>OY744550.1:31435509-31463009 GCA_963556195.1 Sepiola atlantica
AGTATCAATGGGTTTTTATTCGATGTAAAAAAAGAATTTCTTGCTTTTTTTTTGGGGGGGGGGGCACGTATTTTTACTAAAACAAAATGGCGCCGACAAGCCTATTTACAAGCATCGCCCCCCATGTTCGTGTGACAAAAATACTGATTTCTAATAAATAGCAGTTGAAACGGCTTAAAAATACAAACAAATGTCACAGATAAGTTGGAAAATAATTTTTATCGGCTACAGTTACTTTTATTTGTTGTATATTTGTTTTTTGAGCGTTTTCACTCTGCGGATTATTGTAAAAGATGCCCGAAGTTTTAAAACGAAAGATATTACACACTTTTTCATCTCTTCTATTTTGTTGTTTATGGTCCCGGGCAACGCCGGGTAGCCCTACTTGTTATTATTGTAAATCTCTAGCAGCATTGAAACAAATACTGAAAAATGTCCCCAATATCTATACAAGATCTCATTCACCATGAAATGGTAAACTTTAGAGAAACAACAGACATACTCTCCAAGCTTGAATTTGTGCAATCTCTGTAGATTGGAGAAATACCATATTCTACGAGCTATAAATGACCCCAACAGGAATTTCATAAACAAAAGAAGGGAGATTTTCAAGGGATATATCTATAGAAAACAGACACGTTCAATCAACTGGTCATACCAGCCACCATAACTATTAGACAGTGCTGATACTACTGTGATTACCAGATAAGTAAAGTCTGGATTTACGCCGGTCTATCGGTTGTCCGTCCTGTGCAGTTCTAGGAGGTGCACCCTCCCAGGCTTTACCTTCTCACCCTTTGAGAAGGGGTTAGTTTATGTCTAATCGCCTGACGGGGCTGCCCAGGCAATTTTTAAATAGCTAGAGTGCTCAAATTCTAGAGCGCTGGTTTTTCCCACTTTCCCGACCTTGTGTCACATCTTACCTCGTGGGAGGAAGATAAATAGAACCAAATAAGTAAAGCCTACCATAAATAAAAATAAAATAAATAAGTACAAAATAAATATTTAAAACATAAATTAATACTTTGATGAATTGGCGATGGTGGGGATGTAATGGGACGCCCCCAAAGAGACTGATTTCAATGATTTATCGGAACCCTCCTTTAGAATTAAGATCTTTAACTTCTGGCCTTTTGCTTCCTTTCATTTCTTTCGCAGACCCCCCCTCCCCCGTTTTCCCCCTTCTTTTTCTTTCTTATACCCACTTTTCCTCTTCTTTCACCCCCTTTTTGTTTGTTTTTTTATTATATTTTTTTATTTGTTTATTTGAGGGGAGGTACGTTTTCTTACACATTTCTCCTTGAATTGACAAGGAGGTATTCTAAATACTTTTAAGAATTTAAAAATAATTTTAGGGATAGTTTTTGGAGGGTGGTTTTAGAGGTGATTAAGAGATAATTTGAATATCTTTACGCTTTTTAGAATTTTTTTGAAATTTAATATTATAAAGTTTTTTAGGGTTAGGGATTTTAAAAGGTTTTGGTTTCTTGGGGGTGTTTCGATATCTTTAGATGTTGAGAATATTTCAAAATCTCTAGATTTTGAAATATTTGAAAGTATTTAGAAAATTTAGAGAGTTTAACAAATTTTTTAAATTGCCCTTTAATGTTAGGTTTTAGATTTAAATTGTTTTACTTTTTAGAATGGGTTGTTTAGAATACCTCAAGTTACTTTAAAGGATTTTTTAAAAACTATTGCATAGTGGAATTAAAGGGTGTAAATGTTTTTGTTTCTTCTTTTGCTCTCTCTAATATCACTGGTAGTATTTCTCACACATTTCCTTGGTAAAAAAAAAAACTAAATTCGTTGCAGGCCTCCGACAAATTTTCAGAAATTTAAACACATAATGTTCACTCTGTCTGTGTCGGGTTTTATTTCTCCAATTTGTATCCGTTGTTAAAAAGAGGTAATTCAGAATTTTAAATTCATTTATATCCCTTATATTAATTGACTTTTTCTCCATTTAAACTGGATATAAATGGTAGTTATTATACTAATGGTATCTAGAATTATTTTTAAATCTTCTAAATATGTAAAATGATGAAAAAAATCTTTTTTAGTTGTTAATATATATAATTTATATTTGATATCTTTTCTATTTGATGTGATTTTTTGTTGATATGTTTTCTATTCGATATTCTTTTTTGTTGATATCCTTTTATTGTTTGTATCTTTTTATTTGATATCCTTTTTTGTTGATATCCTTTTTGTGGTATCCTTTCTATTTTGTATTCGTTCTTCTTGATATTCTTTATTGTTAATATCCATTCTCTATTTCATATCCCTTCTTGTTGATATCTTTTCTATTTGATATTATTTCTTGTTGATATATTTTCTATTTATATAATTTCTTGTTGATATCCTTTCTATCTGCTTCGTTTATTTAAAGACGATTTGAAAGTGTTGTTATCACACGAGAAGAAAAAGCAATGAAACAGCGCAGAAATGTGAAATGAAAATAGTTCACTAATATTTTTAAAACTGTTAAATTTTATTTACACTCCTTTTTTGTTGTTGCTTTGTTTTGTTTATTTGCTTCAACCTCTTAAACACCTACGTTGTCCTTTTGGCATCTTTGACCGCAAAGTGTAGAAAAGAAAATGGCTGCTTCAATAGCAAGTAATTTTATACTGACGTGGAACCGGATTTCAGAAGGGTGAAGAAAAAAGAAAGGGTCGACTTTATAACACTCAATCGGCCGGCTAGAGTTCACTGTCTGGTCATAGGTCAGGGCCGATCACAAGTCTTGAACTTACGAGAAGGGAAGTAAAATGAAAGCCTGTTCTATCTTCCTCCTTTTTTTTTTTTTTTTTTTTTTTTTGTTAAATCCCAGAACAATAAAGTGGCAAGAGGCACATATAGAATGCGAAGGAAACAGACAGAAAAAGACACACACATTTGTTGATGTCTCCCTTCATTAAATAAGCAAAAATATACTGTCTCTTGCCGGATATTTTTGTTAGTTGGGTAATCATTACTATTACCGACATAAATTATCTTAAAGGAAATACCGTTGGGAAATTAGTCAACAACAATTTAGTTTGCTTTACCTACTCTGACCTATTTGCGTTGTAAAAAAATGTTGGGTATCTTTTACAATGATCAGTACAGTCGCGGACGGGGTCCAAAAAAAGAACGAGAACGGGGTTATAAAAATAAATATGCAACAAGTGACTTTAAGCTACGTCGAGAATAGATAATTTCCTACCTACCTGTGAAATTTGTTTGTGTTTTTATGTACTATAAATGGGGTTGTAATAGATGTAAAAAAAAATTCTTGTTCATTTTTTGCACGTATTTTTACTAGACAAAATGGCCGCCGATACCCTGGAAATGTATCCAAAGCGAGGCTTACAAATCTCAGAAAGACGGTCGCCATTTTCTTCGTGGCTAATGATTCTATGACGAAAATATTGATTCTTAATAAATAGCAATTGACACGGGTTATAAATACAAACAAATGCCACAGGTCAGTTTTAAATTAACTTTTATCGACTACAGTTACTTTTATTTATTGTATATTTGTTTTTTGAGCATTTTCAGTGTACTGATTATTATAAAATATACCCAAAATGTTAATATTTAAAAGAAGTTTTAAACCAATTTACTTTACTGCAAATAGTGAACCGAGTTAAATAATCTGCGTTAGCCACTGTGAACTAAATACATAACCGGAGCGGAAGCAAGTAAAGGTAGAATACTTTGGCTTCTGCATTATTCGGTTCCGATCCGGTTATGTATTTCGTTTAAAATGGCTACCGCGGATTATTTAACTCTGTTCACTATAAAGTAAATTGGCTTAACACTTCTTTTAAATTGTAAATATAAACATTTTTTTTTTACGCAAATAAGTCACAAATGAGTGGGTAAAACAAAATAAATTGTGTTTGACTAATTTCCTTCCCAACCGTATTTCCATTAAAATAATTTATGTCGGTAATAGTAATGATAGCCACTAGTTGTTAAATCACATAGTGAATAAATTTTAGCTGAGTAAATAACATTGTAAATTGATTTTTAACCACAAGAAAAGTTTTCATTTCACCTAAGGTAAAGTGAGGATCTGAGCGTTGATGGTGAAAGGAGAGAAGTATGGTTTTAGCGATATATTGAAAGTAACACGCAGCTCCCCCCCCCCCATGGTATCACGTGCTCCAGGTCGGAAGAGAAAGAATCAGAAAGATCTTGATCATTGGTGTTCGTCTGAAGTTATGGTTGTGTTGTCTGCACAGATGTCAACGAATGATCTCAGAATATGATTTTGAAATAGGGTTGGGCCTAAAATAGACCCTTGAGGCACGCCAGCATTGATACAATGTTCTTCAGACCTCTGCCCATCAACAACTACTTTTATATACCGATCATAGAGAAAGGATTTGATGGTTGAGAGGACATTTCCAGATATTCCATAGCTAGCAAGCTTGTGAAGCAAACCTTTGTATCAGATACTATCGAAAGCATTTGATATAAAGCTATTCACCCTAGAAACAAAGACCCTATCAAAATATTCACTGATTCTGTGCGCTATTACAGTCAGCATATCAGCAGTTGATCTTGCAGGATGAAATCCATATTGCTTTTCACTAAGTAGATTGTTTTTACTGGGGTGGTTAACAATTTCTAGATTTATCACTGATTCAAACAACTTACTCATGACGCATATCTGTACTGATATGCAGAAAAGTATTTTTAAATACTGGGCAGACTGACGAAGTTTCTAAGGTGTGATATACGCGACACTGCTGGCCGTACTTCCGCTTTCTATCCACTCCGAAACGAATTTCTGCAACGTTTTTCTTCACTCTCTACGGATCCGACTTTTCTCCTATGATCAAACTTCTCTGTTCGCAATCTAACTTCCCTCTGCCTCCTCCCCCAATCACTCCTCTTTTATCTCTTCCATTTCCAATCAGGAGCATCTCATTTGCATACCTCGTAGTCACCCCTGTAGGCATTTAAAGAAACAAGTCGGCCATTCTTGTTTCCTTCTTCTTCACACGAGGTAAGCCACGAAAAAACGCGGTCGGTCGTTCTTGTTTTCTCTTCTTTTTCCTCATTTACACCACATAAGGTGATGGGTGTAGTAGTTATCCCCTCCTTTCTAAAACATAACTGCACTAACCGGCCGGTAGGTGTCGCTGTTCACCGCCAGGTGGCGCTGAAAGCGACCAGGAGTTATCTGCCCTTAGGGGATAAATAACCAAGGGACATCGGAAAAAGGCCTCTTCTCTATTCAATTGGCCTCGCTGAACGACGCTAAGACACCAGCGCTCCGTCAACACGTGTTCAACAACGGTAAGAGTTCTCCACTCATTTTCTTTGTATACGGTTTTCAAGGACTTTCCCACGCCGGACTCATTTCTTCACATACTCTTTACAAGAACTGTTTTCTATCGACACACATACATACACCACACACGTCATCATCCCACATACACACACGTTCAATAAACCTTATTTGAACTACCTCCTTTTGTTTGTTAATTATTACTCTGTTTTTGCATGCAACAATTGCTTGATTTTCTGAACTCGCTTATAGTCGGGAACACGATCCGATTCCAACATGGGAATCATTTCTACTTTAAATCAGTATTGAACAACCTTGTAAGGATAGGAGCTAGTTCCGGTTGCAGCTTTTCTAGCACTATGGCTGGAATGTGGATGCCGCTTAGAGTATTTACTTTTATAGGGTGGCATTCTGGGGTAAGTGGCCCTAATCGCAAAGGATAAAAGTTGGTACAAAGTTCTTTGATACAAAGTTTGGCTTTGTTAGATGTTGTTGGTTCATTGGTGATCGTTGGAATAGAGATCTTACATCTGTTCAGGGTCCTGTGTGTTATTCGCCAAAAACTCATGGGGATCAAGCTTCTACTTAGCCGTACTCTATAATGGATTATACACGCTTTATAATGGATTATACACGCCTCGAACGATGGAAGTATCCAACATATTCGAATTGGTGCTGAGTGACCAGCTATTTTCACACGAAATAGATTGAATATCGAACCAGGGGACACTAGACAGACAGCGTGAAAAAGGTCCGGAAAGAAAAGGAAGAAAGAAAATAAAGTGGTCGTCTAAGAGGAAAATCGTGGGCGGCACCGGCCAGACGGACATCGAGGTAGGGAAAGAAAGAAGAAAAAAAGGACAACGTAGACAGCACAGGCTGGCAAAAAGAAAAGACAAAAGGGAGACGAGTAGGGGAGGAGGTGATGAAATGATTGTAAGTATAAACATGTTTATATTGTAAAAAAATAAAGAGGAAAACGGAGAACAGAAAAGAGAAACTCAGCATGTAAGTCGATAAGATATCTCAATTAACAAAGGTAAATATAGACAATGTTAACACGAGAAAGATATATATATATATATATATATATATATATATATATATATATATATATATATATATATATATATATATAAACAAAAAGACACGCACAACCATTGAATAAGGAGAGAAAAAATAAAATGATGGAAGTTAACGCATGCACACACATACGCACACGCTATTATTGAAATTGCTTTTATCCCTTGTGTTATGTTTTTTTTGTGTTCACGAACAATCATGATTTGAAGAAGAGAATTTCGAAAGCCGACATTTCTGTGAAGAAACAAAAAAAAACAAGCCGCGCGTGCATGGTCCCCTCTGTATGTGACTCGATGTGGCGAGTTTAAAATGCAATAAATTTGGGCAATTTGGGGCATTTTTGCCCCCCTGGGGGCGCGGGCCAGAATTTTTCTGAGGTCAAGGATGCTCATTCTATATCCAGAACAATTGCCTCTACATTTTGGCCAAGTTTCAGAGAAATTGAATGGATGGATGAAACGTTATGGGAGAAAAGGGTCATTTTTTGCCATTTTGGGGGTTTTTGACCCCCCGGGGGCGCGAACCAGATTTTTTCCAAGGTCAGCGATACTTATTTTCTATTAGGAACAATTGCCTCCACATTTTGGCCAAGTTTCAGAGAAATTGAATGGATGGATGAAAAGTTATGGTGCAAAAAATGTCATTTGTTGCCATTTCGGGGCTTTTTGACCAACTGGGGGCTAACTAGATTTTTTTTCAAAAATCGGAGAATGTAACTTTCTAACCTGACCAAAGTTACAACTTCATGCAAAATTTCAGAGAAATTCAATGGATGGTTGCGGAGAAAAATCCGGACGGACGGATGGACGGACATGCCTCAAAACATTAGTCCCCCGATTTTATAAAATCGGGGGACCAAATAGAACTATGGACTGTAAAGATCGTTATGTTCGTTTTTTTTTTGTTTTGTTTTTTAAATCATTCTTTCTGTCTCTATTTTTATTGTAAATTGGGGATTTGTTACTGTATCTAACAGAACGAAAAAGGTGTGAAAAAAACCCCCAAAAAACAAAACAAATAGGCAACAAATAAATGTTACCAAGGGCAAGCTAAGTAATTCTTCTACCTACCCGGATCAGTTTATTTGTATCTTAACTTATTTTAAAGCGTTTTATTTTAGTTCAAAACAAAACTAATGTCCACTCTATCAAGTTAGGACGAAAACAAATGACCGCCTATAAACTTTGCACGTGGAGCCTTGATAATCGCTCAAAAAATCGCAAATGAAACAAAATACTGGTAATAAAAATATACAGTTCGGTTAAACATTACATTTTCGCACGATTGGTGACATTTATTGGATGTGCTTCTGTTTAACTATCGATTTTTGAGCGATTATCAAGGCTCTATGTGCAGGGCTTATAGGCAGCCTTCTTTTATTATTATTATTAATGCCATTTTGCACTGCAATTTCCAAGTGGCGCAATTTGTACCATTCAGCGACACAAGGTTAATAAGCTGTCAGATTCCATTGTGCAAAATGTTATTCAGCTGAAAGAGAAAAATCTTCTCTTTTTTCTTAAGAAAAAAACGATCGTTTTCAGCAAAAAAAAGTGAAAAATATTTTTTCGATGAAAAACAGAAAAATGTTAATTTGCTAAAAAGGGAAAATGTCATTGAAAAAAAAAGGAAAATTGTTCTTTCAAAATGTACACATGTAGGGCTAGTCTTTTTTCGGAAAATGTAAATTTTCAGATATACAAAGTCTTGCATAATTTTCTTGGCCAATGAACATGCCTATCAGAATATGCGATGGTAACGTGAGTTGGAAGACATGATATAGCTGTCTCTGGAGGTTCCGTATCAATTGGTTCAGGAAATATTGTTGTGGATGAAACATGGAGTTCCTGGGTGTCGGTATCTAAAAATGCTCGTTTTAATCTGTCAACCGACACAGTCTCTTTGGTTCCTCCAACATCCACAGTAAAATATTTGTCATTACGTTTGAACACACGATATGGATCAGAATAAGGTGGTGTGAATGTGGGTTTAACCGAGTCACTCCTTATAAACACATGGGTTCATTATACAATGTTCTTATGGATAGCTGATTTGATGCTTTCGTACCAAGTGTTCATGAGTGACAAACTGTCGCAATGCCATTTAAGTCTGTTAACATAGTGTCCCAAATCCACCACAGGTGAATTGTTATGGTTCATTTTACTTCAGTCGAAGTTCTCAGAAATTAAGGGACCCCTTCCTAAGGCTAACACTTGATCTCTATATGAGATACATAGATATTCGAATATTCCATTATTAAAGTTCTCCTTTACCTGTCAAACCTTGAGTTTGTAAAGAAATTCAGAATATTAATTTCTCTCTCCCCAATTGACCAGAAATGTTATAGCATATCTTTCTTATGGTCCTTTGGTCTTACCGGATTCCAGGACGAGAATTCATCTAGTCCGGTGGAGTATCCAGTTTAGTGCTGTTATGGCCTGGGTGTTAATGAATAAAGGATTAACCTCAGTGGCGAAGGATTGCCGGACAAATGGTTATGAGAGAATGAATCCCCCGACCAAAGGTTGTGGGAGCAGCATGTCATCCCACTGTTTTGGACGTGGCCCGACCACGTGTGGATTAAATTAATAGGTTTAGACAAACAAAGGGAAAAGAAAGAAAACATTATTATTATTATTATTTATATTATTATTGTTATTATTATTATTTATATTATTATTTATATTATTATTGTTATTATTATTATTTATATTATTATTGTTATTATTATTATTATTATTATTATTTATATTATTATTGTTATTTATATTATTATTGTTATTATTATTATTATTATTATTATTATTATTATTATTATTATTATCTAAAACTTATCTTAAAAAGAAAGCGAAGGCATAAGAAAGCTAACACAACATAAGAATGGTCTTTTATAAAATTAATAATTACGAGGAAAACATTTATATTAAACGAAAACAATTTATTTAACTAAGACATTTGTAGAGTTTCGTCAGTTCATATCTGTAAGGTGTATATGCGAGCGTGTTTGATGTATTTTGTGTGGCAATTGAAATAGTGTATGTTTGAAGGAATAGTTCATCATTAAAATTAAAAGAGATTACCTTTTGCCTCCCCCCACCTCCTCGGTCGAGCCGGTGGAGGTGGAGTGTCGACGATCTTCTCTGTGTGCGTTCGGAAGGAAAAAGAGAAAGGAAGTGCGTGCCTTCTTTTATAGACACTCAAACCACGCGTGGTCAAGCTGACCTGTCGGTCCTTGATTGGCCGGAATCTTCTGGCAACGCGATTTCACGAGATAATCACCTCTTCTCTACCTCAGATACGAAGAAGGGCTGAGTCAACAAAGAAAGAAAGGTCGCACATATATCCCCTTAGTTGTGGCGTCGACCACACTGTTACTTGAGGCAACATCACTTCGAGATGGTGCACCTGCCCTCTTATAAGCCAGTGTTGGTTGGATATACCGAGCTGAATGAGAGAAAATATGACCAGGTAATGCAAGTGGGGTACCGTATAGCAGTTCAGCTGGGGAATACCCAAAATTTTCGTTAATAGCAGAGCGACAACCAAGGAAAACAATGGACACGTACACCATCCAACGTTGTGGATCAGGGGCTCCACATAATGATGAAGAGCTAGCTATAAGGATATCATCTATATAGTTGTATACGAAGTCTAAGTCACGGACCACCTCGTCCATAAATCGTTGAAAAGTGCTAGCTGCATTGCGTAAGCAGAATTGCATAGTTAAAAATTCAAACGCTCCGAAATTAGTAGTAACAGTGGTCTTTTCGAAAAAAAAAATCTTTGTTTTTAGCCTTTTGGCTAGGATCAAAGTGTAGTATCTGTTCCGATGGATGCTACGCCCTATAGACCAGTACCGTCTTGGCCTTCGGGCCTTGATTCCGCCGGTCTCAGGGATTGTCCTGTGCAGTTCTTGGAGGTCCACCTTCCCGGGCTGTGCCTTCTCAGCCTTTGAGAAGGGGGTAGTTTATTGCTAATTGCCTGAGGCGCCCCTACCGAAGAATGCCGACGGGGCTACCCAGGCATTTTTTGTAGGCCAGAGTGCTCATCTTCCGACCGAACGATTTTTTTTTTTTTAACAGCGGTCTTAGGAATATCTGCAAGATTAATCGCTTCGGAATCATATGTAAAGGGAATGCCCAAGGGCTAGGTGAGGGACAAATAATACCTAGCTGGAGCATGTTATTAAATTCATGCGTGTCCGCCTTTAACTTCTCCGGAGAGAGGCAGTGAGGATGCGAAAAAACAGAAGCAGCGGTCATTTCAATAAAATGCACAGTAGAATGAGTAAGTTTGTTAATCTCAAAATTTAAGTTTGTTAGATCGAGAAAAGAATCTAATAAGAAAGCAGAAGGGTTTTTAGTGGAAGCCACAAAAATAACAGACTAGTAAGCGGCTCAGAAGTTTTTCTACCAGGTTAGTACTAGACTCTATCAGCTTGCGTCTACGCATGTCTACTATAAAGTGAAAATGGTGTAAGAAATCGGCACCTAGGATAGGGATGGGGACATCAGCAATGATAAAGATCCACGTGAAATCTCTGCATAGTTACAAGTCTAAAGATCGTGCAACTTTACCAAACGTGGGTATAGGGAGGGATTAAATTAAAAAATAATTTTTGTTTTTTAAAACAGCGGTCTTAGGAATATCTGCAAGATTAACCGGTATTTGGTGGTAAGCCTTTACAAGATCCAACTTTGAAATTTTTTTTTTTAAACAGCGGTCTTAGGAATATCTACAAGATTAACCGGTATTTGGTGGTAAGCCTTTACAAGATCCAACTTTGAAATTTTTTTTTTAAACAGCGGTCTTAGGAATATCTACAAGATGAACCGGTATTTGGTGGTAAGCCTTTACAAGATCCAACTTTGACATTTTTTTTTTAAACAGCGGTCTTAGGAATATCTACAAGATTAACCGGTATTTGGTGGTAAGCCTTTACAAGATCCAACTTTGAAATTTTTTTTTTAAACAGCGGTCTTAGGAATATCTGCAAGATTAACCGGTATTTGGTGGTAAGCCTTTACAAGATCCAACTTTGAAAAAAAAAAATTTTAAATAGCGGTCTTAGGAATATCTGCAAGATTAACCGGTATTTGATGGTAAGCCTTTACAAGATCCAACTTTGATTTTTTTTTTTTTAAACAGCGGTCTTAGGAATATCTACAAGATTAACCGGTATTTGGTGGTAAGCCTTTACAAGATCCAACTTTAAAATTTTTTTTTTTTAAACAGCGGTCTTAGGAATATCTGCAAGATTAACCGGTATTTGATGGTAAGCCTTTACAAGATCCAACTTTGAAAATTTTTTTTTTAAAACAGCGGTCTTAGGAATATCTGCAAGATTAACCGGTATTTGGTGGTAAGCCTTTACAAGATCCAACTTTGAAATTTTTTTTTTAAACAGCGGTCTTAGGAATATCTACAAGATTAACCGGTATTTGGTGGTAAGCCTTTACAAGATCCAACTTTGACATTTTTTTTTTAAACAGCGGTCTTAGGAATATCTACAAGATTAACCGGTATTTGGTGGTAAGCCTTTACAAGATCCAACTTTGACATTTTTTTTTTAAACAGCGGTCTTAGGAATATCTACAAGATTAACCGGTATTTGGTGGTAAGCCTTTACAAGATCCAACTTTGAAATTTTTTTTTTAAACAGCGGTCTTAGGAATATCTGCAAGATTAACCGGTATTTGGTGGTAAGCCTTTACAAGATCCAACTTTGAAAAAAAAAAATTTTAAATAGCGGTCTTAGGAATATCTGCAAGATTAACCGGTATTTGATGGTAAGCCTTTACAAGATCCAACTTTGATTTTTTTTTTTTTAAACAGCGGTCTTAGGAATATCTACAAGATTAACCGGTATTTGGTGGTAAGCCTTTACAAGATCCAACTTTAAAATTTTTTTTTTTTTAAACAGCGGTCTTAGGAATATCTGCAAGATTAACCGGTATTTGATGGTAAGCCTTTACAAGATCCAACTTTGAAAATTTTTTTTTTAAAACAGCGGTCTTAGGAATATCTGCAAGATTAACCGGTATTTGGTGGTAAGCCTTTACAAGATCCAACTTTGAAAATTTTTTTTTTAAAACAGCGGTCTTAGGAATATCTGCAAGATTAACCGGTATTTGATGGTAAGCCTTTACAAGATCCAACTTTGAAAATTTTTTTTTTAAAACAGCGGTCTTAGGAATATCTGCAAGATTAACCGGTATTTGATGGTAAGCCTTTACAAGATCCAACTTTGAAAATTTTTTTTTTAAAACAGCGGTCTTAGGAATATCTGCAAGATTAACCGGTATTTGGTGGTAAGCCTTTACAAGATCCAACTTTGAAAATGTTTGCAACCGTGCAAAGATGGAAGTGAAATCTTGAGTATGCGGGTATAGGGTAACAGTAGACGAATTCAGTCGACGGAAATCTTCGGTAGGACGCCAGTCCTCAAAACGCGTTGGAACCAGATGTAAGGGGATGTCCAAGAACTAGATGAGGGACGAATAATACCTATCTGGAGCATGTGGTTAAATCCATACCTGGTCGCCTTTAACTTCGGAGAAAGGCGGCGAAGATGTGAAAAGACAGGGGCAGCGGTTGTTTCAATAAAAAGTAGAATGAGCAGATTTGTTTATTACAAAATGTAAATTTGTCAGATCAGGAAACGAATCCAATAGCAAATCATAAGGGTTATCAGCGGAAGCGACAAAAATACAAGACTAGTAAGCTGCTCGGAAGCTTTTCTACCAAATAATGATAGGTTAGTACTAGAATCTATCAGCTTGCGTCTACGCATGTCCACTATAAAGTGAAAATGGTGTAAGAAATCGGCACTTAGGGTAGGGATGTTACACTTTTTAACCCTTTTAATAGCGATGAGGACATCTGCAATTATAAAGATCTACATGAAATCTCTGCGCAGTTGCAAGTCCAAAAATCGTGCAACTTGACCAAACGTGGGTATTGGTTGACGGTTTACAGTCCGAAGAACAACCGTTGAAGTACGGGTCTTCTCTTTAAAAAAGAAAGAAGGTCAAATGCTATATGCAGTTTCAGTATCGACTAACAAGTGATACTAAGAAATTAAATCCTTTATGTATAATGCTCGACTAATGGGTATTGATTTACTCCTCTCCAGGAGTTAGGCACAAGGTCAGTTTTTATCTTACTCCCACAAGTAAGATGTGACCCATGGTCGGGTCGGGAAAGTGGAGTTTGAAAAGCCAGCGCCCGAGAGGTGAGCACTCTGGCCATTAAAAATTGCCTGGGCAGCCCCGTCGGCATTCCCTGGTAGGGGCGCCTCGGGCAGTAAGCAATAAACTTACTCCTCCCCAAAGAGGGGAGGCAAAGCCTGGGAGGGTGGACCTCCTAGAACTGCACAGGACAGACCCATAGACCGGCGTAAATCAAGCCCCGAAAGGCAAGACAATACCGGTCTGTAGGGTGTAGTATCCATCGGAACAGATACTACACTTTGATCTTAGCCAGATGCTCGACTAATGGGTAGCTTATGGGGAGAAAGTGTCATACTCACCTTTCTCTTCTCTCGTTTCCCTGATTCTTTGGGATGTACGCACAGGGTTTGTTGCACCGGCGGGCCGAATCACCGAAGCGTCTGTAATATTTACGAGAATCAGTATGATATTGTACAGGAGAAGATCGACAACAGTGTCAACGCATGTCTCTTGACACATGCAATGTCTTTACCTCCCTAGTCAGGTGTTTGATAGCCTTTTACATGGCTGTATAAGCCGAACCAGAAGGTTGCGTGTTCATATCACAACGGGGGTCACCAACTTTAGGTTTTTGGTTATGTGGTTGGTTTGTTAGGAAGAAAGTCAGGATGAAGAACGTAAGTGGGTCGAGTTAGTTGTATCTGGCCGCATCTGACTGAAATAGAATATTGAACAAGAAAAAAGGTCACCATCTTCCATAAATAAGAGCACATCTCCACTACTAAATAGGTATCAACTTTTATTCAAGCGAAAACTGGAACCCCACGAGAATTGTTCGGTAGGTTGGCCTTTGTCGCTAAACGAATGTTTTATCCTAGAGTTCCATTATGGCAGGCCTGTTTGTAGTGAAAAGGCGAGCACAGGATAACATCCTATTAAGGCGATCAAAACGAAAACTGATCTTGAATCGTCGTTTTGGCGCCAAGATACGTCTACGCGTATTAATCTTATTTTTGCGCAGCTGTATCAACACACCCACGCAGTTAACAGTCCAGGCTCGAGTGCGCGTGCGCGAAGCCAAACCACAACTAAATCGAACGCGTGATACTGCGCGTACAATTAAACAAAATTGGTCCCTCATGTAACTGTTACAAATGAAATGATGTACTTTTTTATTTTATCCTTTTACTTTAAAAAAAAAATTAATTTCTGTAATATGTTTATTTAGAGAGAAACCAACAAATGTTCCTCCTGTCATTGGGTTAAGTTTGTTTATTGCTTTAAGCGACATCAGATGTTTTTGAAATTACTGTCCACTAACACAAAGTAACATTTTAATTCAATTTGAACTCGGACGACGATTTCTTTCTCCGCTGTCAAGGGGGTGGGTAATATTCCGGTGAAGCAAAAGATATTGCCATGATTCGGCTGATTGTTTGAAACAGTATTTTTTATCAGAAATCCTATGTAAAAATAAAGACTTTTCTGATCAGAACATATTAGCCATGTAATTTAAGCTGTGAGCAGAACGGGTTTCATCACAAAACATGCTGTACTTTGTGTGACGAAATACTCTTTTTACTTTACTTAGTGTAAAGATGTCAAATAGATTTGAGGCACCCCAAAATGAGTAACAATCAAAAGGATTTTGTGTTAACACTGATTTTTATCGCTTATGAATTTTATAGCAAAAACTCCAGTAAATATTTTTTTAGACAATCGAATATTTTTTTTTAATATTAAAAGAAATACTTTTGTAAAACATTTAATTTAACGACGGTAAATCATTTTTTTTAATAACCCTTTAAAACATTAAATTCTAAGTTAACTTTGCGATATCCGTCCGTGGCCAAATTTAATAACGAAAAATTCCAAAGTAGAAGATCCGCAAATTTGCGTATATGCCGTATTGTTTTGTTTATAGCTAAACCGGAAGTGAAGGGCGGTGTTGTGGCAAAATCTGTCATTTTGTTCGTTGCTCATTCTAGGGTGCCTCAAATCTATTTGATCCGTGTAAAGAACCACTCTCTTGGTGTTTACTTGTGTAGATATTCTATTCAGACGAGTCCATTTTGCTTCTTTTAATTTTTTTTAGATTTCGACATTGGGCGAGAAAGGAAAGGGTACTTGTTGAACAAGTCCCATTCAGGCGGCGTCTACATGTGAGAAAAATAAAAACAAAATGTACTTAGACTCTTTGTAATCCGATAATGAATTTAAAGCACTCTATGAGCTACCACTAATATAACTCCCGTCTTCTCAATACGCTCCTTCTTAAAGCAGTCGCTCTCCTCATATGCAAAATGAAAATCTATTTAAAAAATCTACCATGAACACAAGTTCTTTTTTTTTTTCTGAATTTTAAGTGCCTTTCATTCTGGTAACTCTTCATTTTTATTCCATTTTTATCGAAGGCAACATTTATTCTTTTATTTCTTAAATCACATTCTTTGTAAACACCCCTCCCTCACTTTCTACCTGGATTTACGCTACGGATGAAAGGAAAACGTATGTTATTGCGGTTTTCCATCGTATAACCCACAAATGGGGAAAAATGATTCCCGCTCGGGGTGAAAAAAAGTGTGTGAAAAGCGTGATCTTTCTTTAGTACTCTACGTGTTTCTTATTCTTGTGATGTTTCGGTAATCCGGAAGTTGAGTCCGGTCATCAAAACAGAGCATTCGTGTGTTTAGATTTTGTAAGTATGGATGTTCGAAAAGGCAATAATCTCGATAAAAATCTAAAATCTAGATCAATAACTTTTAAAAAGATATTACATAAAGTTAACATAATGGAATTTTTTTTACATACAATTTTTATCTATAACTTGAAAGCACAATGCAAATGCAAATATATAGCCGTAATCTAGCGTGAAAAATAAAAAAACACGAACAAAATGGATACATGGACGTAATCTCACAGGAAGTTAATGTAGATTTAGCGCCACGCCCGCAGAGCGTCATTAGAAGGAACATCGTCAGTCATAAATTCGGCATGGTAAACTGAATTTCGTACCACGTAAAGTATCTTTGTCCTCCTCTCTATGGAACCTCACTGATGAGAGACAATAGTGTTGCATCAACCGAGAGCGAACTAATTTTTTATTTCGCACCAGTACGGACACGAAAGTCGAGAATGGCGAGATAAACGCCACACATGCCTCCTCCTGAAACTCTTCTGAAGAAGAGGCAAACCTTCCCTCTTTGGAGGAATCCCCTCAATTTCCGTGGTGATAATGAGATCAGGTGGGAGTGTAGCTCGAATAATGGCATACCAGTATAGCTGTGGAAACGAACCCGGTTGTGTCTTGTTTGTGCGTATCGAACTCGCGTCCTTTGGAATGCAGAAAACAGTATTTAAGCATTATGCAAGACACGTGATTATATTCAGGTGCCCGGATGTACTAAAGTTACGCAGGTTTTGAGGTATATACATAGACAGGCAAAAAAGAGAAAGACTGAGATGTCTTCTTCTTCTTCTTCTTCTTCTTCTTCTTCTTCTTCTTCTTCTTCTTTATGTGTTAATCCTGAGCTGGGGTCCGCAAATGTGTCTAGCGTCACGTACGTATATTCATGTTACCGAATTTTCGAAGCAACTGAGTTCACCGTAATTATTACAAGTTAATTCATATATATATATATATATATATATATATATATATATATATATATATATATATATATATATATATATATATATATATATGAATATATATATAAGGCAAATTATTAGGCAATACAATGCAGTTTCCACCTTTTTATTAATACAATACACACACACATATACATATATATGTATATATATATATATATATATATATATATATATATATATATATATATATATATATATATATATAAACTGCTTAACTTATTCCACCATTATATATGTCTTAATTCGTTTCAGTTTGTGTCTATCCGTTACACCTCTGCATTGTATTCCCTTCTAATTTGCCTTTGTATACACATTAAACAATGCTTCAAGCAAACTACATCAATCTCTTATATATATATATATATATATATATATATATATATATATATATATATATATATATACATTCCATGAAAAATGCCAGTATACTGAAATCATATGCCCTTAATGGGGTTAAGATAAAAATTCATATACACTAAATGTACAAAAGCAAGGAAATTCCCAAATTTTACACTTTTATTGTCATTAAGGGTATAGCTGCATATCAACCAAACCATTTCATTATCACATCACTACAGTATAAATATCTATGCATGAGTGAATGAAGTGTGTGAGGTGCGCTGAAGAAAAGTTCCTACCAGTAAAATACATAGCCTTGTTGTGCTCGCATACCCTTAATGACAATAAAAGTGTAAAAATTTGGGAATTTCCTTGCTTTTGTACATTTAGTGTATATGAATTTTCATCTTATAGGATTAAGATGAAAATTCATATATATATATATATATATATATATATATATATATATACAATAATATTTTTATAAATAAATATTAAATATTTAAAATACCTAGAGACATCGATGTTTCATGCTAACGCAATCTTCAGTCTAGGAACTAATTCTCAACGGTCGGTGGGCGCGAACCCCGAACACAAATCGCCACTGATTCGTAGTCGGAGATCTTACCCGCAGGCCATAGCCAACCAGTTAGTAAATAGAGAGGAATTTTAACTGTAAATAGCGGAATTCGGCTACTACTATTCACCAAGCAGCTAAGAGTGATCTACGAAACGTCGGACCATGCATATATCTATTTGTACTGCTTGTTATTAAAGCTCCTCGAAAAGTGGCCATCCTCCGTGGGAGGGGGCTGATAAACAATAATATTTTTATAAATAAATATTAAATATTTAAAATACCTAGAGACATCGATGTTTCATGCTAACGCAATCTTCAGTCTAGGAACTAATTCTCAACGGTCGGTGGGCGCGAACCCCGAACACAAATCGCCACTGATTCGTAGTCGGAGATCTTACCCAGTTAGTAAATAGAGAGGAATTTTAACTGTAAATGGTTTAACATAACAATAAGAACCTCACCAGCTAAATATGCAACATATATTATTATAAATCCTTTAGTACATGTAATTAATATTAAATTAAGTATTTAGCAGCTAAGTTAATAATAAACTTTAAATATATGCACAAAATAAACGCAGTAAATTGTTGTGTGGGTGTAGAATATAGTACGTGAATTAAAGAAGATTATATTTAAAAATAAAACAAATGGATAAATAAATACAAAGCTCATAGTAAATTGCCATGAATAGATAGAAAATAATAGTATCGTTTATAAAATCCGTTTCGCTTCAGATACGGTAATGGTTAATTACTATTTTTTAATATTGTTGGAATTTTCAATGCTGTTTTGATACCGTTCTGTGGCTTGCCTATACTCGCCGTTAATTTGCATGGATATATTTTTGTAATGATGTTATGCTTGTGTTGATGTATTTTTTTTATGTGTGTGTCTGATTGCCATATTTTATTTTTACATAATTTTGAATGCGCTGGTGTTGTCATTATGATGTATGATTTTATAATTATTTGAAATGTGAATGTCGACAAATTATTCTATGTTATGGTCGGATTAGCCTAATAATAAGCACACATTTAATAGGTTTAATAGCCACCAGTTGAAGTTTCGGATCAAGAGTACAATAAGGACCCCAGTTCATTAACACAACACGCGGAACATATTCCGGAAGTCACTTGCGTCTTCCGGTTCGTCTTCCGGTTGACCTCGCAATACACGTGGTCGCTATTTAGAAAACAACTTGTAAATAAAATAAACGAAATATATACGCTTTTTTAAAAATCGGCTGACTTGTAATCTTTCGTTTTGCAATAAACAAAACAATTTATCATTTTTTTTGTTTTACTTTTATTTGCTAAAAACAAAACAAATTTTAAACGCAGAACATTCTATATTTCGTGTTGTGTATTTTAAGAAAAAGTGTATTGCGAGGTCAACCGGAAGACGCCGGTGACTTCCGGAACATGTTCCGCGTGTTGTGTTAATGAACTGGGATCCTTATTGTACTCTTGCTCCGAAGTTTCTAATTAAATGGTTTAAATATAAATAGATAAAACCACAGTTAATTACACTTAATGGATATATAATAGAGTGAGTGAATGATTTAGATAAATGTACCGCCTGCGATGGGATACACAATTTGAGATAAGAAAGGGAAATTTTGTCTGATTTTTTAGGACAGCCTGTAATTATATTATTCCGGTTAGCATATGTAGAATTAATTTATTAATATATGAGTATAATTGTCGTTGCAACTGTGCCTTTATGTGTGTGCGACTGTGGATGGTCTTCCTGGTAACTTGTATGTGTGTGTAAGTGATATTAGGTATACGGTTATATATGTGTGTGTATTTCAGCTGTGGTTTTAACCAGGTCATGTTTAGACGTGTGTATGTATATGAGAATTCTAAGTGGTGATAAATGTATGTGTTTGTTGGCAGGTGTGTCATGACTTGTGTATATGAATATACGTTCTGTTTGTGTATGCATCTGACAAGCATATTATGCCTTGTTTTCGCGTGCGTATGTAGGATTTCTACGTGGTGATGAATATATGTGATTATTTGCTCATGTATCATGACATGTATGTATGAACGTAAATTTTCTTTATGCATGTATGCGGGTAACGCCTATTATTATCTAATGTGTAAGTTTCAGAATATAATAGGAGGAGGGGGAGCCTTTAATTTTGCTAGTCGATGTGGGGGGAAAAGCTGACATGCTTAAAATGTCTACAACCCCCTACCCACACAATTATAATCTTAAGAAAATAGTCGTGGTCGCTTCTGCTACTGATTGTCTTTCGGACAGTTTTATCGTTGTTTTCATCACCAATCAGTCTCGATGTCGTGCGTTTGAGCACAGAAGCATGATTTACTTTGTGTTCGCTGATTTAATGTCTATATAAAATTTATTTATAAATCTCTGCCTTGCATTCAGCACTTTTTAAAAAAATATTGATTTTAGGTTAATTTTATCAATATATTTGAACTTGATTAATTCTCTCTCTCTCTCTCTCTCTCTCTCTCTCTCTCTATATATATATATATATATATATATATATATATATATATATATATATATATATATATATATGCGTGTGTGTACGAGAGAGTAGTTTTTGACGATTCGAATAATGTTGAAAATAAAGAGGTATTAAAGTTGTTTACAGCTGTTTCAAGGCACTGTTTATTTTAAGTGATAGTGCAAAGTAGAATTGCTTTCAAAACATCGAATCTCATCAGAACAGAATCTCGTAAGTACACAGAAAACAATCCACAACAATGTCTAAAATGTTCAATTTTCACCCAAACAAAAATAAATTTTAAAAAACTCGGTGAGATGTTAAATCAATTCCACATCAAAGTGCATATTTATTTGGGACATGAGTTGAAAATGATTTAAACCGTCAAAAATACATGCATATACTCGGCTCTATCTCATTAAATATTTAGCTACCAGTTTTTGCAAGTTGATGATTGATCTTTGTGGTTAACTCAAAAAAAATTTTCTAATTGATTTTATCTAAATTTTAATGCGTGAATTCGAGGAATTTAAATGTAGGAATATATATATATATATATATATATATATATATATATATATATATATATATATATATATATATATATATATATATATATATGTATGCGTATGTGTGTGTATGTAGTATGTTTGTATGCATTTAGGTATGGATATCTGACATTCTCTTATATATATATATATATATATATATATATATATATATATATATATATATATGTATATATTATTATATTTAAAAAAAAAACATAACAATGTGTAGTGTTAAAATAAATAAAATTTATTTTAATCTGAACTTTCGAGAATTACATTTCTCCTTGTCAAAGCAGTGTTTTTCTCCTTTTTTTTCTTCATCGTCTGATGTTAATGAACTTTTGGGTCAGAAAATCACGTTATGTCTGTAAACGAGGCTACGCTAATTTGAATTAGAAAGGGTATTTAGACATATTTTTTTAACCATTGTTTCGTAATAGTATTATATTTTTTAAAATTATTATTGCTATTTCATAACAGTGCTCAATAGATGAGTAGTAGTAGCAGCAGCAATAGTAGTAGTAGTAGTAGTAGTAGTAGTAGTAGTAGTAGTAGTAGTAGTAGTAGTACGAAAATATATATATAGCAAATAAGCTACACAGCGGCGTCCATGTTAAATACCCGCAGGAAATCATCGGGCTTGCTTCATTGGTGTCTAATGACTATGGATCAAATTCAATGCAAATTTGTTGAATTGTGAATTTTGATGAATTTGAATTTTCAAATGGGAGATTGTGCCGATACTCTCCCCCTTAAACTCCTAAGAAACTGAGATTTGGTGAATATTTATTAATTGATGTCTAATACCTATTGTTAAAGTTTCACAAAAATCGGATGGATTCTGAATGTTCACGAAGGACGTTCACCCATCTTTTAACTCTCTTTGCATGAAACTAAATCAGCTAAATATAGCCCACATTACGCATAGCAGCTATGTTCCAAAATGTATAATGAAGTTTAGGCGTGAATTTTATACATATAAATATATAAACTGTAGCGCCGGTCGAACGATTTGAACCATGAACCCGAGTAACTGCAATCCAATATTAATAACCATTCGTCTACCGTGATATTCACTCGAAATGTGAGAAAAATAAACCCTATATTTTATTTATGAATATAGTGTCAGAAAGCGTTCAATACCCAAAGGAGAGAACTTTTGCAATTGCTTAATTAGAAACATTTCATCTCTCTCTCTCTCTCTCTCTCTCTCTCTCTCTCTCTCTATATATATATATATATATATATATATATATATATATATATATATATATATATATATATATATATATATATAGTCTCGGAAGTTTCTCAACCATTAAAACTATATAAAAAAAAAAAAAAAAAATTATATAAAAATTTTTTTTAAAAAACTTATAGTCTCAAGTCTTCCAGTGGAAAATCACTCATGTAAGTCAATTTATTTTTTACAGTTATTATATTAGTTAGTTTCTAACACTATTTTAAGGGATCATCAGTTGTTTACCATGAAAAACTGTTTCGGGATATATATATATATGAGAGATAGAAGAGACGATATATTAATGAGTTCTTATAAAAATATATATTTAAGTATATACTCCTTATAATATTCGAAAATATTTCAAATTGCAAGCCAAATGAAGTTGTCTTACTATCTTCAGAGTATATATATTTCACAGTAGAATTATAAAATATAAACTGAAATAAATAAGTAGATATTACATCTGATCAACTACAATGTTCAATTTTATTTTTGTTAAAAAATAAAATAATAATATCCATGATGGAAACATTTATCTTTCTGGAATTTAGGTCATATAAGTTCGCACCTAAAGATAATTCTGCGAGACTATTGTTTACATTAGTTAGCATTTTAAACTAATCACATTTTCGTATTAAACTTTTATATGAATTTGAAATTTTTCTAACAGGTATTATTTATCTTCAGGATTAATAATAATTTATCAATTGTTTTTTCAAGTTGTGGGGGAAATCTCTTCATCTGGGGTGTTTTCTTTGCTCTTGTAGTTGGTTAGGTTAGCTCAGTTGGGATTGAGTTAGAGGTGACCGTTTGAGGAGTCGTTTCAGATGTCAGAAGCAGGTTTTTTGCCACCATTCTTCATATAATTTATTTTCATGTATTTCGGCATGCAGTCATTTTCTGTCAAGACTTCCTAATCTCTTCCCATTTTCCTTTCTTCTGTCCTTGTAATTATGTTTTCCTATTACCATTAAATAGACTACTGCTCTGATGATCAGCAATGTTATCTAAAGACTATATATTTCGCTTGACTTTGTTGTGAAACGCGCGTAGGATATAAAAAATATATTAAATTTAGAAAAAAATAAATAAATAAGTTTTTGTTTGCGAAGCAAAGAAGAAATACATGTATACACCGATATATGAAAATAAAGAAATTATTATACTAAATTAAAATTATGGTTTGGGCTTGATTTTTTCCTATGGTCACCTTGCTGAATTCCACGCAGTCAGACTTTTCTTTTGTATCCATTTTTGACAAAGGGGAGGGGCGTCTCCCGAAGTATCAAATGATTTTCAATCATCCGGACATTACACACAGCTAACAACATGCTTGCTGTTTATTATGTAAGATTGAAAAGAAAAATAAATAGATAGTTGAAACACCTTTCCTTTGATTGTTTATTTTTGTTCTTTCTAGCTTCTCATCAATCCATCTCTCTGCATTGCCTTCAGCCTTCTTAATACTGTTATTATATATATATATATATATATATATATATATATATATATATATATATATATATATATATATATATATATATCGGCCTGCATTGCCGAGAACAAATATAGCGTAGTTATTTTACTATATTAATTTTCCAAGGAGGTTCAATTCAAAGGGAAAACGAAAACAACTCAACGTTTTGTTTATTGAGTTCGTCCAGTATTTTGTAACTTTCTTTTAAGAATTATGGTTAATATATTGTTAAACATATAAGGTTTTGGTTGTGTTTGCTGTTCTCATTGGGACTTGAGAATTTTCGCCAATTTCTGCCGCCGCCTTTGTCAGCAAAACATGAAATGACGAAAATCAGTGGAGATTTGCCCGTTATACTGATCTGTAATTAATTTGTTTTTGTTATTGATTTCTTAGTGATTACTGTTAGAACAACCTAGAATGTGGGCGGACAAATGAAAAAGTTCGGGGTTACAACGTCCGAAACGTAGTGTGTATGATTAATCTTGACAAAGACAATGATCCAAAGAAAAATAAATAACAAACCCTAGTCCCAAAATGGCAGATAATGAATTGATTACGTAGTTTTACGTTTAGTTCAATATTCGGAAAGTGTTATTAATATAAACAATAAACTATATTACAACTTAAATGAGTAAAAAAAAAAAAAATAAATAAAGATCAATTGTTATTTTTACTTTCAGTTTAATGGTTAGCAAATATAAAAGAAAACACGGAGCAAAGATAAAAACTTTGCCTCATTCTTTTTGTATAAAAAGCAAAACACATGGGAGATAATCAATTGTTATCTTTGCCTGATTTTACCTTTAATTTTAAATTCAGTAATTTTTTAGAATAAGAAGAAAATGGATATGAATACTTTTGACGGGTACATCATCATTGTATCTTCGCATTTGGTATTTGGCTGATCAAGGTGATAGAAATCGCCGAAAATTCCCAACTCTCCAATATATATATATATATATATATATATATATATATATATATATATATATATATATATATATATATATATATATATATATATATAATATTTGTTATTGTTTATTATCTATGTAAGTATACGTTTCGTCCTTAATAATCGGGACTCATCAGCATAGAGATATGACTATTCACTACCGATCATGCGATTCGAAACACCGGATTACGAGTATTTTGCAACTCAAATCCCGACGCCTGTGAACCACTGGGCCATTGTTGAACAGCGAATAAACGGTGATAATTTTAACACTTTATACGGCGGCTTGACGTCATAGAGCGTTCGACTTTTAATGAAAGGAACGATGCATTTAAAGCTAGCGACATCATGCTGTGTTAATACTACACTTACAGTGCTCTTCTAGACGGGTTTTTCTAGGAGCTACAAATAATAAATATTTGTTATTGTTTATTATTTATGTACGTATACGTTTCGTCCTTAATAATCAGGACTCATCGGCATAGAGATATGACTATTCACTACCAGTCATGCGATTCGGAACCCTGGATTAAGTACAATCAAATGCTTAGACTTATATAGTACCCAAACTAAATATGTATGCATAAGAATTGGTTCAAATATAACCGTTGTAAGGTTCCATAACTCCACATTAGCCTTCCCCATCACTATGTTGGATCAGTAACATTTATGTACTATTAGTAATTTATAATCCTAGGTATAACCACCCTTCTAAATGCTTTTAACCCTTATTTTCGTCATCCCCTGCACCTAAACAGCTTTGAACTGCACCTTGTTCTTCCGTAATCAATAATAATTTTCACTGTAGTACCATGCCGGTCCCTCAACAATCGCCGTCCTCAACGTTTGTATGCCGTGTTTTTTTTAATTATCTTCTTGTTCTGGTTCTGGTTCTGGTTCTGGCCATGTCGTCATCCCCATATTGGCGATCGCCGAGGGCGCGACCACTGGTTTACAAGTATACAAAAAAAGACTCACAAGAGAGAACACAAACTCCGATACATTGTGAATAAATCAGTTGTCCTCTGAGGGTGCGTGTGATACCGTCGCGGAAAAGGACCCCTACATCTTAGTTAAGTTCCGGTGTATCAACCAAGACCCAACTGTGATAATTTGTCTGTCGAGATATCATTGTCGTTCGTCAGCTCATCTCAGGTCTGTGCTAATCTGCAATCTTCGTCGCCTCACTCGGGTCTACCCCCATCTTCTCCGATCTCCATGAGCCGCAAACTGCCTCGAGCAGCCTCGAACAACCCTGACTCCTGAATATATTAACCTATGACCGGAAATCCAGTGTCGATCTTTTATCTTAGTCACCACCACTCTCTGATCAATAGAAACTGATTACTTCCGCGCTCGCCCTATCATCCACTTCTAGCCTACTACTCATCTTACTTCTGATCACCTTTGTGCGCCTCGGTGAATCATTTCCTCACATTGTCTGGGTTCTTGGCTCTAGAGGGGGCAGTCCATAGTATCACACCACTCTAATTAATAATATCTGATAATAATCAACATATTAAAATAATATCACTAAATTATAAATTCTTTTATTAGTTTCATTTTATTTTATTGTGCGAATGCCCATACATATTATATCTATACCTCCACTGATGTTATTAATCCATAATTACTATATCAATGATTATACAAAAACTTGACCTGAAATTCCAGTATCAATTTAACCCTTCTGAGGATCTTACTAGCATATACTTTTTCATATAACAATTATTAATGTATGATTTAAACCCCTAAATATTATCTTATATTATTTTATAAACATTTCTTGAATAAGTTGACAATTTTAGCTATTTCTATGGATTGATACAGACTATATTTTATTTAAATATTGGCTTTTTATTTGAATTGTATCTTTTATTTATTGGCTGGCAACGATTACCCCCCTTTGACTGCCGATCAAGTAATATAGAGACCTACTTTTTCCCTTTAAATTCCAATCGAAAATTTCCCCCTGTTGCACAGGAGAGCGTGTATATGCACTGTTTAGCAATTTTCAACGTATTTGACAGTTATTTCTCTATGAACTAACAAGGGAATGTGTTGCTGTCATGTGATATGTCAGATGATTTTACTGATGAGATTAACGATTGTTTGAAGTTTGATTCAGAGGGTTACCATTTTATTCAACCTACTGATATTTTTTTCAGGACAAATTGTGGATGCTGGTATAAGCAAGATATTTTAACCTGGCCTAGAGGCTGATTTGAAATGTTTAATTGGTTGTGACCTTTTAGCATATATTTATATGTATAGCTATATAAATGTAGATATATATATACTTTTTTATAGAAAAAATATATAAAAAAATGCATCCCCTTTTCAGATAGCCATGTTAAAAAATAATTTTAAAAATATTGATTACTTTTGTTGTAGACTCCATCTTTGCTTCTAATTTGTGCTGATGAAGACACTTAACAATAATAAAAAAAATGTTTGTATCAGTAACGATCGTATGCTAAAATGGTGATGAATGGTGATGAAAATCCAATTATTTACGATTTGAATGAAAAGTTGAACAATTCATATTTATGAGACACCGGGGTCGGAGAGGGGAAGGGGACTTAAGCAACAAAGTTTAACACAGCCCTTTGGAAATTAAAATAACCTATTTCCGATTTGCACGAAATTTATATTATTACATAATAATAGGACG
>OY744550.1:31468009-31470509 GCA_963556195.1 Sepiola atlantica
GCCTCGATATTTTTTCTCAGTCAGGTATTGTCCAGTTCCGGTCTCCATGTTACCATTGCTTTTTTATCAAATTGATGATATTATCTGATATTTTGTACATCATACAGTACTCGATTATCCACGTTTGGGGGATCCTGTCGTAATATTTCTTGTAGTCGATTTATGCAATGACTATGTTCTTTTTTTCTGATTTTCACCTCTTCCTGAATCTTTTGATCTATGTACAACAGGGCATGTGCCCCTCTTTTCCCTTTCCGGCATCTTTCTGTTTCTCAGGAAGTAGCCACGATTATTAAGGGGGTGGTAGATTTGTTCTCTCAGTTGTGTTATTAGGGCTTTCCACATGGTTTGTGAACAGGTTATTAATCTGTAGTTGCTGGGGGGTCGTTCCCTTTTCGGTGTCTTTTTGTATGAATGTGGTTCTCTTTTTGGTCACCCATTCTGGTACGTCTGTTTTGTGAATACATCTTCTCAGGTTTTGAATACGCTTTTTATGTAGAGTCGTGAATTTTTAAAACCAGTGTGCATGTATTCCATCGTGGCATGGTGCTTTCTAGTTTGCCATTTTTCGTAGGGTTGTCTTGGGCGTTTCCTTGTTAATTTTGTTTTCTATCCCTTCTTCAATTTGCTAAAACTCTTCTTTCATGTTTTTCAGCTATTCGACATTTCTGTTGTGGTCTTGTCTTTTTTCCCATATCTTGCTCCAGAAGAGTTTTGTTTCTGTTGGGTCCGGTTGTTCTGCTCCTGTTCTTCCTCCATTTATCTTTTGATTAAAGTGGCTTTTATTGTTTTCAAAGTTATTGTTTTTTTTTTTTATTGTTCCGATTTGTATCTGTATTGTCTTCCTTTTTTTGCTGTTATATTTTGCTTATGTTCTTTGCGTTTCTTATTTAATCTTTATTTGTAAGTCAGATTTCCACTCTTCTATCGTGTCCTATTCTCTTTCATCCTATATACTGTTTTAGCTTCTTTTCGAAGTTTGATGATCTGGGTTTCCAGTCTGATTTCCCATCTAGGTTTTGCCGGTCCATTCTTTTGGACAGTTTTTGTTTCTATTTTTAGTTTCATGCTTATTGATTTTAACACCTGTATATATGAAATTGTTTAGACTTGTGATAGTATCTGTTTAGATGTATGGGAGGAGTTTGTTTACTTTATTGTGCTTGGTCTGTGTTATTGTCGTACCTAGTATTACTTACCTGTTTTTGGTCTGCGATTTTCTTGTTCCTAAAAATTAAAAGAGCCAACATTTGCAGGATGCCTACCGAGTCCTCTATGTTGTCAACGAGGGAACACCTGCCAATAATAACACTCAGATCTTTCTTCTGAATCTCACGACTTATATCATCATTATGTAGCATTAGTCATATTTTGGTGTATATAGCACACTGTTTACCTGTGATCCTGTCACAGGGATAGTGGTTGGCTCACATTTTTACAAGAGACAACATGCACTATCACACGCATACTAAGGGGCAATTAAAACAGACAAGACAGTTACAATATATATATATATATATATATATATATTATTATAATATATTACTTTCCCCTTCCTTTATCTTATTTTCCTCCTCCCCCTTCCTCTTACACCATTTCCTTATGCGACTTTGATATTTACCCTCTCTCTCCTGCTTCGATAACCGCCTGTCTGACCTCAATAAACATGACGCACGGCCCCTCACCCTAATGGTTTTAATAACTCCTAGCGCTACCCTCCCCCACACATATATATATATAAAGTATCTACTTAGTATAAGTTCTTTAAACTCCTCTCTCTTAAATAAGACGATAGATTCCCCTCCTATATTTACATGACAAATTGTTGCATGGGATCAGCGTGAAGACTTTGTATCATATTTAACTAAATATCCTTCTTAAATTTACACTTTGGTATGGGAATTTAAGGGATTTTTGGAAAATGAAATTCAAACAGAAATAAGCTACTAGTTTAACATTTTAAAAGCTTATAGTTATTGATCTCGTTTTTTTAACCTGTTGGGTATTGTATTCAGTTGCACCCCTGCTAAACTAGGAAATGGTAACACTTAACTTTTATTTTTTAAACCTGTTTTAAAAACGTTTTAAATTTAAACTTCTTCACATTAATTTCTATTCGAATACAAATTGAGGAACAACATACAAAACAATAAAGAACAAAGAAAACAATCACAGATTGCAAAGTCGCCCACTTAAGTTACATTTTTAATGAACGTTACTGATCTTTTGAGAATGAAATTTAAACAGGAATAAGTTACTAGTTTAATATTTTATTGTTATTATTATTTGTATTATTATTTGTATTATTATTATTATTATTATTATTATTATTATTATTATTATTATTATTATTATTATTTGTATTATCATTATTATTATTATTATTATTATTATTATTATTATTATTATTATTATTATTATTTGTATTATCATTATTATTATTATTATTATTATTATTATTATTATTATTATTATTATTTGTACTCACTCGGAGTTCTCA
>OY744550.1:31475509-31540509 GCA_963556195.1 Sepiola atlantica
CTGCCCCCCGGTGCCGCCGTCCATATATATATATATATATATATATATATATATATATATATATTGTAATATATGTATCAAAAATTGATAATTTGGGAAACTATTTACGTCCAATAAAACATTAGCTTAATAAATAATAAAAAAAAGGTTATTAATAGTTTTATAACAATTTTGTTCAATTAATAATGTAATGATCAAACGATGCCATAATTATTAAATTTAATTTTCGTTAAAACAAAAAATGTAATAGTAAAAAGACTCCCAGACCAGGCACGTAGCCAGATTTCTAACTCAGGGGTGCGGGAGAGGCATTTTTAGGGGGAGGTCAAAACTAATATTGATATTATGCCCATAACCTACATATGTGTATAATATTGTTATGGTCACATTTCGGTCACTCACGACACCTTCAAAGCGTTGTCACTAATTCAGTTTTTAATTAAATTTGATTCGTTTTTTTGCACTTTCTAGGACCCCATAAAAGCTACATTTTGATATAAAAATATTGAAATTTGGTCCAATAGAAAAAAGGTTACATTAAAATAGGTAAGGACCAAAAAGATGTCATTAACGCTTCAGATCATGTTCAAATCAATTTATCTTTTATACTTTAAATGATAACTGTATTTTCCCGAGGCTTAAATGATAGAAATATGCACGAGGAATTAAATATTGAAAACCGCATCCAAAAATATCAACAAGAAAAAAAGATAGAAGAATTTTTGTACCAAATTCTGAGGTGATAATTTGATTACTATATAAAATCAATAAAAAAAAAACTGGGCGCTTGCAACCCGTTTTTCCAAACTTTTTGACTTACCAATTTAAAAAAAAAAATTCCGTATAAAATTACCTATCAGGTTGCTAGAGAATTCCGTCTGTTTTGGAATTATTTTTCAAATATTTTAGATTTTAGGAGGGGGATCAGTTTCGTGTATAAATTTAACGTAAACAGATCCCCCTCTTTTTGACCATCTTAAATGTTTCAAATTCTTTTTTCTGTGTGCGCTTACCTATCATGTCGCTCAAGAATTCCAGGGTTTGGGAATTTTCTTGGTATATTTTAGATTTTAGGATGGGGATCAGTTTCCTATATAAATTAGCCGTAAACTGATCATCCACTTTTTGACCATGTTGCATGGTGTTGTTTGTTCGTAATTGTCCACAACTCGTTTTTCCAACTTTTTTTCTTCAAGTATTTTAGATTTTATTAGGGGTGTTAACTTATCTTGCCTTTGGTAATATTTATTTGTTGCCTATTTGTTTTGTTTTTTCACCCCTTTTTTTGTTCTGTTGGCTATTGTAACATATTGCCAATAGTTTTTTTGTATGTGTGAACCTTGTAAAAAATAAAAATAAAGACCATATATATTTTTTAAATTTGGTTACATGTTTTATATTTCACAAGTGGCTTTTCATGCACAGAAAAACATGTTTTATTGAATGTTCAGTTTTAACTGATTTTTCGCTTTTTTGATAACATTTTCCATTCTAATTTTTTTTCACACGTAAATATACATTTGTTTCCTTTTTAGATGGTAACTTAATGATTTTATCTTTCAAACACAATCAAAAGTTAAACAAAAACTACTTAAACAAAATTAAGAAAAGACACTTTTAAGAACTATAGTCAGTACCAGCGACGGACATTTTTTGCATGTATCTACATAACAAAATCTGGCACTTTTCGTAATTTTGAAACAAAAAAATATTGCCAAATCTTTTCGTCTTTTATCTTGCCCAAATTAAAATATAATCACATATCGAACATCTTGAGATAAATCAACTCCTTTGGACCCCGTATAACTGGCATATATGAAGATGTCATCAGCTATTTATTCTCTAGATAGTCTATACAATAAGTAACATCGATTTTTTTTTCTTTCTTATTATTACATACATATGTACGGTTAAGAATAATTACAATTTGCCTTATCTTATTTGAAAACAAAAATTGACCACTAACCCTAAGTCCGAGAGACCACATCGTAAAACCACATTACTTGCCAAAAAACATATAACTAACATCGATTTTTTCTTTATATTATTACAGATAAATACAAGGTTAAGAATAACTACCATTTCCTTTATAAAAAATCAAAATTTATACTAATCCTAAGTTTGAGTGGCCACATTGTAAAATCACATTTATTTGCAAAAACAAGTAGTATAGAATTTTTTCTTTTTTATTATTACATATATACAGGATTAAGAATAATCCCCATTTGCCTTATCCTATTTTTTTTAAATGACCACTAATCCTAAGTCCGAGTGGCCACATCGTAAAACCACATGACTTTTTAAATTAAAACGCAAACAAATTTTCCAATATATTTTAAAATTTCAAAAAATATTTTTAATTTTATAATCTATCATTACGCCGTAATCGTAATTTAAAAGAAATTGCAATTCCGGTCCATGTTTCTAGAAGTTTGTGATTCCTAGCAAAAAATTGTTTTAAATTTGATTCATTAAAGTTGCTTTTTTGTAGAGTTATTTATTTTAAATAAATTGTTGTATTTTATCACTTATCTTTCGCGGAAAGAAAAAAAACAATTATTTTAGAATGCAGATTGGGGGTCAGTTAATTGTAACATAAAATGATCCCCCGTTTCCGGGCCATTCTAACTTTTTGGGTCAGTTAACCAATTTCTTTTTTCGATTGGAGATAAATTCTATGCGTTGTTCGTTGTGGGGTGAAGGGATTCTACTTTTTAAAGAATGTGGTTTTACGACTTTGCCGACTTAGGGTTAATATGTAAAAGAATTTAGTTAACATTGGCTCTCCGGTGTAATTTGAATTTTATGGGGATACAAAGTAAATATTCCAGAGTTCACTTAATCCTATCCCTCTTATCAAACCTTTTGAAATGTGCAAATTTCTTTTCGCACCTATTTGTTAAATGTTTATATGACGCTGCTCAGAGAGTTAAGTTTCAGGACAAGCAAACGAAATCTCCAGATTTTAAAGAAAGAAACCGCTAAATTGGCAACACTGACTCTCAGTGCAAGTCATTGCTTTTCCTCTTTGTGGTTGGACTAATAACATCACTGCCGTCTCCAACCCTGAGGCAACAGGGCAGACCAAGTGTCACACAGATGATAACAATTGTGATGATGCTGAAAATAAGAGACCGAGAGAAACAAGTCGACACACGGCACTGATGGCAGCATGGGTAGTGAAGCGCATAGCTGACTCATAGAAGGAAATTTTGACCCCCCCTCCTCTTTCAACCCACACTGTTTAATGGCAATGAAAATAAAATTTCCACAGTAACACAATCGGTTTATTTTTTTATTTTTTAATTTTTTTTTGCCCAGCCTCCATATAAGTTCTATTTTATATTTTCTTCGTCTAAAATATTTTTTTTATCACAAATTTCAGGGGGTGGGGGTGGGGGTGGGGTCAAATGTAATCTCGGGGGGGGGGGGGGCTGGCTACGTGCCAGTCCCAGTCCCAGTCCCAGACACGTCGGGTAGTTATAACTTAACATTTTTTTGTATTTATCTACCCCCCACAGCGGTAAGATGTGACACAAGGTCGGAAAAGTGGAATTGAAAGGCCAGCACCCTAGAGGATGAGCACTCTAGCCTACAAAAAATGCATGTGCAGCCCTGTCGGCATTCCCCGTAGGGCCGCCTCAGACGATTAGCAATAAATTAACTCCTTCTCAAAGGGTGAGACCGCAAAGCCTGTGAGGGTATACCTCCTAGAACTGCACAGGACAATACCTCAGACCGGCGGAATCAAGGCCAAGACGGTACAAGTCTACAGAGTGTAGCATCCATCGGAACAGATACTACACTCCGATATTAGGCAAAAGGTCACGGAGGATTTTATACTTATCTACTTCCCACAGCGGTAAGACAAGACAAAGTAAAGGAATTTCCTGTTATTATAATTTCCCTAGTGGGGAAAAGAGAATAGTTTATAATATTGAACGTTTGTACACCGGCTATGGTGTCAGGATGTGTCCATGTGTGTATGTAAGTATGTGTGTATGTACATCGGTGTAAAAGTAAGTTCACATGTAAGCGGTTATGTGTTCGTGTGTTTTATTAAGTCCAGGTGTATGAGGCAGTAGCCATTTTGTCTTGTCAAAGTCGAACCCAGGGCCAAAGGCCCGTGAAAATGTCTACTGCGTCCCCAGAGAGGGGGCGTGTGTTTGGCAGTGTCAAAGAAGGAAAGAGAGGGAATAGGCTTCTTGTGCCGAAGAAGAAAAAGAGAGCAAGAGCGGATGGCGCTCAAGTGTTTATATAGTTATGCTAGCCATCCGAGATTCGCCTGAGAAGGCCACTGATTGGTCAAGCAAAGGAGGAATTAGATTACTTGAACCAATCAGCGGGCAGCTAAAAAGTCATTGATATTTAAACAATATGGCGGCTGTGCGCTGGGAAACTGCTACAATACCTCCTTGCTTGGATTGATTTCCGGTAGAAAATCAAAAAAGTTTATCAAAGTAAAATAATGGTTTACCTTGTTGAAATTGTCCGTGAAATTGTCAAGTCAGAATTTGCGTTTCGTCGGCAGAAAAAATGTAAAGTAGTAAGGGTTTTTTTTAAACGGCTAGTGGCGATTATATAGTTTGGAAAAATGTTCACATTGTAACACGGGGAGAATCAAGTGACCGAATTCAAATTTATTTGCGTTAAATTGCTGTACACAATTTCTTAAGATTTGAGGTCGTTAAGTTGACGCTCGTTGCTATCCGTCGGCGACGAATCGATTTGTTGACAATGTTACTTCATGTACTCTTCGATGAAGAGGTTCATTATTTTTACGTGAAAAATATAAATATTGTTTCGAGTCATCTTCGGTGAAGGTGTGGCTAGTCACCGTTCGTCCGTGACGAGTTTGTCTCGTCGACAAGGATGATTAGAATCTTCAGTGAAGTATTTTATTTTTTTCTGCGAAAAAAATGTTTGCTTTGGGTCACCTTCTGTGAAGGTTACGCTAGTCGCCGTTCGTCCGTGACGAGTTCGTCTTAATTATATCCGTTGGTAACGGTGGTTCTGTAAATTAAGAGTGAATGACGAAGCATAGTGTTGTGACCATTTTCAAATTTATTATCCGTAGAATAGTTGTAAACTATTCTTTAAAATTTGAAGTGTTCCTGTTGAATGAAGATCATTAAATTTATGCGATTCGTTTTGGGCGTCAGTAAAAAAATGTCTGGTCGACAGTGTTACTTTACGTTTAAAAGAAATTTAATTTTCTTTCTTTTTACGTCGGCTAGTTGCCGAGGCAAGGGAAAGGTTTTAAGTCGCTGAGAATATTTACGCATGTGCGTTCTAATGGTGTCGGTGGACCCATTTTTTAAAAATTATTATTCTCTATGTGCGCGCTAACGCAGGTAGAGTGTAGCAGAAAAATAACCGTTTAAATACGCGAGGATGCGTTTACTTTTTTGTTTGTTTGGTTGGTTGGTTTTTCCGTGACTAGTGTCCCGTTTGAAATGTTTTAGACTTTAGTGAAGTAAAATGTCCGGTTTTTGTTTTTCAATGAAAAAAAATGTTTGCGTGGAAATGTAAGGAGATGATGAGGAGGAATGAAAGGGGTTATCCTTTTATCTTCTCGTAAAGAAACGTAACAACGAAAAGTATTTCTGTAACTATAACAAAAAGGGGTTTTATTAACTCAAGGTTACCTATACCGTTTGGTATAGGTAGAAGAGAGTGGGACAGTGTCCGTCTAAGGAAGAGGAAGAATATAAGAGTTCTTAAGGCCGCCCGTGGATTTCTTCAGGTGAAGATGATAGTAGTCGTCAAGTGGCGACGACGGCGGGAGAGAGAGCGTTTCCTCGTTCCTCGTTGGTGGGCTCTCTGCGATGTGTCCATGCTGATGCCAGGAGGTCGTCTCTTCTTTTTCCTCGAACCCTAAGGGGACATAAGTAGTCCCTTAGGGAACTAACGATATTACTGCGCCCTGTGATTTGATTGGACAAGCCAGCTCACAAGGACAGTGATTACGCATTCAAAAGTAGTCACTATTGGTGACTGCTACATGACTGCTTTAGCTTTTCGGTAAAATATGTCAATGTGGAAATGTTTTAGCTTTTCGCTAAAATATGTCCATGTGGAGATGTTTTAGTTTTCCGGTTAGAAGTTTTTTTATGCTGTCCGTTGAGTTGGCTGTACAGATTTTTTTTTAATTTCTTTTTTATATAAAAAAAAATGAAAGCGAAATTGACTTTTTAAGATACTGGAGGCTGTGGTAAGAAATGTTGCTTGAAAACAAACGAGAGTCAAGTATTTTCTTACGCGAGTACGCGTTTACTCTTTTAAGGTTGGTATTTTCTTTTTTCGATTTGAAACTTTTTTGTTTTTTGTTTTGTTTCAACGAAACATGTTCGGTTGAAAATATGTTTTAGGTTTTGCTTTTCAGTGAAAAGTGTTTGTTTTTTGTTTTGTTTGTTTTTTTTTAATTTTTTGTTTAGAAAAAATATTCAGGCGACATTGAGTTTTAATGGTCCTGACCGTTATTCGTGTACTTTAAATGGCTAAGAAGAACGAAGAAAACCAACAAACCGTCGAAAGCTGTATGCTCTATGGGTCACCAAAAATGTAGGGACGAAGATAAAATTTAGGAATTTCCCGTTATTATAATTCTTCATAATATTGAACGTTTGTACACCGGCTACAGTGTCAGGACGTGTCCATGTGTGTATGTAAGTATGTGTGTCTGTACACCAGTGTGAAAGTCAGTTCACATGTAAGCAGTTATGTGTGTGTGTGTGTGTGGGTGTGTTATATTAAGACCACGTGTATGAGGCAGTAGCCATTTTGGATCTTTGTCTTCTTGTCGAAGTCGAACCCAGGGCCAAAGGTCCGGGAAGATGTCTGTTGCATCCCCAGAGAGGGGGCATGTGTTTGGCAGTGTCAAAGAAGGAAAGGGAGAGAGAATAGGCTTCTTGTGCCGAAGAAAAAAAGAGAGCAAGAGCGGATGGCGCTCAAGTGTTTATATAGTTATGCTAGCCATCCGAGATTCGCCTAAGAGACGGCCACTGATTGGTCAAGCAAAGGAGGAATTAGATTGCTTGAATCAATCAGCGGGCAGCTAAGAAGTCATTGATATTTAAACAATATGGTGGCTGTGCGTCGGGAAACTGCTATAACAGTACCAGCGGAATCAAGGCCCAAAGACCAAGACGGTACCGGTCTACAGAGTGAGCATCCATCGGAACAGATACTACACTCTGATCTTAGTCAAAAGGCCAACAAGGATATTTTTTTATTTTTTTATTTTTTTAATTTTACAACTTAGTAATAGAATAAAATTGTGTTTATCTATATTACCAAAATATCCATATAAAATTATAGAATTACGTCAGTAATTTATTTTTTCATACATAACTTATTATTATTATCATGTTTAATGACCTAAAGAACAAAAACACCAACCACTGACTTTTTATTATAGAGTTGAGGTCTTCTGTTCGAATTCATTTCAGCGGCGGAGTAAGTTTAAGATGGTTATCTGATTTGCTATTTGTTTTCTCGCATTCTCTCATCATGGTTTTGTCCGGGTGTAGAAAAAGGCACGTGTTTTACTCGCTAAGTTTTGCGTGACAAGATGGAAGTATATTTATTTATATACAAATAAATACACATTGGGCTTTATTGTTGTTGTGATCCTGTAAAGGGTCCGAAAAGAAAACACGAACTCGGGGTTTAGAGAAAAAAATGTATTGAAAAAAAGTATATTACAACATTTAAAAAGAGTGGTTGTACGTCTGTCTTGACTCCCAGTAATAGACTGGGTAGTTTTCAATACTGAGAGGCGGGTGCTCCCAGTATTTATACTGAGCGGAAGAGTTTATGTCGTCCGTAAGATAAGGTACCATAACAATTATAGAGTATTGATTTACTTCTCTCCAGGAGTTAGGCACAAGGCCAGTTTTTTTTATCTTACTCCCACAAGTAAGATGTGACCCAAGGTCGGGTCGGGAAAGTGGGACTTGAAAAGCTAGCGCCCGAGAAGGTGAGCACTCTGGCTATTAAAAATTGCCTGGGCAGCCCCGTCAGCATTCCCCGGTAGGGGCGCCTCAGGCAGTAAGCAATAAACTTGCTCCTCCCCAAAGAGGGGAGCCGAAGCCTGGGAGGGTGAACCTCCTAGAACTGCACAGGACAGACCCATAGACCGGCGTAAATCAAGCCCCGAAGGCCAAGACAATACCAGTCTATGGGGTGCAGTATCCATCGGAACAGATACTACACTTTGATCTAAGCCAAAAGGCAACAGTTATAGAGTAGAGAATGGTATAATTTATACGATTAAAACAACAAAATAAAATAATTTGTTTGCTAACTTAAAAAATGTTAATTAAAAAAGAATTAGGCAAATCGACAGATTCTTTTTTATTTAAATTTCATTATAATTGATATCGATTATAATGAAAATTTACATAAATAGAAAAATATTATTTTCAAGAAGTGTATAAATCGTGTTTTATATAATAATAATACGCCATGACATTTCATGTTCGTACGTACGATATATATATATATATATATATATATATATATATATATATATATATATATATATATATATATATATATATATATTATTAGAAGAATGGAAAGGAATTAGAGAAGCAAAAGCCAAATCAAAATTCAATTCAATTGCTCAGAGCAAGGTATATTCCGCAAAAAGGCAATTTATTCAAGTTAAATTTTCCTTAAGCCAGGCTTTTCAAAGATCAAAATCTTATCATCAGAGGAAGTCGCTGGGATAGATAAGTTGGCATTTAGTACACCTCTTTATATATATATATATATATATATATATATATATATATATATATATATATATATATATATATATATATATATATATATATATATACTCTTTCCCACGCATTTTAAAAATGAGATCGTCCGATCAGCAATGATGATTGGTAATTTATCTGATGTCGCTAAGGTCAATAAGTCCGAATTTACATATTTACTTTTAAAAAGTGACATTCGTTATATTGATTTGAAAAATATTTAGCTGAATATTATTTTTACAGTAAGAAAACAGAGAATATTTATTGTTTGAAAAAGGATTAATTTGCTACAATTTTAAATAAATAAATAGAGAATAAACATAATCGTTGTATTTATTTAAAGAATATTAATAGTATTGCCCCTAACAGACATTTATTATTTAACAATAAATCATCATCATCATCATCATCATCATCATCATCATCATCATCATCATCATCATCATCATCATCATCATCATCAGCATCAGCATCAGCATCAGCATCATCATCATCTAGTCGCTGTAGTATCACGAGTCTCCCTGATGTTACGTTGTCCTTAGTCTTTCTATTATGTCCTACCTTGACAGAGTACAAAATCGACTTCGAAATCAAGGGGGGGGGTGAGGTCTTCTTCTCGTCCCTACTATCTCTTTCTCACAGAAGAGCCGTTGCTAGTCTTTCTCTACTCTATTGTTATTTTCATGGCAGGTGCTTCAGTCTATGTCCCCTGTAAAACATTTAAAACAAAAACTCGTCTAGCTACAACCACTGTCAGTAATTTCCCTTTCTCACTTTCTGTGCCTAGGACTAAACGAAACTTCCATGAACACAGTTTCTTTCCTGGAACTACCCGTCTGTGGAACTCCGTACCGCGGGGCTGCTTCCCAGCTGACTACAACATTGTCGTTTTCAAGTCCAATATAAACAAATTATTGTTAAGCCGTTCTCCTAAATAATCAAATTCTGCCTAACTTCCACCATCATTACCAATCGCCACGGTGTTGCCTGACCGTCCACCTGACAAACTCATTGACCCTTATCCTTTAGTGACTTTTAGGCTTTGATAAGTGGTGACTCTTTAGTAAAAAACAAAAACAAAAAAACTACAAAATCGAAATTGCGTTGTTGTCCTTTTTTCCTTTCTTGCCTTAATATCGAAAATGCGTACGTATTGAATATTTGCGCTGCGTTTCCCTTTTTCTTTGCCGTGTTGAATATGTGCTACGTGTCGGATATATACCACGTGTTGCATATGTGCTGCGCTTCCCTTTTCTCTTCCTCGATGTCGATAATTGCGTGCGTTGCGTAGATCCTCGTTCCCTTCTCTTCCTCGTGTCGTCACTTGTTAACCCAACTCGTGTAGTTTATTTTTCTCTGCTACGTAAATCCTCGATGTCGTGTTTTTTTTTTTTCGTCGCCATGTTAATTATTCGTCTAGGACACGCGTTTTAAATAACTTCGTTGAATTTATAGAACGAGAAGAATTAAGATTCTCAGAATGGAGATTTATTTGGGAGAAAATATTTAAAGCAATGACAAGTACAATTTACATTTCGTTATAATAGAGAAAGACAGTTATTTTCCTAATTTAACTATAGATAGATAGACAGATGGATAGACTGACATACAGATAATTAGGCTACACTGATGGTCGCGTACGGCTTCGTAGTTTTGTCGTTTTTCTTTTTTTTTAGGCATATTTTTCACTGTCTGTTCGCTACGAAATTCCAAAACAGACTAATTATTACATTTTGATAACGGCCGTTCGTCTAGGTTTCCAAATCCGATCTGATTTAAAATCTAATCGATCTTTCTTGCTATGTTCTCACGTGACGTCATATCCGTGGATGATCTCATTCGCACAGCGCTTTGTGTCTGGACCCTCTGATCCAGCCTCGTCAGATCTAACCCCGAGGTCATATCTGTCTAGAATACGCTCTAAGAACGCTGTCCATTTCGCGAACGGGCATGTCATTGTGACTGTACTTATTCACAGGTGTTAACATCCACACTAGCGGATGCACCGCATAATCTAACACTGACTTTCTCATGCCAGCTCGCTCTAACGTCTATCACACCTGGTAGGCCTTCATAGGTGCACTCGTGAGTCTTCTGATAGTTGCTCGATGTGGGTTCTCTGCTCAGCGGGGAGAAATATTATTATTAACAGTGAATTATACAGATTAATGTAAAAAGCACCGTGGAATTTTCACTTAGTCGCGCTAAATTCTCTTAACTTAATTAGAACACATTTTCTAATACAAGTGGGTGTAGAATTAAATATTCTCACTGAAACGATCAATGTTCGATTCTCCACTCAGAAAAAAAAGCGAATTTCAAAATTTATTTTCTGTTTTGATTGCTGCTCGAGACACAATATACATCGATAATGATACAAACGCTGCATGGTATTAGCTCTATTTATATATAAAGCTAGGCATGTGTATTTGTTTATATATCTGCATGTACAGAATCCATTCATAAAATTATTAACCGATCATTATGAATTTTGGAAAATAGCTGCTAGGCATAATGGTGAGTAATGTGGGCTATATTTAGTTTAATTTAATTTATTCAAAGGGAGTAAAAAGGGGGTGGAAGCCGTTCGTAAAAATTCAGATACCTCTGATTTTTGTGAAATTTTAACAATAGGTATTAGACATCAGTCAATAAATATTCCACAAATTTCAGTTTATTAAAGGGTTTGTAGGGGGTATAATATGAGCAGTCTCAAATTTGAAAATTCAAATATATCAGATTTGCATTGAACCTGATTTATAGCCATTAGATAGCAATTAAGAAACATTCCCTGGACTTAAGTATTTTCTTAAGATCTCTTAAGCTTAAGCTTTTAAGTTTTAGACATTTTCTAGAATAAAAATCATGTAATGGGGTTTGATCGAAATTGGAATAAGTATTCTCGACATAAGGTTTTGTATCATTACATCTTTATTTTAATCTTCGTAAGGAGACGTAAAAGTGGTGCAAAACTGTTCTTTTCGAAGAATTGATTATACCCGCTCTGGGACGGGTATGTTTCTAGTAATTATATAATTATATCGATCGTAAAATGCACAAACATATCAAAGTTTACCCAGCATAAAACATTTCTTAAATTATACAATGTTGATGGATATGCTATGTTAATAGGGGACTTGTTAGCACATGTTCCCCTATGATAAAAGTGTGGTGCCCCTGTCTTTACTCGGAATTTAGAGCAAACAAGTATTTTGAAGAAAAGTATAATACAACAGAGAAACGAGAGTAGTTGTACGTCAGTCTTGACTGCCGGTATAGACTGGAGTGGATTCATCACTGAGGAGCAGGTGCTCCCAGTATTTATGGTGAATGAGAGAGTCCCAAATCCGTTATAGGTAAGGTACCATGACACCACCTCCCAAGCCTTACCTCCTCAGGAGTCATAGTAGCGTTTCCTTTTTGGATTGACGCTATTCTGAGGCTGCTTGAGGTAGCTGTATGTCGAAAGTGTTGTCAATGTCTTTAGATAGTCGTTCCCTAATTTATGAGAGAACTGTATGTCTTTATCAAATTCAGATCTGATATCCTCCAGTTCTTTCATTCTAGACTTCTGATGTTGAAGCACATCTTTAAATTTTGAAAACGTGTCTTCTTTGCTTCGACATTTAACTTCAAGACAAGTCACCTTATCTTTTATAGTCTTTAGCTCTTTTAAAAACATCTTTGGGTTGTAACTTTAACGATTCCAGCTGCGAAACCATGAATTCACTCTTTTTAACCTTCAATTGGTTATCCAAAGCATTTGACTTAATTTATTTAAGTTTAGTGTTAGTTATTTTCAGCGTGAATTTTGTGTCCTGATGTGCTTTAATCTCTACCGACAATTTATTTTGCGTTTATTTCATACGATTTTTAATGGTTGAAACAAATTCCTTCTTTGGTTTTTCTAACTCAGTCATCCGATTTTTTATTTTCTGGCTAAAAATCTTGATTAGTAACCCCCAGAGGTTAGACCGCTGCATCAAGTCTACGCCAAACAAGTTATTGCTGTTTTTTTAGTATGATCATTTTTACTTTTTTTCGTAGTTCTGTTTAAAGCAATGTCGGTAATCATTTTACACTCGAATTTAATTTTTTCACAAGTCACCGTTCTGGCTATTTAGTTGGTTCTTAGCGGAATCGGGTTTCCCAACAATCCTCAACGCATGCATGTTGATAATCGACACGTTTGAACTAGAATCCACTTGTAATTTTACGTTTTTATTCAGGACTTTTACCTGAACATATTTTCTTATAATTCTGCCGCCATGTTTGTTCGTTTTTGTGCATTTAACCTGAGTTTTATTTCCTCTATTTGTTCTGCAATGTGAACTCTTGTGTCACACTTTATTACAAGTTAGACAGGTTTTAAAACGATATGGACAATCTGTTACCCAATGAAGGGATCCACAACGGAAACAGGGGCTCGGCGGTAATTTATCCTGATTTTTACTGGGCTGGCTTAATTTTGTATGAGTGTGAAAATAATCCCTCTTTTTGTTTTGAGTTGTTTTCGAAAGAGAGTTGGAATGTGGTTTCTGACGTACCTTTCTTATGTGCGCAATGTCCGACTCTTCGATGTCTTATTTAACACTTATAAATCTCTGACAGTCTTCGGCTAATTTCTGTAATGTTAAAGTTGGTTAACTTTCTAACTTGTTCAGAACCCTCCGTTTGATTTCTGCGTCATTTCCTGATACAAGTCCTTGCACGAAAATTAAACATTTAAAGTTATCCGCACTAAGTTCAGCTAATTTGAAATCGTCAGTTTTTATTGACGGTTGATACGAACGTTGGATAATCTTCGTTGTCTTTTTTGACCAAGTTCAAACACTTCCAGCGTTTATGAATCACAGAAGTATTGTGGCTAAATAATTCAGTTAAAAGATTAACAGCTTCAGCAAAAATCAAGTCGCTCGTTTTTCGGGTCAAAATGAAGTCCACGAACTTAGTATGTTCGGTGGTGCCTAATTTTCGGGGCCGTAGACGAACCTTTTTAGAGTCTGCCCAATTTTCACAATCTATTTTGTATAGATCCTCATATATTTTAAAATACGAAGCAAAGGTTTTATCTTCGTCTGGGGAATAAGTGAAATTGTCAATTGCACCCCAAACGGCATTCTGCGAGAAATCATGATTGTTTTCGTTACTTTGACCCTAACCAATATTGTTGGCATTAATACTTCAATCTTTTCGTCGGTTTCTCTTTTTTATTCTAGAAATTTTTTGTTGGCTTCTTTTTTGCTCTAGTAGTTTTTCATCGGCTTCTTTTTTTCTAGTAATTTTTTAAATTTTGTTCTAGTGGAAGCTTTTGAATTCTTTCTTCAGTTTTCTGTAGCTGCTGTTGCTGTCTTTCTACAGCTTTTTGTAGCATTTCGTCGGCTTTTTTATTCTATAAGTTTTTCTCCGACTTCTTTTTTGTTCTAGTTGCTGTTGCATTTGAAACTTCACCAGTTCTGTTATAGTAGCTTTTAAATATTCCATGTTTAAAATGTGTCATTTTAGAATACGGCTTTTAGAAATTCTTTCTTTTATATTACGCTGCTAAACGTAATCTTAGTTGTATTTTCTTCGACCTTCCCCCACAAAACACTTTTTATTACGCTTTTTACGTAATCGTAGCATTTACGGCCAGCATTTTAGCCAACAGGAAAAATAAATAAAAGTACGGTTTTAATGTTGTTTTCTTTCGACAGTAGGACTTGTCTCTTTTGGAGAGAAAAGAAAATATCATGTATTCCTTTCTTGTTAAAAATCAACATAGTGTCGGAATAGAAATGAAAAAAATCACTTACGTGTCTTCAATGAGAGAAAAATAAGTTGGTCTTAACATGTGTTTTTTCCACCCGTTAAGCCAGTTTTTAGAACTAGGACGTTGTCGGGTGAATTTTCCATTGATTTCTCCACGTTTGTTTTCTTTTTTAAGGTTCTCCAAACTAAACTTAATATAATCTGTTGCCAGTTGTGGCGTCCATTTTAAGGTTCTCAAGAACCCGTTACTGTAACCACGTCGCCAGTTGTGGTGTAAGTTCGAAATCCCACGTCGCCAGTTGTTGTGGGGTCCTTTTTAAGGTTCTCAAGAAAAACCTTTAATGTTGTTGCTGTGTCCCGTGCAAGTTCGAATACCTCGTCGCCAGTTGTTGTGACTCTGTAAAGGGGCCGGAATGAAAACACGAACTCGGAGTTTAGAGAAAACACGTATATTGAAGAAAAGTATAATACAACAAAGAAACAAAAGTGGTTGTACGTCAGTCTTGACTGCGAATATAGACTGGGGTGGATTCATGTATTTAATTGCTTCCCACCGCAGCAATGTGTGACACAAGGTCAGAAAGTGGGGGAAAAGTCAAGCCAGCTCCGCTAAAGAAGGAGCACTCTGGCCTACCAAAAATAGCCTGGGCAGCCCCGTGGGTATTCCTCGGTCAGGGTGCCTCAGGCAATAAGCAATGAACTTACTCCACCCCAAAGAGAGGAGGCAAGGCCTGGGAGGGTGCACCTCCTAGGACAACCCAGGATAGTATCGCTCAGCCCGGCAGATAAAAGGCCACTGAAATGGCCCAGTTCCTGCCGGACTGATTGTCGAGAACGAATCCTCGACTGGTGTTACCTTACTCCATCTCGACATCCTCAATCAACCGAAGTTAATGAGAGACTGAACAGGATGGGGTGGATTCAATACTGAGGAGCAGGTGCTCCCAGTATTTATGATGAATGGAAGAGTCCAAAATCTGTTATAGGTAATATAATCATAACAAAAAGTAAAATACAAGTTTAACCAGATAGTACAAATAATAAAGAGTCGGAAGCGACACAAAAAGAGGGAGAAGAACCTTTAAAATCACCCTACGCATTTTTGGAAGCAAAGTAAAAACATGCAAACTATGTTGCTGCACCAGAAAAAAAGCACTACGCATGCAAAAAGAAATAAAATAAAAATAAAACACAAGTAAAAAAAAGAGTTAGGGAGATGAGGGTCAGGGCAGATTACATACGGTCAGTCGATAGAACAAAACGTACCTAACTTTGCTCTCGATTATCTGTTATTACAGATAGTGTTAACGATCGGTGAAGCGAGAAATAAGTATCTTACTAAATTAAATACTCTAGAATAATGGGTAGCTGGCATAATACATGTAAATGAGAAGGTAAGATTCCGTCACCTTTCTCTTAATGAGAGACAAAAAGTATCGATCCGGACTAAATAGCAAAATTGATTAATGAGGGTGAACATGAAATTTTATTTTTTCATGACACTGATCAATTTATGGCATAAATGAATAAAGAAATAGAGTGTCTGTGTAGATTTCGTTTTTTAAGTTATTCCTGTCTATAACATCGGGGAAAAGCTTACTTTACTTTATATATAAGAAAATAAGAGGCTAAAACAAAAGTAAAAGTAAAATATTCGTTTAGTATTGTAATTTTAAATGACTAAATTCAAATTTGAACAAAATCAAAGAAAAAAGTAAGTATGGCCAGGTCCAGCTATGAACTCACAACCTTTATCTGTAAATGTTGCGCGCAAAGCCAATTTGTTAATGCGGTAAGTTGGAACGTATGAATATAAAACCGTTCATGTTATTTGTCCTTTCTCTTTCTTTTTTTTCTCGAGTGGAAACTAGGTCAGCGGCGATGGAGAATTGTAAACTGTGACAAGTTGGCTTATGAGTACTTCTCATAACCTCGAGAAACGTCGGCGAAAAGTTGTTGGTATATTAGTAGTTATTCGAAAGAGAATAGGTATCTATAAGGCTTAAATGCATTAAGTACGAAGTGAGTATGTGTTTTGCGCATTTATTGAAATTATTTTGTTTTTAATTGAACTGCTGAGATGTTAATTCCGTTGCAAAATCAAATTGTATCCCCGTGTATAATTTGTTTTTATTTAATTTTTAATTTCAAATAAATGTGTAAAGCCTGTGTTAATGAATGTATGTGTGTCATGTAAATGAAATGAAAACGTACCAAGCTACTTTTGACGCCATTTGCATTCCCCAGTTGTAACAAACGCAGTGATTTAATTACATAATCATCTCTGTTGAGTATCTAATGAAAGTAAATCTCGAACATCTGGAAAATTACGTTGCCGAAATAAATATATGTCCGGATATAGTATGTAAGCGATGAAATCGATTAGAATAGCAACATTGTTTTTGGAAAAACACTGCCGGAAATATTCTGTAATTGACTGGCTATTCGGAACTAAATATTGATTCTGTAGGTCGCAAGCAATCGTGGTCTAACTTTGATAACCCGACTGATTTAATTTTGTATATTAGATGACAAAGATATTATTGAGTCGATGAGAATATTTAGAAAATTAAAAATACTATAAAGCATTGATATTAGAATGTCTGAACCAGCCAACATGGTATGACCTCCTGCTTGATGAGAGGTAAGGCTCATTCGTATGTCCAAACAATGAATATTCCTTATCTGAGTAGTATTAGCTATATAGGTAAGTATAGAACCTCAAAAAGATGCCGGTATTAATCTACATACCTGTAAGAGTGGACCAATCAGAAAGGCACTAAGAAGAAAATATCTATTACTAATGGAGATTTGGTTTGTCGGTCTGAAGCCAAAACTATACTATTACTCCTACTAATGTACTATTCTATCTTCCAATACTCAATTCGGGGGGGGGGGGTAATGAGAGCATCTTCCAAGGCATTACCTTTCATTTGGGGAAGGGTAGTGTAGTATCTGTTCTGTTGTCATGAGCCCATCCTCCAATGCATTACCTCCTCCTTAGGGGGTATTATATGTCTGTTCGTCATCCTCCCAGACATTACTGCATTTCTTTAGGAGGTAGTGTAGTGTATATTCTATTGTCATGAGACCATCCTCCCAGGTATTACCTCATCCTTTGATGGGCGAGAAGGGCAATGTAGTATATGCCTTTTCATCATCATACCATCCTCCCAGGTATTACCTTCCTTTTGGGAGGAGTGTAGTGTGGTATCATCCGTTCGTCATGATACTATATTCCCAGGCATTACATCCTCTTTGGAGAAAGGAAAGTAGTGTGCGTCAACAAGAAATTGTCACACTCGTCTGTTGATTAACCAACATAACACTTACATTATATATGCTAGCAAAAATATGCGACCAGGGGGAATATATATTTTACTAATATTAAACAGAACGAACTGCGGCCATTTTGACTCAAATATTTGTATTTTTCTTTAACAAGAGATTCCAAAGCTTTATATGTATAGGGTAAACCGAAAGTCTCTGTGAATTTAGTTTTCATGATCAAACAGCAAAATAATAAAGCAGAAAAAATAATAAAAATGGTTACATTGGACTGTAACACATCCATTCATAAGTCCCGGGCCACACGCACGCACACACGCACACAGACACATACATACACACACACACACACACACACACACACACACATATATATATATATATATATATATATATATATATATATATATATATATATATCAAGGGAGGCGCGATAGCGTTCTATCCCTTAATAGACTTCAAAAACGACCTATGCTAGAAATCTCATTTCTTTCATCAGTCATAACTCAAAAACCAATAAACGAAATTAGTTAAAACTTTGCACAAAATTTTCATTTGATAGGTTCTATAAGTGTGTAGAATTTCAGCATCATTAGTCAAGGCAACCCAGAGATCCAGAAAGGTCAGGAGTGATTTTGTGTTATCCGTGTGTACGTACGTACGTGTGTGTCACCCTGTATCTCATCAACTATTTGATGGATTCAGCTGATTTTTGGCAGAGATAGAGGTTCTAGGGTCTAGTTGATGGCATTGTAATTTCAGTTTACCATATACCTTAGTTTTCCAGAAAATTCAAAAAAAACTTTAAAACTACCATTGTCTTGAGGCATAGCCTTTACAAAAGTAGTGAAATCATATGCCCTTAATAGGGTTAAGATGAAAATTCATATACACTAAATGTACAAAAGCAAGGAAATTCCCAAGTTTTTACACTTTTATTGTCATTAATGGTATGACTACATATCAACCAAACCATTTCACTATCACATCACTACACTGGTGATACCAGATCAGGCTGCCCTGTGGCTCCCTGAGACGAAATTCACCTACATTGACGTTTTTTTTTTTCTTTTTTTTTTTTTTTTTTGTAAAACTTAATTATGTTCTACAAAACCAAAAAGAAAAACAACAGCCCCTCTCCCTTTCTCCCTCCCCTTTTTTATTTTATTTTTAGAACTTGAAGCATAAATCTTTTACTATAATGACCAGATTCGGCATTAAATAACCCAAAAAGGGTTGATATGCCGTAAAACAAAACTACCAAACCAAAAACGATGATTAAACATTTGAAGATATAAAGAACTTGAAGCATAAAAACTTTTACTATAATGACCAGATTCGGCATTAAATAACCCAAAAAGGGTTGATATGCCGTAAAACAAAACTACCAAACCAAACATCACTACAGTATAAATCTCTATGCATGAGTGGATGAAGTGTGTGAGGTGCGCTGAAGAAAAATTCCTACCAGTAAAATACATAGCCCTGTTGTGCTCGCATACCCTTAATGACAATAAAAGTGTAAAAATTTGGGAATTTCCTTGCTTTTGTACATTTAGTGTATATGAATTTTCATCTTAACCCTATTAAGGGTATCTGATTTCAGTATACTGGCATTTATCATGGAATATATATATATATATATATATATATATATATATATATATATATATATATATATATATATATATATGCGTGTGTGTGTGTGTGTGTGTGTGTGTGTGTGTATGGCGCCACGACTAAAGATCCGTATCAGTCTTATAAAGTACTAATCTTCAAACGGCACAGTATCAAACTGTGATCGCAATCGGATTATTAGTTTAAAAAATACAGTTATTTAAATGAAGCTACTGTTGCAAATTTTTAAAACAATTGACGAATCTGAATTTCATGTGTTGATACAGCATTGCTTTTTTATGGAAAAATACTCTTCAAGTAAAGCAATTGATAAGTGCTATTCGGACTCTACTCCGTCGGAAACAACGGTTAAGAGGTGGAATGCATATTTTAAACGCGGTCGTATTGCCACAAATGATGCTGGATGCTCACGTCGCTCAAATTCAGCGTTTGTCCCGGAAAAGAGTTATTTATAAAAGGAATTAAATGCACAAGTACTTTTCGATCGCCTCGTAGCTTGAGACTAACTTAGGACCAAATAAATCCTTTTGCAAAACAAATGACAGGAAGTTCATGAAAATCCCTGATTACCCCGCCTAATAAACCGGTATCGTCCGGGCCTTTGGGTCTGGATTTACGCCGGTCTATTGGGGGTTACTAGTCCTGTGCATTCTTAGGAGGTGCACCCTCCCAGGCTTTGCCTCCCCTCTTTGGGGAGGAGTAAGTTTATTGCTTACTGTCTGAGGCGCCCCTACCGGGGAATGCCGACGGGGCTGCCCAGGCAATATTTAAATGGCCAGAGTGCTCACCTCTCGAGCGCTGGCTTACTTAATCCCACTTTCCCTTGTGTCACATCTTACTTTATGGGAGGAAGATAAATAGATTCATACACATTTTAAGTGTCGAAGAAACAAAAATCAAAAACAAGATGCACTGGTTTCATCTTGTTAATAATAACCTCAGGATTAAAGTAAATAATTAAAAAAAGAAGATTTTTTTTATTGAATAACTAAAAGTATATATTTTTAGTGTCTGGTATAATTTTGTTAACAAACCCCATAAATTTTTATATGTTTGTTATTTTTTTTCTCGTGCAAGGCTTTTAACAAAAAATATTTTAGCCACTTCAAATTCCTTCACATTTCTAAAGAGCGAACCTTTTTATTCAAACTCGTTCCATACCTGACCGAAGAGCTTGAGTGTGAGAAGTTTGGTGGCAAGTACAAATGTTGTGTTGTTGTCTTCGTTTCCTAAAACCATTACCGTACAACTCGTCTCAATTTCATGTTGAAATATGTCATCACAAAGAAAGGGTTAAAGTTAGTTTTAGCTTGTACACTCAAACTGATCTATGATTTGACAGTATCAAAAGGACAAGTATACTATAGGGTTTGATTTGGTTTAGTTTATGGCGTCTCAACCTTTTCAGGGGTTATTTAATGTTGTGGCGTACACTTATAGAATAGAGACACTTGAACACAAGGTAAGCAAATGAACTATATGTCTTTTATTCTCGCCCTCGTATAACACATAACAAATACAATACATAACTATTTATAGTTCTTTTCATTATTGCAATAAGGGGTGTTCTCCCCTTCTTTTCAAATTTTTACTTTCACCGGAAGTCATATTTTTGTCTTTTTTTATTAATGTTCAAATCTAAAGAAAGTTGCCTTTTGCGCTTGTGAAGGGTTTCTGTTCCGGTAGGAATTGAGATTTCGGTACATCAAGAAAATCAGAAATTATCTTCATAGGCTCTTCCCTATGCTGATTTGCGTCAGCTGTATACCTCTTTTTAAGCTGATTATAGTGCCGTTTTTCAGATTTCGGATGTTTAATGATAGACACTAGTCTTCCAAATTCGCTTGTCAATAATGATTTAATTCAGCTAAGCTTTCCATTGTTTTAATGTTTAAAATATTTATTTTCGCTAGGGTTGACAAATTTTATATCGATATTATATATTTTTTAAACTGTTGGTTTTGTTAGCTATCAGTGTATCAAGTACCGATCGAATCTTTCTTGCGGTCATAAGTTCAATGGTGACATTCCTGAATCGGGGTTAGAGTTATCCAGCACACTCTGCGAAATCTTCATTTTCACTTCCGTCTGATTCTCCTAACGCTCGTTTAAACATATCTACGAAGCGTTCTGCCTGGCCATTAGATTTTGGGTTGTACGGAGCAGTTGTCACGTGAGTAATTGAAAATTCTTTGCATTAATCTCAAAATTCTTTAGCTTTAAATTGAGTTCCATTTTCAGAAATAATTGTATCGAGAATACCAAATCTTGCGAAGATTTCGTTCAAAACGTTTCTAGTGCTTTTGCAGGTATCTTTCCTACGCTTGAAAACTTCTCGTCACTTTGTAAAATTATCTATCACAATAACGTAATAAACGCCATTCGGTGGCTCTGCATAGTGAATATGCGCGTTAATTTTTACTAGTGGTGATTGTTTGTCATCAACAAGCATCTACAAAGTTTTAAAATGTCGTCGATTTTTTTTTGTCCATACCAGGCCAATGATACCTCATGAGGGCTTTTATCCTGCATGAAAATAATTTAATACTTTTTCGTTCGTGATGCCGGTATCACCACATATTAACCGTGTAACAAAACACCATCAGTACATTTGTAAGGGGATGATGAGTGGATGAAAGGGGTTATCCTTTTATCTTTTCGTAAAGAAACGGAACAACGAAAAGTATTTCTGTAACTATAACAAAAAGGGGTTTTATTAACTCAAGGTTACCTATACCGTTTGGTATAGGTAGAAGAGAGTCGGACGGTGTCCGTCTGAGGAAGAGGAAGAATATAAGAGTTCTTAGGGCCGCCCGTGGATTTCTTCATGTGAAGATGGTAGTAGTCTTCGAGTTAGGCGACGGCGGCAGGAGAGAGAGCGTTTCCTCGTTCCTCGCTGGTGCTCTCTGCGATGTGTCCAAGCTGGTGCCAGGAGGTCGTCTGATCTTTTTCCTCGAACCCTAAGGGGACATAAGTAGTCCCTTAGGGAACTAACGATATTACTGCGCCCTGTGATTTGATTGGACAAGCCAGCTCACAGGGACAGTGATTACGCATTCAAAAGTAGTCCCTATTGGTGACTGCTACACATTTTCAAGCTCATTATTTCTTTCTGTTTTACTGTAATAAATGTATCTGATTTAACTTTAAATTAAATCTCCTCAAGGGTAACCAGCATTTCTTTTTACTCATTATAAAGTGCGTTTTTATCTTCATTTTCGTACGTAATGAAGCAATCACTGTTTTATCTAGCGATTCACTTAGTTTCGGAATTATCCTTGACAATCCGTTTGCGCGTGCTATTCTCATTGTAGTTCAAAAGAATGTCTCCCGATTGTTTCCGACGATTCGCAGCATGAGCCGGTCGATGCTTTTCTTGTACCCAAATATTGATAGTACTGGACGATTGTCCATTTGCAAAATAAATCTTCTTCCATATAAACATTTATGAAATCTTTTACTACAATTATTATACCTGGCGCCTCTTTTTCTAGTTGACTGTATTTTTTTCTGCTGGCAATAACGTTTTTGATGCGTAGGTTACTATTTTCAGCTGTCCGTTGTTTCCATTGTGCAGTAAAACGGCATCTAATATAAAGTTACTAGCATAAGTCGCAACGTATATCTGTAATTGGAGGGGGGTGTTGGTCCCTTCCTTACATTTATCGCACGAAATTAATTGAACGAACAACTGAGTAACAGGCAACAAAAAAGGGTTTATTTAACAGAGGGCTGGAACTGTATCCCAGTGAAGAAAAGAGGCTGCCAGGTCGTCAGCAAATATATTACCAGTGGAGACGGCTGCTGCTGGAACGACGCAGGGGGGAGGGCAGGAGAGAGATGATGTTTCCTCGACCGCGTCTTGTTTCTCTCTGCCGATCTCGCCCCTAGACTAAACTGTCCAAGTAGTCCGTTTGGAGACAGCTAGAAAATCATACGCCCTGTAAGCCGATTGGTCAGTGTATGACCAAACTGCCTACAGGGGACAAGAAGAAATAGGTCCTGTGTCCGACCGCTACATATCCTCTTATTCGAATCAGACTGTGTAAGAGATAAATCAGATGTCAATGCCTTTATAATGCAAATGTCGTTTTATTAGATCTCTTAATGTGCGTATTCTATGAATGCAGCTGCTGTAATAATAATATACAAATTCCTAAAAAGCTTGTATTGTTAACACATTAGTAGAAAGAGGCATATCTTTATTGTTGTAGATCTATCTGGGCCTGCATTTCGACTATTTTTTATTAATAATGTGTCCTAAGTATTTAATTGTTGTAGTTTTTTTTTTTTTTTAATCGCACGTATGGATACTCAGTTAAAAATCTTTAAATTCTTTAATTGTATTAAATACTATTTTCACGTGTTCAATGTGTTGTTTTCTATTTTTCGCTTTTTATCAAGATGTCGTCGAGATGAACGAGTGTAAAATCCAAGTCACTCAACATGTCGTCCATTATTTTATTTATCTTCCTCCCACAAGGTAAGATGTGACACAAGGTCGGGAAAGTGGGCTTTGAAAAGCCAGCGCCCGAGAAGGTGAGCACTCTGGCCATTAAAAATTGCCTAGGCAGCCCCGTCGGCATTCCCCGGTAGGGGCGCCTCAGGCAGTAAGCAATAAACTTACTCCTCCCCAAAGAGGGGAGGCAAAGCCTGGGAGGGTGGACCTCCTAGAACTGCACAGGACAGACCCATGGACAGGCTTAAATCAAGCCCCGAAGGCCAAGACAATACCAGTCTATGTGGTGTAGTATCCATCGGAACAGATACTACACTTTGATCTTGTCCAACGTCCATTATTATTATTATTATTATTATTATTATTATTATTATTATTATTATTATTATTATTATTATTATTATTATTATTATTATTATTTTATTTATCTACCTCCCACAAGTTAAGATGTGACACAAGGTCGGGAAAGTGGGATTAGATAAGCCAGCGCTCGAGAGGTGAGCACTCTGGCCATTTAAAAACTGGCTAGGCAGCCCCGTCGGCATTCCCCGGTAGGGGCGCCTCAGACAGTAAGCAATAAACTTACTCCTCCCCAAAGAGGGAAGGCAAAGTCTGAGAGGGTGCACCTCCTAGAACTGCACAGGACAGAACCATTGACCGGCGTAAGTCAAGCCCCGAAGGCCAAGACAATACCAGTCTATGTGGTGCAGTATCCATCGGAACAGATACTACACTTTGATCTTGTCCAACGTTCATTATTTTTTTATTTTATTTTTTATTTTTTATTTATCTACCTCCCACAAGGTAAGATGTGACACAAGGTCGGGAAAGTGGGATTAGATAAGCCAGCGCTCGAGAGGTGAGCACTCTGGCCATTTAAAAACTGGCTAGGCAGCCCCGTCGGCATTCCCCGGTAGGGGCGCCTCAGACAGTAAGCAATAAACTTACTCCTCCCCAAAGAGGGAAGGCAAAGTCTGAGAGGGTGCACCTCCTAGAACTGCACAGGACAGACCCATTGACCGGCGTAAGTCAAGACCCGAAGGACAAGACAATACCAGTCTATGGGATGCAGTATCCATCGGAACAGATACTACACTTTGATCTTGTCCAATGTCCATTATTTGTTAAAATATACCTGGCGCCATTTTAATACCAAAAGGCAGGTGATTGGTCTTGTATTAACCTCTGTGTGTGTTTATAGCTTACGATTCTGTACATGTGTTTTAATTGTATTAGCAGGTAGCCATCCGATGAATCGAGTTTTGAGAATATTTTCTTTCATTTAATTTGGAAAATATATCTCCAGGGCTCGCAAATGGGTCATTGTAAGATTTTAAACAATCGTTTAGTCCAGTTGAAGAATCGCTATAAACTTTTTTGTTGTTTATTTTTCTTTTTATCTACATAAATAGTCTGAACATGCGGCAAAGGTAAAAGGGAACTTGCAAAAGGGAACTTGTTTTTTTGTCTAAAAATTGGTAGTACATTATTTTTACTTTGATGTAGCGTTTGACTTTGAACAAATGCCTCCAGGAGCGGGCAACCCCCGGCCCGCGGACCACATCCGGCCCGCGAAGACTTAGCGTCCGGCCCGTCATCTTGTTATGCTTTATTATTGCAATCCGGCCCGCGGACCTCCTAGTAAAACTCATACTATTTTGTGACATAGATGTAAAAATAGGTTTCAATTAAGATTTACAGTGAGATAAAAATGTATAAATATCAGCGAGCGATGATGCATATATATATTTTTTTTTTCAACTATTAATTTCAAATACTTGGCCTTAAATAAAAATAATAAAAGAGAAAGAGAGAGGCAAAGAGGAAACGAGAGACGAGGAAAGGGCATAACACAGAGAACTTCTGTGAATTGTGTCAAAACGAATGCTGGATCAACTTGCTACTTCCCCCGTCATTATTTTTTTATGATTCCGAAATGGCTCTTCGTCGGTACCTTTAATAACATCACATACAGAAGTCTCTTGAGAAAAAATATCAGATTTGTAGAGTGTTCAATACAATTTTTGTACAATTTATTCATGTAAACAAAATATAGTAATTCTGAGATTTCGTTTTTCACTCCTGCCTGCGATCTCCTTCCAAAGGTCTCATCTGGCCCTCACTCTGAAAAGGTTGTCCGCCCCTGCTTTAGACCTTAAGAAAAATGTTGGGAACACCTCTCGAGCGCTGGCTTTTCAAACCCCACTTTCCCGACCCGATCTTGGGTCACATCTTACTTGTGGGAGTAAGATAAAACTGGCCTTGTGCCTAACTCCTGGGGAGGAGTAAATAAAACCTTGACCCCGCCTTTTGGCTAAGATCAAAGTGTAGTATCTGTTCCGATGGATACTGCACGCCTGTCCTGTGCAGTTCTAGGAGGTCCACCCTCCCAGGCTTTGCCTCCCCTCTTTGGGGAGGAGTAAGTTTATTGCTTACTGTCTGAGGCGCCCCTACCGGGGAATGCCGACGGGGCTGCCCAGGCAATTTTTAAATGGCCAGAGTGCTCACCTCTCGAGCGCTGGCTTTTCAAACCCCACTTTCTCGACCCGATCTTGGGTCACATCTTGCTTGTGGGAGTAAGATAAAACTGGCCTTGTGCCTAACTCCTGGGGAGGAGTAAATAAAACCTTGACCCCGCCCAATAAACCGGTATTGTCCGGCCCTTGGGGGTCTGGATTTACGCCGGTCTATTGAGGGTTGTCTAGTCCTGTGCAGTTCTAAGAGGAGCACCCTCCCAGGCTTCGCCTCCCCTCTTTGGGGAGAAGTAAGTTTATTGCTTACTGTCTGAGGCGCCTCTACCGGGGAATGCCGACGGGGCTGCCCAGGCAATTTTTAAATGGCCAGAGTGCTCACCCCTCGAGCGCTGGCTTTTCAAACCCCACTTTCCCGACCCGATCTTGGGTCACATCTTACTTGTGGGAGTAAGATAAAACTGGCCTTGTGCCTAACTCCCGGAGAGGAGTAAATCAATACACGATTAAATTGTTCTTATTGAAGCTGTATTTACGCTATTAAAACGTACTTGTTGGTAGGTTCCTTAAATCAAATGGGTCCTTCCAGTTCGTTCTGGATACGTTTCGAGATCGATTCACGACGAATGCTTTCTATTAAGTATTGTTCATAAATACCTCAGCATAGTATTCACATCAAAAATATTTTACTGCTTATTACACGATCATTTTTGTAAAGTTTGCTCTATTTTTTCGTGCTAATTAATTTATCGTCATCACACACACACACACACACGCACACACACACGCACACACGCACACACACACACACACACACATATATATATATATATATATATATATATATATATATATATATGTACACACACACACAAATGAATGCACATTGTACTTTATTAGTGGGAGGATATACACTTAATATGACGTAGTTTCTAACAGATTAAAAAAAAAACAAATATGCGAGCGTATATGACTATGGTATTAAGATGTACATGTTTTTTTGTTTTTTTGTATTCTTTTTATTGTTGTTGCTTTCTTTGCAAATCCACTTTTGGTAAACACTGGCTAAGCATAATTTTTTTCCGTCACAAATGTTTGTATATCACATCAACCTGTGCATGTGGGTATGTGTGTATGTGTGTATGTGTGTATGTGTGAGTGTGCGCGCGTGTGTGTGTGTGAGTGTGTGTGCGCACGCGTGTGTGTGTGTGTGTGCACGCACGTGCGTGCTCGAGCGTGCTCGAGCGTGTGCATGTGTGTTGTGTGTGTGTGTGTGTGTGTGTGTGTGTGTGTGTGTGTGTGTGTGTGCGTGCGTGCGCGCGCGCTACAGCCGTAATCTTTGCCGACGGTTTACCCTATCACTGCCATGAATGCAAACACAGCTCAAGTTTGAGTTAATCCTAGTTCTAGATGATTGACCCAAATAAAACAAGCCCTATTCATTATCGGTGACTGTTTTTCACTAGTCATAATTTCATCTGAAGATGAATGGGATCCTAAACACTCTGTATATATTTCGTTCTATTTACGCTCCCATTTCTTGATATTATTCTCGTGAATTATCTTCCCGTTTAATCCTTTGTTAATTAATCTATACTGAAATATATCCATCTACTTCGTTTTGCTTTCTTTCTTTTAATACGGGTGGGACGTAATGGGTGAAAATTTCAGATTCATGCGAGTAGTATTTGTTTGTGTTCATTTATACATAAATAACACTAAACAATCAAACATTTTGAAAATTTTGCAAAATTCAGAAGGTGCAGACCAAAAATAGCCGTTAGGGCTACACGGGACTCAAAATCCATCATTTTTCGGTGAAAAAGTGGTTTCATGCGACATTGCAGGTCCTAAAACATCCTCAAAAGCTATGAATGGATGTAGATGGTTAAATCTGATATAGTACTTTAATTTAGGACCATTTTCAGGCTGTGAAAGGGTTTTCATGAATGTAAAATAGCCAAAAACTAGTGGCCTGCACCTTCTGAATTTTGTAAAATTTTCAAAATGTTTGATTGTTTAGTGTTATTTATGTGTAAATGAACACAAAAAATACTACTCGCATGAATCTGAAATTTTCACCCATTACGTCCCACCCCTTCTGAATTTTGCAAAATGTTCAAAATGTTTGATTGTTTAGTGTTATTTATGTATAAATGAACATAAAAAAATACTACTCGCATGAATCTGAAATTTTCACCCATTACATCCCACCCCTACTTTTAATTGTAGTTTTGTTCTATTTACGTTGCCCATTTATATTTTCTTCATCTCGATATATTTTGTTACAAAATGATGACAACGTATTTTCAAAATGGACCGTTTAAACCTAAATTAACATTAAAGAAAACCTAAATTATTGGTTCCGATGGATTAGTCGGAAACGAATTTAGGAAAACTCGTCACAGGAAAATTCGTCAACGGAAAATTCGTCAACGGAAAATTCGTCAACGGAAAATTCGTCAACGGAAAATTCGTCACTTTTGGCCAAGTAGGAAAATTCGGCAATTATCGAATAAATATCGATTGAAAATAGATTTTAGAACCGTTTTTTCAGGAGATATACTTGTAAATACGAGGCTACCCACCCCCCAGTGGAGAACATTTTTTTATATTATTTTTTTGATACTTGTGCAGTTTACGAACCGGGCTATTTTTTAGATAAGATTTTCAAGTTAAATTAAATTTTTACGATATCTTTTGTTTATTAAATTGTTAGGTAAAAGTACAGAATAGTTAACAAAGCCCCCCCCCCTTCCTCCATGTTAAGAATTCTAAAATCTATTTTCAATCGATATTTATTCGATAATTGCCGAATTTTCCTACTTGGCCAAAAGTGACGAATTTTCCGTTGCCGAATTTTCCGTTGTCGAATTTTCCTGTGACGAGTTTTCCGAGCACCATATACGGAAACATTTGAATTTTTTACGGATTAAAAGTATTAAAAAGTTGAAGCTATTTTGTAGCGGGAAAGGTGATATAAAAAAAATTTTAAAAGAATGTCCACATATATCTATACAAAATATTTTTTATTGACAACTTAAGACAACGAAAGATAAAGAGTTCATAGAATACGAATATTCAGAGAGTCCCAAGAACGTTTTGGCGAAAGAAGAGTTGTTTTGTCTGTAAGGAGAAATTGAGTAGACATGTTTGTTTCGGCTGGCGCCGCATTCTTTTACGTGTCTATAAATGGTATATACATGAAGATGTGTATGTGTATATGTGCGTGTGTTAATGTGCATGTTTTGTTAGTGAGAGAGTGTGTGTACTAACTGGTCTGTGAGAGTGTCCGGTTAACGGTGTGTATATACTGCCGTTGTGTGAAAGTCTCTCGTTGACGCTAACGAGGCTCTTTGTCGAGGAACCGAGATTAGCCTTTAAAGGCGTCCTCACGTCGGACATGGAAGAAAAATACCGGAACAAAGAGAAAGAAAACTGTGTTTGGGTTTTATAGTACCTGCGGATTTTCAGGATTTAATATTTCCTGCACTGTGATTGGTTGATGAAACTTCTGACTATAGCTTTTGTCCAATCAAGAGTCGATATGTAAGAACAACATTTTTTAATAGTTACAATTTGATTGTATTTGAAAGATAATAACTTAAAGTCATTCTGGAATAAAAGGAAATGATTATTACGTCTGGAAATAATTTAGTTTTTAATAAAAATTTGGTAACAGTTAGTGATGGGGCGATTCCAAGATTTTTCCTGATTCCAATACAATTACCGATTTCGATACAATTACTGATTCTGATTCCTTTTAAATGTCTATTTAATTAGAGATTTGTTGCTTTTTTTTTTTAACTTTTCGAACTACTCTAAAATCCCAGGTAATGTCCGCACATATTTTTCGCAAACGTAAAAATACACTTGTGATGGAGAGGTGATCTAGGTATTTTAGTTTTACTGGTAGTTTAAAATCAATAAATACTTATTATTTTATCATTAGCACCAGCAATGGAAAATTAAGTTTTAAACAAACAAACAAACAAACAAACAAACAAAGCAAGATAATCGTTTTTTTGCCATCGGAAAATAGGCACAAATTTTTCCGATTCCGATTCTGATTAATCGTCCCAATCTATGAATAATGGAGTTTATGTATCTGTCTATCTGTCTGTCTGTCTGTCTGTCTGAAGCCAAAACTATACTATTTAAGACTATTGTACTTATGAAATAGTATAGTATATACTATTTCAGACTAATGTACGCATATCCCGGCAATGACGTCATTGTTAGAGGATTTCTTCACATTAATATTCTTTATTTTCATTACGTTAAGACAAGGTGTTTTGTTGTAAGTCGGAGTTAAGCAACGCATATCCCGGGTATTACTAAATGAGTGACTATTTTGGAAGAATAACAAAACTGGTTCTTTGATATGACGTAGGCGCCTCCAATATCATATTTAAACATCAGTATGAAAACTTTTGTCCGAAATAAAGAAAATCAATGTCTCACCACCCAAAAAATATGACTGGGGCTACATCGGTTTACCGGTGAGCGTTCATTTCTGACGCGGCAGCCTAGCAGAAATAGACGACCGTAGGGAGGCTATTTTGCTAGTACTAGTACTAGTACAACATAGCATAAATTATTTAAAAGGAAATACAGTTTGAAAATTAGTCAAAAACAATTTATTTTACCTACCTATCTGTGACCTTTCTTGCGTAAAAAATTTAGTATTTAATATTTTAAAGAAGTTTTAAGCAATTTAATTTTCCGTAAATAGTCATTGAGTACAATAATCCGCGTACAGCCATTACAGGAAGTAAGTACATAACCGGATTATTTAACTCACAGTCTCTATTTACGGAAAATTGAATTGCTTCCCATTAATCCAATTATTTTCTCTTTTATTATTTTTTATATCTTGTATTTGCAATTAATGAGTCACCACTCACTAACCAAGGCCAAAAGCCACTCGAGGATAAAGGTTAATGGGATTGTCCGTTGGATGATGAACAATACTATGAGAGGATTAGAAACGATGGTTGAAACTGAGCAGAATTTGATTAATTAAGATAACAGTTCGACAAGTATTTATTGACATTGGACTTGAAAACGACCATGTTGTAGTCAGCAGAGAAGCAGCCCCGTGGTATTGTGTTCCACGGATGGGAAGTTCTTGTAAAGAAACTGTTCATAAAAGTTTGGTTTTAGGTATGCAGAGAAAGAACAGAAATTTATTTACAGTGGTGGTAGGTAAAACAGATCTTGCTGCCAATGCCTTACAGGGGCCAGAGATTGGAGCTCAGTCGAGTACCTAGCTTTAAAATAACGATGGAGTAGAGAAAGACTAGCAACGTCTCTTCTGTGGGAAAAGGCCTATAGAGAACAGAAGAGACCATCTCCCACTAGATTGCGAAGTTGAAAATTGTACATGTACCTGCTACGGCATTCACCCTGGACAGGTTGAACCGGCTTCCTTCGAAAGAGGAAGTTTCTAGGGAATATCAAATTCACAAACGGTCCCCAGTCGCGTGTATATACCGGTTAGGGGAGATGGCGATGTTATGTTTTTGCAGTTCTTGTCGGTAGGTGACGACGTCCTCCAACGTACAGCGCCTGGTATTCCTAAATGGTCACCCATTTTAGTACTGACCAGGCTCAACGTTGCTTAACTTTGGTGATCTAACGGGAACCGGTGTGTCAACGTGATTATATTACATATTACATATATAAGTCGATTATGTACTCTGCCAAGAGTGCTCTGAACGACACCTCCCCGGATGTGGAAGCGGTACTCCATCCTAGGACGATCTTTGATTCCATGTTACTAATTACATGATTTCGCTCATACTTTCAGGATAATTAAATAGTTTTTGTTGTTTGCCTAGTGGATAACCTCGCTGACTATGGAATAGACGATGCCGAATCAAAATCAGATCAGATCTTTTGTGTTCAATTATGCAGTGATACTGCTGGAGAAATATATGAACGCGTCCCTCCCCTATGTATGACGTAGCAAGTGTTGTTCAATGATTCATTTACAATGAATCGTTTCCAATGTAGGCATTTTATGTACTAATGAGTCACAACTTATCAAGGCCGAAAAGCCACTCGAGGATAAGGGTTAATGAGTTTGTGAGACAAACACCATTGAGGATTGGTAACGATTGTTGAGACTGGGAAGAATTTTGGTTATTTAAGAGGACAGCTCAACAACCATTTTCTTTATGAAAATCGCTCCAGACAAAGCATGAAGCTACTTGATCTAAGGAGCTAAAAAATACTACTTCGAGGTAAAAAAAATTAGCCAACGATAAGTGTTAGATGTATATATTCTGACCCAGAAAACAGCAATTCTTCCCCATTTGTCAGAAACATCGCTCATGGAATGTGAGGACTAAAGGACAAAATAAGGGAAGCGAGAGTTACGAGGCTACCGAAAGTAAGCCCAAAGTTCACTTTCTATTCTCCTTAGTGTACATTGGACTTGAAAACAATACTGTTGTAGTCCGCTGTGAAGCAACCCTGTAATATTGTGTTCCACAAACGGGTAGTTCTTGGAAATAAACTTTTCTCATGCAAGTCTTGTTTAGTTAGGTATTAAAGGGCCACAAAAAGGTTGATGTGACGTAAAGCAGATAAATCGATCAAACTCAAGCTCATATTTACACTATTTTCATGTTTTAGACTTTTGTACTCATCTTGTATTCTAACATTTCGGCCACTTATGAGAAAATCATTTACCTCTTATTATCGAGTGGCTGTTAGCATTGGAAATAGTTTTCTTATCCGAAAGGAGGTGGTAATGCATGGGAGGAGGATATCTCGTGATTACTGAAGCATTTTTAATGTACAATGTTTATTAAAAGAAATAATTCATTGAATTGGCGAACACGTTCAATAGTCGACAGTTCTGACTAGAATCGCTCCACATCCGAAAGGAGGCGGTAATGCATGGAAGGAAGGTATCCCGTGAGTAAGTCAGAAATTCATTATGTACGATGTTTATTAAAATAAATAATTCATTTGATTGGCAAACACGTTCAATAGTCGATTGTTATGGTCAGCATCGCTCCACATCCGAATGGCGGCGGTAATGCATGGAAGGAAGGTATCCCGTGAGTAAGTCAGAATTCATTATGTACGATGTTTATTAAAAGAAATAATTCATTTGATTGGCAAACACGTTCAATAGACGATGGTTATGGCCAGAATCGACTCTAATTATAAAGGAGGTGATAATGCATGGTTAGAATATTTATTTTAAAAAAGAATCCATTGAATTGGCGAACACGTTTAGTAGACGATAGTTATGACCGAATTTCCTTCATCTAAAATGTGGTGATAATGACTGGATAAGTGGTGACTCATTAATAAAAATAAATAAATAATAAAAAAATATGCTGAGTGGCCGGCCTCACAAATGCAACACAAAATATAAACAACACAAAGAATGGCTCTTCGAGGAAAAGGGAGAATACATAGCTGAAGAGAGCAATACACATATTTAAAAGTTTATACAATTATATGTTTCTTGAAGTGGCATGAAAATACCAGTAGTTCAAATAACGTTTATAAAGTAAAGGTACATTTTCAATTAGCGCTGTAAAATATTAATTTACACTAGTAAACACAAATAAATATTTAGAAAATCAAAGACTAATTTTAATTATTAATGTTTAATTATTTACTTTAAATTTTTACTTTAATAAATTAAAGTAAGCACTACTTTGGTACACTACCTGGGTATGTCAATTTCCATCTTTACCTAGCTTCTACTGCTTTATAGTTCGTAGGGAGAAACATATTTGTGAAATTGTGAGGAAACAAATTACCTAACTTAGTATTTGCATGAGTAAGTAACTACGATGGTGTATTTACGCATTGTTTTTTTTTTTTGGGCAAAAACAATAGAAATTATGTTTTAAGTAAGAACAAAATTCACTTTGAACTAATGCCGAATACTTTTTATGTATACGTTTTGAGGATTTCAAAACAAAGTCATTTAGTTGGTTTTTTTTTAATATAATTTTTTTTTTTTTTATATTAGTGCATTTTTTTTTAATTGATAAAGCAAGTATCCAGTATTAAAACAAAATTCTTTAGACTTACGTGAGATTCGAACTCGGGTATTTACACAATTGGTACACTTACCGATTCCGATACCAATTCTTTTAAAATCTCTAAAAATTTAGCAATATAGTTGCTGTTTTTTTTTTTTGTTGTTTGTTTTAATTTTCGGATTACCGTAAACCCCCATGTAATATGTGTATATATTTTCGCAAACGTAAAAATATACTTGTAGGGTTGACCTACAGATTTTAGTTGTATTGATAGTTTAAAATCAATAAATATTTATCATTCTATCATTCGTACTAGCAATGGAAAATTAAGTTTTAAAAAAAACTATTAAAAGAATCGATTTGGGGTATCGGAAAATAGACACATGTTTTTTTCTGATTCCGATACCCAAAGAAGTTCCGATTTTTCCGATTTCGATTAATTGTACTAGCACTAGTACTGACATCATAAAAAACTACTGCCTTAGTAATTTGTACTCTGCCTATTTCTTTTTTTGTCAATCAATTATATATTGGCAGATGGGAAGGACATGGAGGAACGCTGGCTTCCGGTGAAAAAAGCTTGAAGAAAGTGTGTACAGATGCCTGAAAGTGATACAACAATTTTTTTTATTCATATTAATTTCAGATTTTTCTTTCATCATAATCTAATAATTAACATAATACAGACTATTTGAAAAATAATTTATTTGTTTTTATTTGATTGTTTTCAAAACATTTTTTTAATAATAGTGAAAACCTTTTTTCTTGGAAATGGAGTAACTTCCGGAATCAAACTTTTTTCTTAGAAATGGAAATGCCCTAACCCTAACCCCTAACCCCTAACCCTAACCCCTAACCCTAAACCCTAAACCCTAACCCTAAACCCTAAACCATAACCATAGCCTAAACCCTAACCCTAACCCTAACCCTAACCCTAAACCTTAACCCTAACCCTAAACCCTAACCCTAACCCTAACCCTAACCCTAACCCAGACCTAAACCCTAACCCTAAACCTAAACCTAACCCTCCCAAAAAACATTATTTTCACTAAATATTTCCCAAAAAAAAACATTAAAAAAAAAAACACATTCCGTTGCTCAAAAACATTATTTCTTGAAAAACAAAAGCTTATTCTATTTTTTTTATTTTCTTCAATCAAAATTTTTTTATGTTAATTATTAGAATATGATGAAAGAAAAGTCTGAAATTAATATGAAAAAAAGAAAAGTCTTAAATTAATATGAATAATAATTTTAAAAAAAAATTGTTGTATCACTTTCAGGCATCCGTACACACTTTCTTCAAGCTTTTTTTTCACCGGAAGCCAGCGTTCCTCCATGTCCTTCCCATCTGCCCATATATTTATACTTGTGTACGAACAGACAAACTCCCAAAACACCATCATTTTTAACAGTATATAGATTAACCATGAGTTTTGCATAGTTTTAGAGTATTGCCGTTGATTGACACATTTGTCATAGCAAATTGTGAATTTGACTGCTGATTGAAATAAGTGTGTGGGGCACCGCTGCTAGTCTAACTTGCTGTATATACAATTTACTAACCACTGCCTGTCGATACGGGCGCCGTTCTTTCATTCGACGTTATTAACTCGCTGCTCTATATGGCCAAGGTCCTGGGTATGACCTTAAAAGACATCCAGTGGTGAGGACTCCATTTTGGGAGCTGTGGGGAATGTAGAGTTGCCCCTTAGTTGCCATTGCTCCTAGGTCCACTCTGGCCCGGAGTGGTGGTAGTACCTATGAGTCAAATAGAACCTACTGGCGCTACCAGATCAGGCTGTCTGAAGTTATTGACTTCCTGACTCAAAATGCACCAAACATTGATGTTTTATTGGGTTTTTTTTTCTTTGCAAAACTCAATCATGTTCTGCAAAATCCAAAACAAAAAACAACAATTTCCCTCCCTCCCTCTTTCTCTCCCCTCTCCCCCTCTCTCCACCCCTTTCACCCAACCAAACACCATGAATAAATACTTAAGCATATAAAGAACTTGAAGCATAAAAACCTTCGCCAAAATGACCTGATTCAGCATTAAATAACCTGAAAAGGGTTGATATGCCATAAAACAAAGCAACCAAATTTTACCAAAATGACCAGATTCGGCATTAAATAACTCGAAAAGGGTTGATATGCCGTAAAAAAAAAAAACAACAACCAACCCAAACCTATATGGACAACGATTCTGTTTCTGAACTGTAATGATTTAAAAATTTAAATCCCTAATGTATTGCAAGGCCAGTCGGAGTTCATCCATGATGACTGTGTAGTGAACAAGTCACCTCATCTTTTGTGTCCCATCAGTCTCACAATACTCTTATCTTTGTTTTGAGCTTCTGCTTGTACAAAAAATAATATAAGTAGTGAATTTATCAAGGTGTATTTGGGGGGCGTGCTTTAATTGTATGTGCTCCACTTACTGGTTAAAAAACATAAGCTTTAAATACTCCATGCTTCATCTGGTGCTTTATTCAGTACTTGCAGGATCCGTGCACGGAAGACCCAGGAAACTCATACTTCCACTTATGACCTCCATATAAATATTTTCACTTAAATTTTTACTTAGTTATAAATATTAATTTTGGTGCTCCGTAAATATAATATTCATAAATAACATTTTTTTGTACTTTGGTGGTGGGGGGACGTAATTGTGTCTCTAAACAAACACTGGGAGGAATGTAATGTTTGCCAGGGAAAAACAACGTTTGATTGTTTAAAATGCAGCAATTTTCCTGTACGATATTTATTAAAAGAAAAAATTCATTGAATTTGCGAAGACATTCAGTAGTTGATAGTTATGACCATAATCGCCCCCCCCCCCATCCGAAAGGAGGTGCTAATAACTGAGAGAAAGGCACTCCATGTGTAACGCAGCAAATTTATCTGTATGATATTTATTAGAATAAAGACTCATTGAATTGGCGAGCACGTTCAGTAGTCGATAGTTATGACCAGAACCTCTCCTCCTCCACCTGAAAGGAGGTGGTAATACTTTGGAAATAGGAATCACCTGAGTAAAGCAGCAATTTTCATGTACGATATTTATTAAAATAAAAAAAATTCATTGAATTGACGAACACATACAATACACTCATGGGAAAAAATAACTTTGTTAATTTTTAATATATCTTTTTAAAAAAAAAAGGTCAATAAAACTGAACTTGGTTAATTTTTAATACTTATTTTGAATAAAATTTACAAAAACGCACATTAGCAAATTGGCATTTAACTAATACCTGATAGCTCCTCAATTAGTCTTCCGTGTCAAGGCTATTCATTTGCGTATGCTGTCTGTCATTTTTGCGAAGTGATATTTTCCCCAATTGTCTTTTAATGACTGCCAGGGTGACTTTTTGTTTGTAAATTGTCTACCAGCCAATTTTCCTTTAACTGTACTCTACAAGTTCTTAATCTGAAAAGAATTAGCATTCAACCACTTTTTGGTTAATTTTGCAGTGTGAGATGGAGCATTATCGTACAGAAACAAGACATTTCCCCGAAACAGACAGGAAACCACTGTTAAACAGTCGGGAGTAAGCTTTTCTTTCTAAAAATGTTGATGCTCTAATCACACAGAATAAACTTTCTAATATGAAGTGATGAAAATGCACTTCAAACCATAATTTCCCCATGTCCATGCGTAACTGTAGTTTGAAGATAATCAACCCTGAATCTCTCACTTAGTTTTTGAAGACGCTGTTCGAGGGTATCATTCACAAGGGAAACCCCAGACACATCCGACCAAATAACTCTCTGAAACCGTTCCATTATAGGTGAAGTGGGTGGGTTTTAAGGATAAATTTTAATATTTTATTTTTTTTTTAGCTTCACTGGTAGTTAATTGATCGGGGTCCTCCCGAATAAATCTAAAAAAAAAAAACAGGACACTGAAAGAAACAATAATTAGGAAAAGCAAAAAAAAATCCCCACCCACCCACAAAAATCCCCCAAAAATAAAGATAAAAAATAAAAATTACGGGTCGAATTTTTCTGTACTGAAAAAAATATTCCTCTATTTGTATCATTATTAATTGTTTTTTTGTTTTTTTTCACATATTTTCTCCGATAAACACTCGGTGTGGGCTACCCTATAAAAAACAACAACCGAAAACGGGATGTATAATGGTCGCGTCTGACTAACTTGGAAATAACCTGAAATCGATGGTTTATTTTAATTATTTTTACTCTGCGGTGAAAGGGAGGTTACTCCAGAAGGACTTATTATCTTCCCTTCGAATTTTCTTTTCTCTAAGGTTGTCTACTCGTATATACTAGCAATAGGGTATTTTTTCATGCCAGTATTATATGGTGATATAACGGCGTCAGTTTTTTTTTTATTTTTTATATATTTTTAAACTTAATTATTCTTTAAAATTGGTTTCCTAAAAATCTCATTCTAAAAGATCTTTTTGGTAGGCCCCTCAAAAAGCTTCTTTTTATTTCCTCCCTATTTTTATTCTATTTAGTTATTCATTTTATTCTAATTGTTTATGTTTGGACTCATAATATTTGTATAAATGTGTGCCGACTTACAAATGGCAATTCTCACATCTATTTTTGTTAATGTCTCCAGATTAACATTAGCCCCAGCCACAAAGCAGTTGCTATTCCATCTTGCGACACGTAGACAGCTGAAAGTAAGTCTAGGACTGAGATTCTGTTTTATCGTATATTCGTATATTGTCCAGATGTGTGACCATTTGGGAATACCACTCTATGTGGGTGGACAGCGAAACTTCCTTGAAAAAAAAATACGGTCTTGAAGAAGCCTTTAGCAAGTACTTCAGCATAACCCTAAGCCTAACCCTAAGCCTAACCCTAAACCTAACCCTAAGCCTAACCCTAAGCCTAACCCTAAGCCTAACCCTAAGCCTAACCCTAAACCTAACCCTAAGCCTAACCCTAAGCCTAACCCTAAACCTAACCCTAAGCCTAACCCTAACCCTAAACCTAACCCTAAGCCTAACCCTAAACCTAACCCTAAGCCTAACCCTAAGCCTAACCCTAAACCTAACCCTAAGCCTAACCCTAAGCCTAACCCTAAGCTTAACCCTAAGCCTAACCCTAAGCCTAACCCTAAGCCTAACCCTAAGCCTAACCCTAAACCTAACCCTAAGCCTAACCCTAAGCCTAACCCTAAGCCTAACCCTAAACCTAACCCTAACCCTAAACCTAACCCTAAGCCTAACCCTAAGCCTAACCCTAAGCCTAACCCTAAGCCTAACCCTAAACCTAACCCTAAGCCTAACCCTAAGCCTAACCCTAAGCCTAACCCTAAGCCTAACCCTATGCCTAACCCTAAGCCTAACCCTAACCCTAAGCCTAAGCCTAACCCTAAACCTAAGCCCAACTCGCGGAGAGTGTATGCTATCGTTATGCTTCTGCTTTTTTGTGTTTTGTTTTTGTTTTAGTTATATTGGGTATTTCCTTCTAGCAGATGAATTTCGTCAAATAGGGGATCATGTTTACTGGCACGAACGTGGCAATGTAATAGACAGGTTCTGGTTCAGAGAACCAACGCGGTGATAAATGGCCACTGGGAGAACGTCACTGGTATTAAAACAGTATTCCGTGAGGTGTGACATTTGTGGAAGCACGGATAATCAGATTGGACGTAATACTTCGAGTAGAACATGCTCCAATTGAGATTCCCATAGTTTCAATGATGGGAAGGCTAGTGTAATGTATTCGATGATGATGATCTTGTAACGCTTACACTTAATTACCCCCTCCCCCCACACACACACACGTCCGACAAAATCTCCCATAGCCAGTTTCCCACCATTCTTTAATGTGTTAGAAGTTTTAAAAAATGGCTGTAAAGAAATGACTGAATACAATCGAGGTAGAACTATTTTGTATTTTATTTCCTTGAAAAAAAAAAATGGGAAAATATTTTCATACATAAATAAACGTACTTATCTATGTGAAAGGGAAACATATCTTCAATTTTGCAGGAAGAGACATGACAACTTAGAATCAGTAGATGATAAATAATGTGTGCGTTACCTGATATAGTACACAGGCACGGGATTACCCTACTCGGCGATGTGGACCCGTAGATCTTGTCAGCCGTATGAGAAGGAAATTCTGATATAAAACCTGCGTTTTACATCGTGACTTCAATCATCTTGTCACTGAAACACTGGGAGAGGAGGGAGGCCTCCTCATTCATGTACAAAAATCTGCTTTAGAAACCTACAATTTCTTAATTCCGCCTATTGCTCGGCTTGCATTTCATCTTTGAGGGACCATCACAGAGAAACTTCAAAGACTTTCAGTGCTTGACCTTATTTCCTGACCAAGACAATGAGTTTCGTCCCACCCTCAATTGTCACTGCTGTTGCTAACAGGTTGAGGGCACAGGTTTGACAGCTTATCTGGCTCCTGTTTCCGACTACTAGTGCAGGGGCTCTAACTCATAGGTAGCGTTAAGAGTGACTTCTCTATCAACAGCTGTATAATGTTGGGGTAACTGTAGTACCATTGTATCACACAGAAAGGAACCTTAAACTTATTTTGGGTGGGCTTTCTCGAGCTCACAACCTTATAGATTCGGTTAATAGCCTCCTTTGTTTTTGACATCCAACAAACACTCACGTTGCCCAAAACCCACTCTATCCAAACAAGCATGAAAAATGCAAAATAACAGTAAAATCATCAAACAAGGCGCCCACAAAAAACAACCAAATCGCCCTAGGCTTTACCTTGAGGCTCTCCTTCATAAATATCCGGGAACTTAGAACAAAACTTGATGATATAGAATCCTTCTTCCACGTAAGATGTTCAGATATGCTAGCATTATACGAAACAAAATTTAAATTTCTCAATCCCTAATTACTTTGATATGCCAGTATACCTCCCACTTTGCCGTAAAGACTGTTCATTGTTAGCAGATTATCAGACATCGTTCACCCAGTTGCAATGCTTAATTTTGTTGGGTACTTCTTTAGTTCCTTTGATAAGACTAAAAGTTTTTGATCAGCATGAACGTATATGCAGACACTCCAAACGTACCGACAATACCCGATTAGGGCATTGGATAAGTGTTTTCGTTGTTATTGTCAGACGCGGGAAGTCAAATGGGAAGCTGGAATTCTAGTAGTAGTAGTAGTAGTAGTAGTAAATAGCAGATGTCCTTTAAAAGCCAGACTGCCCCATCCTACAGACTGTGTGTCTTTGATAAGATGGGGCGTTCTTGAGATGTAAATGCGCGGTTTTAATCGGGCAAATACGGGACACAGCACGTACTGTTATACTTCCGCAATAGAATAATGATGTTAAGTGAGACATTCTAGTTAATTCTAGTTGGAAAAGACGAATGTGGCGATCTGATAAATTCTCTTTGTCAATAGTAGTCTCCAAATGCTCCCTTGATAGTGTATCTGATGAGATATTATTTTTATCAGGTCGGTACATTTACCGACCTGATATTATACTCATGCCATCCCAATTTCCCCCCCCCCCCCGCCACTACCCCCGCTTGATTTTCTTGTTTTAATTTTTTTTATCCGGTCTTTTCAAGTGGAATATACAATTTAAAACCTGTTGGTTTATAAGCGTTCTTTTTGACAATTAGCAAATGTAGATTTTTTTTCGATTCTATTATAGTGCAGTGCAGGCCACCTTTTCAACAGATGTATGGTTGTATTTTCTAGCAGTAGTGTGCAAGAAAATAAGGCAACAAGGCGACCTATTTGGTAGCTGCAATATCACTATCGGAATCAGCAGTTTCTACTGTTGTATTGCACAGTGGTATGGTTTAATCAATGGCTTTCAATAATGCTTTCTCAATTTTCGTCTTTAGAGTCATTGAATGCCTTCCATGCTTCCTACTTGAGAAGAGATCTAATTTCCAACCGACCTGTATACTTTTATTTCACCACTGTTTATTGCATTGTGATTTCATCCGAAAATTCATAAACTGTGACATTTGTTAAAACATTCTTCTTGCATAACTAAAAATTATAAATCTCTTTACTTCTATATTAACCTGATATGAAAGTAAAAAGACTTATTATTTTGCTATCTAATTTGCATACATGTTTATGGTGTGTACGGACACACGTATGTAAATTAGATGGCAATGCTTAAAAAAGAGAGTCACTCTTTCTATAAATGCTCGTTGAGATCACGAGAAATATTATAGAGTGGCTGAATGAACACAGAGTGAGAGGCGTCGAGAGAAATACATAGATAGCTGAGAGAGAGAAAGAGAGAGAGAGGGAGAAAGAAAGAGAGAAAGAGGGAGAGAGAGAGAGAGAGAGAGAGAGAGAGAGAAAAGACAAAGAGAAAGAGAAAATATCGAAACCCACGAAGAATAGCATGAAAATATGTTAACGGCGCGGCATTAAGAGATCTCAGATTTTGTGGCTGTTCCATGTGAGCCATGGGTTATGGGATTACCTATTAAACCAACTAAATAATTTATTTTCATTAAATGTAAGATGATGAAGATGGATGGTATCCCAGAAGATTTCCAGATTATTGCAGACAATAATGTTGTCCGCATAAGCATAGCTCCACAGAGCCTGTGTAGCTTTATAATGATGTCTGTAGTAATTCGGAAACAGGCCACATCACTAGAGCTTCTGGGAATCTTTTACAATGATCAGCAGAGTAAAAACGCTCAAAAAACAAATATTCAACAAATAAAAGTAACTGTAGGCGATAAAAGTTATTTTCAAACTTACCTGTGTCTTTTCCAACTATTAAATAGATTTTTTAACCCGTTTCAATTGCTATTTATTTGAAATTTAAGTATTCGGCACACGAACATCGCACAAAACAAGATGGCCGATTTACGTAATAATATAGAGGCCGGGCGGCCATTTTCTGTGTTGCCAAATTCGATGTTAAAATTAATTTTTTTTAACATCTAATAAAAACCCATTTATACTACGTAAAAATACAAACAAATTACATAGGTAAGTAGAAAAATGTCTATTCTCGACATAAGTCAACTTTACTTGTTGCAAATTTATGTTTTTAAACCTTTTCTCGTTCTTTTTTTGGACCCCGTTCGCGACTCTGATGATCATTGTAAAAGATTCCCTAGCTTCCAAACGGAATGCTACAGAACTGATAAAATTTGTCATTAGTATAAAAAGTGTTACCTACCCTTTTCCCTTAAAGTAACTATCTCCCTTTGTCCATTGTGACAATGAATTATCTCTCTTGTATTCTGAAATAGCCGCAATTCTCTTTGGCCAATAACCAGGCATTCCATTTTGTCGGGCTGTAGGCGAAAAACCTTTGTTCTCCCTTTTTTGTAATGCTGTGTTTGCCCGGAGAATACGCTAAGGAACCTCGATCTCTCTTTTGAATGTGGTCGCTGTCCTGCCATCCTAATGGACCTTGTCTTCATTTTGAATTAGACGCATCCAGAAGCCGTCTATTTCGACGTTAAAGGGTTTTTTTTTGTCTATAGATGGTATTTTAATCAAATGGCAAAAATACGATTATTACAATACCAAATCGTCCTTTTCCTATAATCATTTCATTAGCTTTGAACACAGTGAACGGTTTATCAGTCAGATCCAAAGTATCGAAATGTTGCGGTCGTTAGCAAAATTTCGAATTTGGTGGTAACAAGAGGTTAAAAACACAGCTTAAAAGAAAACATGACAAGGGGAAAAGATAAAATAAGAGGTTCGATTGAGTTAAAATAAAGTTTTATTAACATTAAAATGGGGCTGGCTGCTTTTAATTCCCAAAGCTAGGTTAACTACGTTAACCCTTAGTAACCGAGATAAAAAAAAACTTATGACATGAAAAATCACATAGGGGTAAGTTCGTTGGCACAACGAACTGGAAACAAATTAATTCCTTTTTTTGTTCATATAAAAACATATAATAAAGACTTATTTAAGTCTTCTTATAAATTTAACAAAGGGGTCTCAAAGGGCATAAAACAATAAAAATAAAACTCAAAATATACAGGACCGTAACAGTTGAAGGAAGAAACGTCTCCGGTATAGTTTGCAATAGTGTTCTTTTCTTTTCACTGAAATGTCCGTTTTAAATGTCCCACCTTGTCTTTCTTTCGACACTTTTCATTCCAAGGGTTTCAAAGTCCTTGAAATTACTTCTCAAATGAAATTCTCCTGAAACGTCCAAACACCTTTTTGTCATAAGGTGATCCCTTCCAGGGAAAAAATATTTCTTTAAACATAGGGCTTCTCATATACCCTGAATTTTCAAAATAAAACGTTCTTACTCTAAGAACGAGTAGAAAACATCCAAATATTTTACGTCCATTTAAAATCACAGACGGAGCCCGTTGAAAGTGAACTGCACTCTTCAAAACTCAAACTGGAACTAAATAAAAGGCGGCAAAATCATAGTGTTGTCACATGGGGAACAAAATCCAAAACGAGGCTACACTGCTATGATGTCACCTCCAGACTTCATTACATCATCGATGATGCTGCTGAAACAAAAAGACGCACGAAAACAACACACAACCAGACGGATAACCGTGACACACATATTTGTACAGTGGCAATATGTTGACCTCCCCCACCCTTCATGCCCAAAATAGAAATAAATTTCCGAAAAAAGAGCTATAAAATTTGAAGGGAGAAACTTTGAAAAAAAAAATAACCTAACCTTGAAAAGGATAGGTGTCGAGGCAGATAAATTTATTGCTAGGTTGACTGTAATTAACAACTAGTCTCTTGCGGTAAACCTGTGCTCTCCAATGAGAAATGACTTCGTCAGTAATTATCGATATCAGATTACATACACTTTTTGGCATTATCTGTTTAATTTCTTGGATTCAGTGGCGATAGGTTTGCAATTTTTATTCAAGTTGGATAATAGAAAAGGAATGCTAAAACATGGAGAATTAGAATTCATGAATATTATGATACAAATCAGTCCAACAGTGGCTTTGTTGCTAGCAGGCTGATGTATGGTTCTGTTAAGTCCTAGGAGGTTCTCCCACCTAGGCTTTACCTTCTTTTCTGAGAAGGGGTTAGTTTATTGTTAATCGCCTGAGGCTGTTCAGGCATTTTTATCCACGTGAACTGGCTTCACAAAACTACACCTGACCTTGTGTCCAACTTTCTGACATTCATTTATTTCGTATGAATCAGATGATTCTATTGTTGGCATTGGTTTCCCCGATATATTTCTAGTTAGAATTCTTTCTAGAAAGACATCAGGTACTTACAGAAGTGGGCACGTGAAGGTTGCCAACATCCGAAGTGAAAGCCCCCTCACTTTTTGACTTGCCCGCCCCCCCCCACTTTACGGTCATCAATAATTAAGTTGATATGCATGTGTTTAACCGCCCCCCCCCCACACTTTTTAGGAGAACGCCCCCACTTTTATAACTGTCCCGCCGGCTCTGATGTAGTCATATAAAATAAAAGATATCGAGCTTCCGGCCCCGATAACTTATTACTTACTAACACGAACAGCGTAGACAGCTTCAATAACTTCAAAGAAGCCGTAAATAAAGCTGCTAGAGTTGTTGATGAAACTGACACGCCTTATAAAAGTTCTCCTTCTTACCACACTTGTAACATGTAGCTTACATGGCGAGGCTCTGTTTTACGATCGTGAATTGCCACAAAGGTAGCTATTTATTTTCCACAGCAGTATTGGCAAGCGTACATGTAGTAATAGGATCAGAATCTACTTCTGCGATTGCATTTGCAGTCAACGTAAGGTTATGTCAGTTCGTGCGGCATTCACTCTGGTCGGGTTTAATCGGCTTCCGTCTTTGGAGGAAGTTTCTAGAAAATATTAAATTCTTAGTCGCATGTATACTCTGGTCAGAGTGCTTACCTCTCGGGCGCTGGCTTTTCAAACCCCACTTTCCCGACCTTGGGTCACATCTTGTGGGAGTAAGATAAAAACTGGCCTTGTGCCTAACTCCTGGAGAGGAGTAAATCAATACTCCGGTCAGGTGAGATGACGATGCTTGTCTTTACAGTGTTTTTGTTTTTGCTTGTTTTTTGTTGTTTTTTTATACAGAGAGACCCCCCCCCCCTATACAGTGCCTGGTATTCCAAATTGGTCACCAACCTGGTACTGACCAAGCTGAACGTCGCTTAACTTCGGTGATCTAATCGGTGTGTCAACGTGATATGCCGTATATGACTCAGAACCTTTCCGAGTGGTACCTAAGGCTTGGCCCACACTTGAATCAATATTTTTATTTATAGAAGTCGCCGCCTTAAAGCACGCAAGCGTAGTTCACTAATCAAATAATCCCTGATACAATTGTTTCGATTAAGTGCAAAGGTGCATTATTTTTTCGAGCGGTTGCAACTGTTGTACGTACTCAACTATCGACTTCCCTTCCCTCTGTTCTCAAATCGATACTGCAGGCATCGCAAAAGAACATTTTTAAAGATTTTACACGTGCGCGTTTCTCGGCTATCTTTTGTAATTCTTTTCTTTTCTCCAGCTTTTTTTTTCATTTACTCTTGTCACTTGAAGATGATTCGACGAAAAATCGAAAACATTCGTTATACATATGGAACAGACATTAATATTTCTGATTTTAACACAAAAAAATCATTAGAAAGATTGAAGAAATAAAAAAGGTATAATTAAGTGGAAGAATGCTGTCATTTTAAACAATGTTTGCTTATATATATATATATATATATATATATATATATATATATATATATATATATATATATATATATATATATATATATATTGAATGTGAGATGATATATATAATTATTTCCACAATCAGACACTGCTGCAGCCCACAATCCATGAAAGCCACAAACCGGAAGTCCTAGACTCGAGTTTCGCCCTCCTTTGGGCTCATCAGTATAACATATCCGAACTCAGGATTCGAACCCCGAGTCACGAGGCGAGTACATTGCCACTGAGCTTCCTCGCCGCATACAACAAAGTCTATTGACTAACACTGATTAAACAAACCGCGGCGAAAGCCGACTGTGTAATATACCTACTCTTTTAAACAAGGGGTGTATTCATCCAACTACTTAGAACTCGGGCCGATGTCTCACAAGTAGGATTTTATACTCGCTAGGACGATGTCATCCAACAAGCTAACCCAGCGAGCAAATAAAATATAAGATTTTTTTTTTTAATGTGAGACGATAAATATAATTATTTCTACAATCAGACAACGCCGCAGCCCACAACCCATGAAAGCCACAAACCGGAAGTCTTAGACTCGGGTTTCGCCCTCCTTTGGACTCATCAGTAGAAAATGTTGTGGCTTTCATGGATTGTGGGTTGCGGATACAAAAAAAAATCAAGCCTAGAAAAATTGAGAAACTGCTGTTAAAAATAAATCTCTTTAATAGAAAATAAAGGAGTCGTTGCTGGAATCTTCTTTTTTCTATCTACGAACTCTCTTTAGAATCACAGTACTTGTGTTTACATTGAAAAGATACAAGGCATATTTTTTTCGCATTTTAAAGCGTGATCGTCGCGCTGGCCGAATGGTTACGAAACCAGGGTTCATGATACTTGGATCTGGGGTTCAAATTGTCTGATCGGCGATACGGTTACATAATTCCATACTGACGAACATAAAATAAAAAACGCAAAACATATGTCTACGGATACAAAAAAAAATGTATTTATTAATAATAATAATTATATATATTATAGTTCAGAGATAAACAAATTTATGACGTATTCATTTATATCCGTTCTAACTGGTTTATTGTGCTGAAAACATCATCTCAAAGCATAAGAGTATTTGAACTATTTATTTATTCTACAGTTCGAGATGGCCTTTATTTAGTTTTGAGCATTTCTTTAAGCACCACCGACATTTGTCCATGCCACCTTTACAATCCGACCAAGATATGGCACTGACCTCCTTCCTGATAGCTTCCTTCAGTTACCTGATGGCCTGGGGTCTCCATGCATAGCTATGTCTTTAAGGTAACTTAGAGAAAGAAATCCGATGGGGGGGGTAGAATATGGGTTTTGAGGTATCCATTCAGACTCTGCGTAACTTACTATATCATGCTATAACTCAGCTCAGATGTGCACTTCATGGGTCGTCTTGAATGGCTGACGAGGTTTTCCAACTGTCCCATAGTTCTCGGTGTGGTTCACAAAGTCCTAGATGGTTCTCTTGGGTGGGTGGGGCGCTTTTTCACATTTAAACTGATGCACAAAATTGTACTGCATTTTCGTGAACGAGCTGGTCTTGTCGTAATGCTTGACGCACTATAGTCTTTGATGGATTTAGTCGTGTTAACAAATGTTGCTTCAGGCATGAAGCTGATTGGTGATTTAATGAACGATATACCACAAAAATATGGGCGAGGCTTGTTTTTTTAATTGGGAGGAGGTAAGCCTGCATATATATTTTTTCTGCATAGATGACTGCTAAAAGCTTCGTTTATATATAAACACACACACACACACACATATATATATATATATATATATATATATATATATATATATATATATACATATATATATATATAGAGAGAGAGAGAGAGAGATAGAGTAGGATAGATAGATAGATAGATAGATAGATAGATAGATAGATAGATAGATAGATAGATAGATAGATATAAACCCACATTTTTTAATATTCTAACGACTATTTTTTCAAGTCAATCATCCCGAGAAAGTCATGAAATAGATAATATATTTGTTTCCTTTTTTCATTTCATATATATATATATATATATATATATATATATATATATATATATATATATATATATATATATATAGTAAGCAATGAAAATATATATGGCAATCAAGGAAAAATAAGTTAACCGTGGAAGGTGTAGGGGGGTATTGGTAGCGGTCGGAGTTATTTAAACTACGAGGGAGGAGGAGGAAGCGTGTGTCATGTTTATTGAGGTTATGTAGTTGGTTATGGAAGCACGAGAAAGAGAGGGTAAAATGTCAATGTCGCGAAACGGGATGGTGTAGGCGAGTGGAGAGAGGAAGAAAATAAAATATAGCGAACGGAAAGTAATATATATATATATATATATATATATATATATATATATATATATATATATATATATATATATATATATATATATATATAGTACTTCATGTATCCACATAAAATATTATGAGGAGATATAATTTTTTATGTATCAGTTTTCAGTATTTACTTCAACAGTGCTCGATACGTAAGTAGAGCTAGGTAGTAAGCAATGAACATATATATGGCAATCAAGCTACACAGAGGTTCCCGTGTTTCATCCCCGGGGGGAATCGTCAGGCTAAATGCATTTAGAGAGGGTAAAATGTCAATGTCGCAAAAAGGGATGGTGTAGGCGAGTGGAGAGAGGAAGAAAATAAGATATAGCGAACGGAAAGTAATATATATATATATATATATATATATATATATATATATATATATATATATATGTATGTATATATATCCACTTAAATGCATTTAGCCTGACGATTCCCCCGGGGATGAAACACGGGAGCCTCTGTGTAGCTTGATTGCCATATATATGTTCATTGCTTACTACCTAGCTCTACTTACGTATCGAGCACTGTTGAAGTAAATACTGAAAACTGATACATAAAAAATTATATCTCCTTATAATATTTTATGTGGATACATGAAGTACTATATATATATATATATATATATATATATATATATATATATATATATATATATATATATATATATATATTACTTTCCGTTCGCTATATTTTATTTTCTTCCTCTCTCCACTCGCCTACACCATCCCGTTTCGCGACATTGACATTTTACCCTCTCTTTCTCGTGCTTCCATAACCAACTACATAACCTCAATAAACATGACACACGCTTCCTCCTCCTCCCTCGTAGTTTAAATAACTCCGACCGCTACCAATACCCCCTACACCTTCCACGGTTAACTTATTTTTCCTACTGCTACAATCTTTCTCACCCCATAATTTATCTTTTCATAAGTGATTCTTTTGGGATTACATCACGCACGCTCCACGTTTCCTCCCATACTGATGATTGCAGGGTGGCATGAATCACATGTGTATATAGGTTAATTTGAAAATAATATTTATTCCTAAATAATTGTATATATATATATATTACTATTTCATGTATCCACATATTTTCATAACTTACTATATATATATATATATATATATATATATATATATATATATATATATATATATATATATATATATTCTAGTATATTCTTTATTGATATGAAATGTGTGTTTTTACTAAAAAAATTTAAAGTGGGATTATTGATCCAAATAAGAGATATTCCCTAAAAAGGGAACAGAATTTATCTGAAAATGTAACATGTTCATCTGTTTTCATTAGTTTTTAACGGTTTAAAAAATAGAAGAGCATTAGAAGGCAAGAAATGGAAATATGTCGGCGTTGAGAAGTAAGACAAAAACAAGTGATTTATATATATATATATATATATATATATATATATATATAATTTCTTTATAGCAAACATTACTTGATTAAGCTAGACTTCAACACTGTGATGTAATGTGTGTGACTGTGTTTCATAATACATTTCGAGGAAGACCACTTTATCAAATACTGGGTGTTTAAAATCTCTAAAACACTTGTGTGATGATTGGAATAACACCGTTGAAATGTTTTTAATATCGTTGTGTTATTTTTTTTTAAGAAACAAGCCGCGCGTGCGTGGTCCCCCTTTGTATGTGACTCGATGTGGCGAGTGTAAAATGCAATAAATTTGGGCAATTTGGGGCATTTTTGACCCCACTTTTACCCCCTGGTGGCGCGAACCAGAATTTTTCTGAGGTCAAGGATGCTCATTTTATATCCGGAACAATTGCCTTTACATTTTGGTCAAGTTTCAGAAAAATTGAATGGATGGATCAAACGTAATGGGAGAAAAGGGTCATTTTTGCCATTTTGGGGGCTTTTGACCCCCTGGGGGCGCGAACCAGATTTATTCCAAGGTCAGCGATACTTCTTTTCTATTAGGAACAATTGCCTCCACATTTTGGCCAAGTTTCAGAGAAATTGAATGGATGGATGAAAGGTTATGGGGCAAAAAATTACATTTTTTGCTATTTCGGGGCCTTTTGACCCCCTGGGAGGGGGGCTAACCAGATTATTTTTCAAAAAATCGGAGAATGTCACTTTCTAACCTGACCAAAGTTACAACTTCATGCAAAATTCCAGAGAAATTCAATGGATGGTTGCGGAGAAAAATCCGGACGGACGGACGGACGGACGGACGGACGGACATGTCTTAAAACATAAGTCCCCCGATTTTATAAATCGGGGGACCAATGATGTGAATAAACAAAACTATGATGATGTCATTCTTTTTTTCATCAATTCTTTGTCTAAAACGGGGCCAAACATTCTATGTCATAGAATGTTCGCATTAGATGTGTCGTTATTTTACACGTTAGTCGAATTATTCTAATCTACTTTTAATTGTTTCCTGTGTTCAAATTATTTATTTTAGTTAAAATCAGAATATTAACTAGAAATGATGGGACATCGCATTACAGCTTGAAATGAATATATTCTGTGGGGAATTCAAAACTATCTGGCGCTAAAACTCTTCAAAATCGCAACTACTTAAATAGATAGTTCTTTCTTATTTGATTCTAGGCTTCATTAAAACTGTCATAATTTATGTCGATATGTCTGAGTATAAAAAAAATGTGTTTTACGTCTGTGTATTATTTACCTCCTCTTCAAGAGGTTAGGCACAAGGCCATTTTTATCTTACTCCCACAAGGTAAGATGTGACCCAAATTCGGGTCGGGAAAGTGGGGCTTGAAAAGTCAGCGCCCGAGAAGGTGAGCACTCTGGCCATTAAAAATTGCCTGGGCAGCCCCGTCGGCATTCCCCGGTAGGGGCGCCTCAGACAGTAAGCAATAAACTTACACCTCCCCAAAGAGGGGAGGATAAGCCTGGGATGTTGGACCTCCTAGAACTGCACAGGACAGACCCATAGACCGGTGTAAATCAAGCCCCGAAGGCCAAGACAATGCCAGTCTATGGGGTGCAGTATTTATTTACTCCTCTCCAGAAGTTAGGCACAAGGCCATTTTTATCTTACTCCCACAAGTAAGATGTGACCCAAGGTCGGGTCGGGAAAGTGGGGTTTGAAAAGCCAGCGCTCGAGAAGGTGAGCACTCTGGCTATTAAAAATTGCCTGGGCAGCCCCGTCGGCATTCCCCGGTAGGGGCGCCTCAGACAGTAAGCAATAAACTTACTCCTCCCCAAAGAGGGGAGGCGAAGCCTGGGAGAGTGGACCTCCTAGAACTGCACAGAACAGACCCATAGACCGGCGTAAATCAAGCCCCGAAGGCCAAGACAATGCCAGTCTATGGGGTGCAGTATCCATAAGTGAATCTTCATTTGAAGACACATCGCATCCACAGCGGAGGCAATGTAATAGTTATAATAATACTTAAAAAAATATCACTTTGGATAATTAATACGATGTTTGTAGATGATGAATAAAACGTATATTTGACTTTCTGTTTTGTTGTAAAAATGTCATAATTTGTATAAATGATGTGTCACAGGAAGGAAAGAAAGAGAAACATTATGTAGTATTAACGTTCGAATTTGAGTGGTGGCCATTTTGTATCGGTCTCTTTTTCATGGTGTTATTTTTTCGTGGGATGGGCATTGTATATTCGTTTTTTGTTTGTTTTTTTGCCAACTTGTGTTCTGGCCCTCGCATCTTGACCAATCCCTGTCTTACTACTTTTACTAGATGACCACTGGCCACAGTTCATGAAAGGACATGCGGGAGGGGAGGGGGGTCGGTAGTCGTTGGCTGAACGGAAAGACCAACGCTACGCGACGAAAGACGAATTGTAGTCGAAGTTAAATAAAGCATAAAAAAGAAGATACCATTTTTTTAAAGTTTTATTTACTAAGGTTAATTTATTTAGAAAGAAAGACGAAATAGAAATAAAGATGGCATTGTTGTCAATTAGATTTTTCTTACTGAAACTGGGGAATTTTATCGTTTTCATTTCAATGATCTTATCTACTTATTTCATAAGGTATATTCTGGTAGGTTTGGATTGGTCAGCGTGATTACTCACTCGTCGTCACTGGTCATTGTGTTTGCTCTTTCTGTTGAGGGGAACGGGGAGATATACTATCCATTTAATAACGAGCATGTTGGAAAACTTTTGCTTGTAAAGAGATAGCTTACTTATATATGTTACTAGGCGTACCCGTGACCCGTTGGGTCACAACCACTATCACTATTTATCCTACTTTGATTTAATTCAAGAATTCATAAACTGTGATGTCTATAAAGACATTCTTATTGCATAACTAAAAATAATAAGCATATTATTATTATTATTATTATTATTATTATTATTATTATTATTATTATTATTATTATTATTATTATTATTATTATTATTATTATTATTAAACAATAAACACAGCTAATAAATTCCAGCAATCGTGCGAAAATGTACTATTCAATCGAACTGTATATTTTTATTAATAGTATTTTGTTTAGTTTTCGATTTTTGAGCGATTATCGCGGTTCCACGTGTCGTCTAATAGCTGCCATTTTTTGTTTTTCTTTCTAACTTCACATACTTGGACGTACTTTTTTTTATTGTACTAAAAAAACGCTTTAAAATAAGTTAACACACAAAAAGAATTATCCAGATAGGTAGAAGAGTAACTTATCTTGCCTTTGGTAACATTTATTTGTTGCCTATTTGTTTTTTTGTTTCTTTGTTTCTTTCTTTTTGGGGGGGGTCACAAATTTCTGGTTGTTGGATATTGTAACATATCGCCGTTTTCCCTTAGAGAGGTGAATGTAATGAAAATATATACTAACACTGCTTAAAAAAAAAATGTTTACAGTATTTTTTTTTATTTAAAACATTAAATATGTACATAATGATTTTGCTATTCACGAATGCACATTAAAGAAATAGTTTTACAACAAAAAATAACAACGTTTTAAACGGCAATTACGCGTATGTAACTGCAAAAAAATAAATCTTCAAATCAATTAACAGTGATATATCGACTAAATGTGAAGAAATGTTCGTGATAAAGAAAAACACGCGGCTCTTGTATAGATCGGGTACACGGGCGAATTTTTTTTTTAGAAGAGTTCCAATGGTGTAAGGGGCAGATAACTCTCTTTTTTTGTGCGCAATTTCTCCGAAACTGGAAAATATCCATTTTTTAAATAAGAAGTCATGCAAATTCAATTAATAGAACATTTTTCGAATAAATAACAATTTGAGAAAATCAACAGTATATTGATAGAACATTTATTGAAGAAAATAGAATTTGAGAAAATCAACAGTATATTGATAGAACATGTATTGAAGAAAATAGAATTTGGAAAAATCAGCAGTATATTTTTTCATCTCAAAATCAGCAAAACGAGCAGTCCTATTGTTTTGATTAACAGATTTTTTTATATATAGTTTAAAATATTAAATTATCGCAGAAATTAACATTTGAGAAAATCAACAGTATATTGATAGAACATTTATTGAAGAAAATAGAATTTGGGAAAATCAACAGTATATTTTTTTAATTTTTCTGTTTTTTTTTTTTGTTTTTTTCTTCTCTAGATTTTTTTTTACACGGGATAGAATTCAGAAATTTGTTCAAAAAGAATCTGTAGGGGGTTGCGGAAAATTTCTGCCGCCACATGAATTCTGATAAATAGAATAAGCCACCACTTTTTGCTGAGTACTTGTTAAATATAATAATTCGCGCATATTCAAGGCATTCAAGTCGATTACGTCCATTTTCGGAGAAGCTAGAAATTATGTACTTAAAAAAAGAGAGTTGTCTGCCCCTTCTTACACCATTGGAACTCTTCTAAAATAAATTTCACCGTGTACCCGATCTATACAAGAGTCAAACACGCCTTTTTTTTCACCTAACGACATACGTTTATCCAAATTAACTGATAAAAATTGCAATTTGGGCTGTTAAAATTACGAAATACAATATATTTTATGCGGGTCGCCGCATGTCTGCTTCCGATTAAACGTATGCGAACCATGGGTCACATGTTTGTCATGTTTGAGGTACACGATAGTGTTACTTTTTCGTGGGATGGGCATTCTTTATTTGTTTCTCCTTGCCAACTTCTGTCCTAACTCTCGCATCTTGACCAATCCCTCTTTTACTACTTTTGTTAGATGGCCACCGGCCATAGTTCATGAAAGGGCAGGCGGGAGGCGGTGGTCGTTAGCCGAACGGAAAGACCAACGCTACTCGACGAAAGACGAATCGTAGTCGAAGTTAAATAAAGCATTAAAAAGAAGATACCATTTTTTTTTTTTTAGTTTTATTTACTAAGGTTAATTTATTTAGAAAGAAAGACGAAATAGAAATAAAGATGGCATTGTTGTCAATTAGATGTTTCTTACTGAAACTGGGGAATTTTATCGTTTTCATTTCAATGATCTTATCTACTTCTTTCATAAGGTATATTCTGGTAGGTTTGGATTGGTCAGCGTGATTACTCACTCGTCGTCACTGGTCATTGTGTTTGCTCTTTCTGTTGGGGGGAAGGGAGATATACTATCCATTTAATAACGAGCATGTTGGAAAACTTTTGCTTGTATAGAGATAGCTTACTTATATATGTTACTAGGCGTACCCGTGACCCGTTGGGTCACAACCACTATCACTATTTATCCTACTTTGATTTAATTCAAAGAATTCATAAACTGTGATATGTCTATAAAGACATTCTTATTGCATAACTAAAAATAATAAGTCTATTATTTCCTTGTAAAAAGATTGCTTATATGCAAGTTTTGGAGCAATAATATTTTTGAACACAAAAAAAATCTAAATGAATATATGCTAAAGTTTTGTTTTTTTATTTATCACTTATTTTACCATCAAAACGATTCATAGTTATTTAACCATTAATACAACATAGTATTTTTAAAATACTGTATATATAGTAGAGACCGAAGTCCCAAACACAGTTATTTGTATGTCTAATTTACATAATTATTTTTTAAACATTGAATCACTGTTTGGTGTTATTTAGGTACCGCCAAAGCTCACCATAGAATTTACCACCACTCCTTAATGTAACACGATGTAACTTTAATATGGGTGTACATTATCATCATAACTTTTTTTACCATTCAAAAGAATCAACATAAAATAAACTGCTGATAATTTTTTTAAACATTTTTCAGCGTACTAAAATAATCAAAATTAGAAAATAAAAACGTGCGTACTTTTATTTATGCCTTAAAACAACGTTCATGTGTAGTGATCAATTTTTATGCGCTAACACCCGTGTGTTTAATAAATCTAGCACAAATCAACTAATGGTCAGATTTTCACGAATGTTCAATACTTATTCATTATTCGACTAATTTATCTATGAAATGCTTTTTTTCGTAAAATATATAAGAGAACTTTTTTTTCTATGTGACCTCCACCCCTTATTTCATTTTATGAAATCTGAAAAAAATATATTCTGATCGATCGAAATTTTAATGTTATATAAAACGAAAGAGTTTTAATAATCACATTAGATTTACCCTTTTTTATTGGTAAACACTTTTGGATATTGATTTACTCCTCTCCAGGAGTTTGGCACAAGGCCAGTTTTTATCTTACTCCCACAAGTAAGATGTGACCCAAGGTCGGGTCGGGAAAGTGGGGTTTAAAAATTGCCTGGGCAGCCCCGTCGGCATTCCCCGGTAGGGGCGCCTCAGGCAGTAAGCAATAAACTTACTCCTCCCCAAAGAGGGGAAGCAAAGCCTGGGAAGGTGGACCTCCTAGAACTGCACAGGACAGACCCATAGACCGGCGTAAATCAAGCCCCGAAGGCCAAGACAATACCAGTCTATGGGGTGCAGTATCCACCGGAACAGATACTACACTTTGATCTTAGCCAAAACACTTTTGGGTAAAGTATCCGTGAATTCACAAATAAGAAGTGGAAATAAATACGATATTATTATGTCTTGATTTTTTACTTCATTTTCTCGTTAATGTACTCTCTAATCTAAAAAATGTTCCAAACAATAATTAATTTTTCACTTAAATTACATCATTTAGACATTTTAAAGTTTAAACATCTATTTTGAAAATATGTTTCCCAATTTTTCAAAATATTTGAATATAATATAAACCTAACTGTTATTAATCGTAAAAGACCGACGTCTACTTCGACCGATTCATTTGTGCTTTTTTATAGAATTTTTAGTTGATCGAGATAAGCAAGAGTTGAATTCCTGACATTGTCACACTATGGAAGATCATAATAGACTTTATTAACGTCAACTCGTAAAGAGAAAGTTATCGCTTTAGCAAACGCACGTGTGTTAATAATCTTATTCTTATTACGATTTTTTTGTTGCTTACATTCTTTAAGCTGAAAAAGAAACTGTCTTTACGACAAAAGTATTATATACTTTTATCCTTTTTTCTTTTTTCAACGTTAAAGGCTTATCCATTCAAAAAAAAATTTCAAATTTTAATTTTATTCGGCGAAAATGCGATGTGACATAAACCTATTTTCACTTTGAAATGGTCTCATTTATTTTTAATTGGCAAATAATATTGTTAAATAATTAAAAAACAACAATACTTTTTAAATTTTCATTTTTATTTTGATTTTTATTATATATAAAATTCAAGCCAAACACTAACAAAACAAAATAATAGCTAAAATCGTTACTTCAATTAGTCCTTTTAAACTATTTTTTATATTTATTTTGATGAAATTCAAATTTTTGTCCCTTAAAAGCGTCTACTTCAGTTATATTATTTTAGTTATTATAAGTGTAGTATTAAATTTAAGTAATTTGTTTTCCTCTTGCTCATCCATACATTTTTTACATTATTGATGACGTCATTTTATCTTGCACTTTGGAGGTCCCTAGTGTTATTCAGTTGTAATTTTATTGTCCTATTTGTTTCCTATATATATATATATATATATATATATATATATATATATATATATATATATATATATATATATATATATATATATATATATATATATATATATATATAGGGTGGGCCAAAATAAAGGTCCTATCTTTAAATTTGAATAACTTGAATTTGAATAACTTCCACAAAATAAAAGTTAAACTCACCAAACTTTATGTGTGTGTAGACTGACCCTTCCGAGATTTTTTGAAATAAACAAAACAAATTTTAGCCGAAAAACACTTCTTAAAACTTACAAAAACTAAAGTATTGTTTTTTACACTGTTTTGAGTTTTTTAAGCAAAAATAATGTTTTCTAAATGAGGGTACGTTCCTTAGGGCTAATACGGCTCATGCTTGCTTCGGAAGGGGTCCTTTACTTATTCTAAAAAAAAAATTTAAAAAAATCAATAAATAAAAAAGTTATGAATTTTTAAAAATAGGACCCTTATTTTTGCCCACCCTGTATATATGCAATTGTGTTGTCGCTATTAACAGTAGTGTTGGGACGTTTTATCGGAATCGGGATCGGAAAAATCGGAACTTTTGGGGGTATCGGAATCGGAAAAGTTTTAACTTAATTTCCCATTCCAAAAAACGATTTTTGTTATTTATTTATTTTTATTTTTTTTAAACTTTATTTTCCATTGCTAGTACTAATGATAAAATGATAAATATTTATTGATTTTAAACTACCAGTAAAACTAAAATATGTAGATCATAATATCGAATTTAGATTAAGATGGCAGCGGGAAAAATGTGCCGGTAAAATTGTTACGAGTAGATAAATAGAAAAAAAATGGCACACATGAAAAATATAGATAAAAATCTCAGAATCAGTTTATCAAAATCTTGAATGAAGAGAAAATATTAAGAAGTTTGTGAAATTAAAAAGAAAATTATATCTACATTTAAAAGTAAATGAGGACTCTCTGCTAAAAATGGCACGAGTAGATAAATAGGGGAAAAATGGCACACATGAAAAATATAGATAAAATTCTCAGAATCAGTTTATCAGAATCTTGGATGAAGAGAAAATATTAAGAAGTTTGTGAAATTAAAAAGAAAATTATATCTACATTTAAAAGTAAATCAGGACTCTCTGCTAAAAATGGCACAAGTAAATAAATAGGGGAAAAATGGCACGCATGAAAAATATAGATAAAATTCTCAGAATCACTTTATCAAAATCTTGGATGAAGAGAAAACATTAAGAATTTTGTGAAATTAAAAAGAAAATTATATCTACATTTAAAAGTAGATGAAGATCCTCAGTTAAATCTCCCTCCCTCAAAAAATGAGATTCTACTTCTTTTAGGTGATTACGTGTGAACACGATAAAAAAAAAGTTAAAGTAAGAAAAAACAATTATTTAGAATGGGGGATCAGTTTCGTATATAAATTTAACATAAATCGATCATTCATTTCTGTGCCAGTGTCTTACCAAGTAACTTAAAAAAAAACAATTTTGTTAAGAGAAATAAATATTGTGTGTTTTGGGGTCAAGAGGGGTAAAAGAAAAAAACTTCCTTTAATATTACCACTAACCGTAAATTTGGGTGGCAACTGCTCGCCCCTTAAAAAAAAAACACAACACTCCCTTAACCCTACCACTAATCATAATTCGGGGTGCCGCACAAACCCTAAGTTCGAGTGGCAACAGCCCCCCCCCCCTCCACCCCAAAAAAACACTCTTAACCCTACAACTAACCGTAAGTCCGGATGGCAACAGACCCCCCCCCCCCCAAAAAAAAGAAAGAACAAAAGCATGGTTAAATGTAAGATTTAACACAATAATAAAAACAGAAACTTACCAAATGTTTTGGGTACAATATTGGGTGTGAGGCGAGCTTATCCCGTATTTAAAACTATAGGGGAGGGAACCTATCCCCCATAACTTAGACAATCTATGTTATTTACTTGAAAATGACAGAGTAAATACTTATTTCAAAATATTTATTTTAAAATGGGGGGCGCTTAGCCTCTATTTACAACTATAGGTGAGGGAACTTAGGCCCCTCCCACTCCTCAAAAATTAATAACATCTATTTTATTTGCTTGAAAACAGCAGAATTAAAGAAAATCGGGATATGTAATCCATGTAGCATCAGCACAGTACTCAGGGTCGGTTGAACTCTCCTAAAACATCTCGTCCGATTCAAGCCTTCTACAGAAAAATCACGACCAAGAACTGTATGCATGTCATTCCATGTAAGTGCGGAAGAATATACAAAAGTAAGACATGCCGCCCATTAAAAGTAAGGCTAGAAGAGCATTGAAAAGTCATAATACGTGGAGATGTTGAAAAGTCGGGTATGGCTGACCACATATGGAGGGAAAAGGAAAATCATCTACTCTTATGGGACGAAATAAAAATTATAGACAGAGAGGAACAGTGGAAAGTAGGACGTCTCAAATAAGCAGCGCATATGTTGGGTGACAATGACCTCCTATGTAAATCGGAATGTAGAATTTGAAACAATATGGGAACCATTAATTATAAATGGTTTATTATAAAATCATTTTTAAAACTTATAAAAAATAGAATGAAAAGTCCACACTTGAAGCGTTGATAAAATGGCAATAATAAGGATAATATTTTTAAAAACTTGTACCACGCATATTTTTGGGGTTTTTTTTTTAATAAATTATTTATTTATTTAAAAAACTTGAGCACTTTCGGTGATATATATACACCTTTGTCAAAAGTATAAGCATTTTTTTTTCTCTTCTTTTTTCGTTAAGCTTTTAGAATAAATAAATAATTTATTTTAAAAAACATAAAAAATGCGTTGTCCAGGTTTTTCAAAATATTCTCCTTATTATTATAAAAAATAAATAAACCTACAATGAATAACATTACGTTTTCGGGGCCCCCAAACCAGAGTAAGATATATGCGGTCTGGTTGCTAAAGATGTACAATATCTTCGAAGAAAAAAATCAGAGAATTTGCAATCCATATAACATACGGACAGTATTCAGGACCAACTGAACTCTCCTAAAACATCTCGTCCGATTCAAGCCTCCTAGAGAAAACATCATGACCAAGAACTGTGTGTATATCATGCCACATAAGTGTAGAAGAATATATAAAAGTGAAACATGCCGCCCATTAAAAGTAAGGCTAGAAGAACATTGGAAAGTCATAATACGTGGAGATGTTGAAAAGTTGGGTATGGCTGACCACATATTGAGGGAAAAGAGAAACAATCGGTCCTCATGGGACGAAGTTTATTTATCTTGATATTTTACAATAAAACTTTTTTTTCTCTCAATATAAAACATGAAGATGTGGCACAAGGCCTAAGTTGGGAGGGGTGTGGTGAGGGGTCGTGTGTCATCCTCTTGGTCTATTCTCTAAACTAGTTCTAGTCACCAAAATACCTCATTTAAACTTTAGGCAGACTACTTAACATTATCCTCAATTTGTATGACTTTTTTTTTTATTTACAAAAGGTATATGTACAAAGTTCATCGGTTGGGGGGGGGGGGGTAGGAAGTGCTAGAAGACCAGTCGAAAAGTTATATAAAAATTAGATGGAACCAAATAAAATGCTAAGTGTGGTGGTTAGTAAGTCCCTCTCAAATCTATCTGAGTATAAGCTGCTCACTGTTTTCCGGTTTGTCTCAAAAGCCGAAAACAAGCGAGTCAAAAAAAGAAAAGAAAGGAACACGATTCGATTCATCTTGAAACTGATCTTTATTCAATATAAAGTTAAAGAAAATAATAATTCACGATCAAATACTGCACAAAACTGAATTATGAATTACCATTATTTAAACTTCTAACCCAATCAACCGTAAGTAATTCAGACTTTGAAATTTGTTTAAAAATTATACAAAAAAAAAGTTCAGTATTTGATCGTGAATTATTATTTTCTTTAACTTTATATTGAATAAAGATCAGTTTCAAGATGAATCGAATCGTGTTCCTTTCTTTTCTTTTATTAGATGCAATTTTTAAAGTTTTCTAATGCTTTGTTTTAAATATTTACAATATCGTATGGTCAACATGTTTTGATATTTTGGATAACTTTAGTAAAGGTGCTTTTTGTTTACAAGAAATAATACATTTGCACCAAGCTTTATAATAAAGTAATGGATTTATTATATTCCATGATCATTAATTAATAAATACTGAAAATTTCATAAAAATTGGTTAATTTCCTGAATTTTGATGGATTATTTAGTGAATGGAGAAGTCGAAATGCCTTCTTGTTGTTATTACTATGGTCCTTGTTTCCACACGGAATGCAGTGACGTCAGAGGGGGGCAGGAAGTTAGTTGCTTGGCCTTGTCAACTCTCGGTGGCCATGGTTTAACACCATATGGAAACCATTAATTATAAATAATAGTTGTGATAATAAAATTCAAGATGAGAACAGTAGTCCGAATAATCCAAATAATCCAAATTAGCAACAATCCTCATCTAAAAAAAAAAATTCGAAACATAAGAGTACATATTTTAAATATCTATTTAAAAATATTTTAGAGTGGTGGTGTGGGGGAGGGGGCTAATTTTTTGTTACCAAATTTTCTAGCTTTGCGCCATTTTTCCTGCTTATTCACTCACATTTTTACCTGCGCCATTTTTCGTTGACATTTATATCCGTGCAATTTTTACCGTGAACCGTTATTATTATAATATCAAAATACGATGTAACGTTATTTTATTCGTGTAAAGAATGAAAATTTCATAAATTCGCTAGATAACCTTTAAAAGAATCCTGTTGTATTTACAAGGTTCATAAATAAATGTTAAAAAATTAAATAAAACATTTTTATCAAGAAAAATATAGACAAACATAATTGATAATTAAATTATAAAACCGTTAAATACGAAAAAAAAAAAAAGATTTAATTCTGTTTATTTATTTTATGTTGTTGGGGTTTTGTTCATTTTTAATTCATATGGTGGTGAGCAGATCCCCAGCATTGATAAACTATACAAGTGGTTGGCAAAAGGTGTGAAAAAAACCTCGGACATTTTGAATGGCTTCGTGTAGAGTTCAATGTGGTATAAATGAATAAGTACATGTAAAGCTTTTCACGTGTGAAAAGTCCACACTTTGGCGTCATTTTTTGTTTTAGTTTGAGTTTCCATGTCTGTGAACTGGTTGGAAATAGAAACTTCAAAAGATATACAGGGTGGGCCAAAATAAGGGTCCTATCTTTAAATTTGAATAACTTGAATTTGAATAACTTCCACAAAATAAAAGTTAAACTCACCAAACTTTATGTGTGTGTAGACTGACCCTTCCGAGATTTTTTGAAATAAACAAAACAAATTTTAGCCGAAAAACACTTCTTAAAACTTACAAAAACTAAAGTATTGTTTTTTACACTGTTTTGAGTTTTTTAAGCAAAAATAATGTTTTCTAAATGAGGGTACGTTCCTTAGGGCTAATACGGCTCATGCTTGCTTCGGAAGGGGTCCTTTACTTATTCTTAAAAAAAAAAAAAAAAAAAATCAATAAATAAAAAAGTTATGAATTTTTAAAAATAGGACCCTTATTTTTGCCCACCCTGTACAAACATATTTGAACACTTTTATTACACATAAAGAACGCGGTCAGAGTAAGACACATAAAACTCAGTTCCCCTAAAATGGAACGCTCTGGATTTGAACAAAAATTGATACTGCCTCAGTCCCAGACGGATGACAGAAAAGATAGAGGCTACTATCACAACAGGTGGCCATAAAAGTTCGATTTTATATACTTTAAAAATAAAATTAGAATTTTGTATTAGAACAAATAAAACGTTTTATCTTATGCAGACTTTTTCTTGTATGAAAACGATATTTCAGATTAAAGAGAAAACAAGCAAGTATTTGCTTTTTATTTAAGATTTCCGTAGACATATTTGGTATTTTAGTCTAAATAAGTTTTTTAAAAATCATTTTACACTATCACTAGCAGACTACAATCTTGAAAACGAAATAACCAACCAATCAGCAAGATAAAATAGTTTCAGACAGAAATGACCACCGTCCATATGTAGCGTGTAACTCCTATTTATCTACTTCCCACGGAGCAGAATGTGACACAAGGTCGGAAAGTGGGAGTTGAGATGTCAGCACTCTAGAGGAAGAGTACTTAGGGGACTTTAAAAAATTGCCTGTACAGCCCCGTCGGCATTCCTCGGTAGGGGCGCCTCAGACAGTAAGCAATAAACTTACTCCTCCCCAAAGAGGGGAGGCAAAGCCTGGGAGGGTGGACCTCCTAGAACTGCACAGGACAGACCCATAGACAGGCGTAAGTTAAGCCCCGAAGGCCAAGACAATACCAGTCTATGGGGTGCAGTATCCATCGGAACAGATACTACACTTTGATCTCGACCAAAAGGTCGAAAGAAACGTAGCGTGTAACCATTCCCTTCAAAGTGTCTTGTTTACCTTCTTAACACCAACCTCTGTGACGTCAGCAGAAAAATGATACTCAATGGAATGACCTTCTCTTTCGGTTCGAGCATCTATGCTGTATTTTATCTTTAAAAAGACAGCATATTTCTAGAGAGAATGTTGTCCGAACACCTTTCTGTTGTGAACACGTCACCCACTTTACCCAGAATTTCAAAGAAAGTATTATTTATTAATTTATAACTAAAAAATAGAATGAAATTAGAATTGTATTTACTGTTTCACTGTAAATCATTTGTATGATTAAATT
>OY744550.1:31545509-31580509 GCA_963556195.1 Sepiola atlantica
CTTTAACGCACATAATGCCTTTTACAATAAAGCACTAAAAAAGAGCGGATATAAAAACATCCAAATTAAATATACCAAACTTACAACGCCCAACAATAAACATAAAAATGGAAGAAGTAGGAAGTTTACACCCCTATTTAATTACATGGTTAAAACTAAACTTGGTAAAAGATTCCTAAATTTAATTAACCTACACTTTCCTTCTAATAACTTGCTACATAAAGTCTTTAATAAAAACAGCTTAAATTAAGCTATAGTTGTGGTGGAAACTTAGAAAAAAATAATTTTAAAATATAACAATAACATTTTAAACAGCAACACAAATACTGAATTAAATGATAAAAAAACAACAAAAATTAAGACTTATAACTGCATAAACAAAACAGAATGCCCCCTGCAACAAAATTGCCTAACAACCCAGATAGTCTACCAGGCCACAATTTCAACCAAAGAAATCCCAACACAGGAAAATACTATATAGACATGGTTGGTAAGACTTTCAAAGAAAGATATACCGGCCATAAATGCTCATCAATAATTCTGACTACAAAAAATGAATTCACTCTCTATATACCACTGGGAACAAACCAACAATAATTAATCACCAACAGTGATTTGGAACACTATTAGAAAAACCAGTACCTGTTGTTTTTTAAATTCACCCTGTTACTTATGCCTAAGTGAACAACTTGAGATAGTTAGATTTGGTTACAGAGGTAAACTTCTAAACAAAAAACATGAAACCTTAATTAACTGTAGGCAAAATAGATCATACCTTCTTAGTAATTGACATATAACCTCTTGAAACAATGTTACCATTTGAAAATAGTGTAAAAACTAAAAAAACTAAAATCTTGACCTTAACTAAACTCATCATTTTATAGTACTTACTAAATCCCCTAGAATCAATTACCCCCTAAAACACGGCAACAATAGGGCCCCTATTTAGAAAAAGAACTTATCTATCCACAAACAAAAGATAACATAGTTATCAATTTATTATACCATGCACGGTATGATTATTAGATGAAATTTTCTATTATTATTAGAATTACAATACATTATTAATGTGGCCATTAATATTATTAATATTATTACATTAACAGTATTACCAATTGCGAATTATTATTATTATTATTATTATTATTATTATTATTATTATTACCATAACAATCATTACCACTATTATTATTATGATCATCATTATTATTATTACTATTACTATTATTATGATTATTATTATTATTATTATTATTATTATTATTATTATTATTATTATTATTATTATTGTCATCACTTTTATATTATTATTACTATAATTATTATTTTGATTATCATATTCATAACTATTATTACCATTATAATTATTACTATTAATATGACTATAAAAACTATTATTACTATTATTACAATTATTATTATTATTATTGATATTATTATTATTATTATCATTATTTTTTTTAATCATTAATTATTAGTAGTATTAATATTATTTTATCACAGTTGCTGCTATTTTTATCCTTATATCATGTTAGCAAACTTCAGTATTTTTTCATTAATGGTGTCCCTATTGTTAGCTGTCCTCGGCTTAAATAAATTCATAAAATTTATAAATTAATAACAATGATATGAAATCAAAAATAAACTTTAGAATTAAAATGCAGTAAAAAACTAAAACAAATAAAAGATCAAAAAGAAAGAAAGAAAAATAACCAACATGATTAAATCTGAATGACAACACTCCACACCACCACTGCCCACCTAAATTTAAACCAAACTTGTGTTATCCTACCCATCGAAACATAAAGCTGATATCGACACGTCGATGCCAACTACCAACACACATCCAGACATTAGCTATGAGTATTTTACTTCTTTTTCCCTTTTCCCTCTTTTTTCTCCCCTCTGTCTCCCTTCCCTCTCTCCCTTCTTTTCTCTATCCTCAACGAGCTTATTTTCATATTTTATTTTATTTTATTTTATTTTTATTTTATTTTATCTTATTTTATTTTATATTTGCTTTGATTTTCAACAGTCTTAAATCTAACCACGTACATTCCTAAATTTAAAATTTTCTTTTTTCTTTTCTGTTCTCTTCTCTCCAATTTCATTCCTCCCAAATGTGATCTGAGGTAAGGATCGGATTTTAATTCTGCCTGATGAGATCTCAGTTTCTAACAGCTGTTGATCGATAACATCGACATGCCAGTGTCGCAGATTTTGTACATGTCTGTATCAATAAAAATAATCATATATATAAAAGCCTCCGGATGTTTACTTCACCTTGATTGCTATATATATATATATATATATATATATATATATATATATATATATATATATATATATATATATATATATATATATATATATATATATATATGTGTGTGTGTGTGTGTATCTATATGTATATATATTTGAATGTTCACATGTATCTGAATACAATTGTTCCTCTTTCTACTTTTTATTATTATTATTATTATTATTATTATTATTATTATTATTATTATTATTAATGTATTTTATAATAATGTTTCTTATTATTTAAGTCGAATAACTCTATATGTTCTCTCTATTTTTATGTTTATTTTTATTGTAGAATATCTCCATTAATTTTACTTATATAGCTTTCTTCTACTCTATATGATTCTTGGCCCTTTGGCTAAGATCAAAGTGTAGTATCTGTTCCGATGGATACTGCACCCCATACTGTTGTTGTCTTGGCCTTCGGGTCTTGATTTACGCCGGTCAATGGGTCTGTCCTGTGCAGTTCTGGGAGGTCCCCCTTCCCAGACTTTGCCTCCCCTTTTTGGGGAGGGGTAAGTTTATTGCTTACTGTCTGAGGCGCCTCTACAGGGGAATGTCGACGGGGCTGCCCAGGCAATTTTTAAGCCCCACTTTCCCGATCCGACCTTGGGTCACATCTTACTTGTGGGAGTAAGATAACAACTGGCCTTGTGCCTAACTCCTGGAGAGGAGTAAATCAATACTCTATATGATTCTCTTCTATATCCCTAATTCTTTTAAATTTAAATTTAGTTCAGCCACCCATAAAAATTGTTTATAGCATAAAAATTGTTTCTAGTTTTAAATATACCTAATTATGATACGTGCTCTTTTTAAGAATAGAATTATATTCTCGAATTATACCGTTACTTCTTGGTATATCCAGACTTACTTTCTTATAGACTTGTTGTCTTTTAATTATTTTAATTTCTACTAATCTAAAATATACTCTACCTCTATATAAAAATAAAATTAACACTTAATTTATTCATTTATTTATTGTAACTATATTATTTTACCTCTTTATCATTTTTTTAACAAACCTATTCATTTAATTTCTTTTCCCATCTGTTTATATTATTTCAATCTATTCATTTGATTTCTATCCATCAGTCATTATTATTTAATTATCCGATTTCCAAATTTTACTTTCATGTATACCGTATCTAACTTCATTTTATTTTATTTCATTTTATAGTATCCTAAAATTGTTGTTATTACAAAAAAGGTTTCTGTTTCGCTCCTAATAATGTCCAATGCTACCATTGTTTACATTTCTATTTTTAATTTTTTCATTAATGTATTTTTCGCTTATTATTATTTTTTCTGTTATGTAATTTGCCCCCTTTCGATTCGACCTGTATGGTCTGAATGTTTTCAATGTTTTTAATTAATTAATTAATCAATCCACTGTCCTAATTCTGCTTCGAAACTCCTTTCACTCGTGTTGAATGTTTGGTACTTAAATCTGATGGGGTTTGTTTCAAGAGATTTCTATATGTAATGCTATAAAAGACGCTGACGATAAACGTTTTGGTATCTTCATCATAAATAATGAACTATAAAATGTTTCCATAAAGTCTTGGAAACGATCGTACGCCGAATGGTAGTTGGTTTTGAATTCTTGAAACAATGTTCAAATTATTTTGATCTCAACAAACATTATATATATATATATATATATATATAAATTTATGTATATAGCAGGAAAAATCCCAGCAGAGTGCTCGATTAATTGAGAATTAAAGTTAAAAATTAAGAGCGTAATATTTATTTATTTTGGTACAGAAAAATTAGTACAACATTCGTGCCGTCGGTTTCAAGCACAGAAGGACTTAGCCATCTGGCTTTCTTCAGCTTCTGTTGTACTAATTTTTCTGTACCAATATATATATATATATATATATATATATATATATATATATATATATATATATATATATATATATATATATATCCGTATTCAATAATAATTTTTTTTTTAAACTATAAAAAGGCTGACAGCCCAAAACTAACGATAAGACACAACCTCCTGATGACGATATATATTAATGTGTAGCAGTCACCAATAGGGACTACTTTTGAATGCGTAATCACTGTCCCTGTGAGCTGGCTTGTCCAATCAAATCACAAGGCGCAGTAATATCGTTAGTTCCCTAAGGGACTACTTATGTTCCCTTAGGGTTCGAGGAAAAAGATCAGACGAGCTCCTGGCACCAGCTTGGACACATCGCAGAGAGCACCAGCGAGGAACGAGGAAACGCTCTCTCTCTCCTGTCGCCGTCGCCACTTGACGACTACTACCATCTTCACCTGAAGAAATCCACGGGCGGCCCTAAGCACTCTTATATTCTTCCTCTTCCTCAGACGGACACTGTCCCACTCTCATCTACCTATACCAAACGGTATAGGTAACCTTGAGTTAATAAAACCCCTTTTTGTTATAGTTACAGAAATACTTTTCGTTGTTCCGTTTCTTTACGAGAAGATAAAAGGATAACCCCTTTCATCCACCCCTTCATCATCCCCTTACAAATGCAGGTCTCGTTTAAGACTATCGAACTTTCTCTCTTTGTAATTATTCTTGCTAATTTCTCGACGCGGCGAGCCCACAAAGAGATTGTTTCGCTGTATACGCAGGAGTTTAGATACAATGTCAGCCGGGGGATTTAAAAGCTAGCGCACTAGGTAAAGTACACTACGACCTACACATAATGCTTAAGCCGTCTTATCGGCATTACCTTATAGGGACGCACCAGACGATTAGCAATAACCAAAACCCTTTTGAAAGAGAAGGTAAAGACTAAGAGAGTTGACCTCCTAGGATTGGATTTCTAAAATTCGTCCAACACATGGCAGCCTGTAAAACAGACGTTAAACCGATGATACTAACTGACCCTGTTAACTCAGCTGTTCTACATGTCGTCCGAAAACACCAACGTGTCTCTCTTCTGAGGGCACCCAATCCGACCTCCAAACAGTCACTAGTCCGCAAACACCAACTTGAACTCGAACTTCACTCTTCTGACAACACCAAATCCGACCCCCACCTTCACTGGTCTCAATCCGGGATGAACCAAAGAAGAAGTGCGCTTTCTCATTTCCTGTCCTCTTTATGGGGACTCCCATCATGCAATGCAAAATAGGTCACATGATCATTTGGTACTTCTTTTCTATAAAACCAGCCATTTGCTTTAACTCTGTTGTTCCACATGGCCTGGTCTCGTATTACAGGTAAGTCTTATGTGTTTAAGTTCCACTACACTGCATACACTAACCAAAGTACTCTCATCCATTATTTCAATGTGACCATTATTTTAATCCCCACATCGACCAGAATTCTCGTCAGCCACACATGACATCTCTTAATGTATAAATATCGTCGGCGTCATGCAACCTCATATATAACAGAGCGTATTTCGCCCTCGGTTTTACCACGGAAATTGGCCAGCGTGACCCGTGTCTCCTTGAATGTTAATCGGCCATCAGGCCCCAGAGAAAGAGAAATAAGCACGGCCCGTCCTTTCCCTCGGATTCTCTTTAAGAAAAAAACAGTAAAAAGAAACTACCGCATCTAAACATGCATTTATAGACTGTTAGCCTCATTTATTATATATATATATATATATATATATATATATATATATATATATATAAATTTTTAGATATTGTTCGTTCTTTTTTTTTGTTTAAGCATTGAATGAAAATGTAATAAATGACGTAAGAAGCCCTTTTAACAATGCGTGAAAGATTTTTTTCTTTTTTTCTTTCTTTTTCCAATTAATTTCGAAGGATACAACCTTCATCATCAGAGATATTTTTTTATATAAAATAAACAAACTTTACTTTTGTTTATAAGTAAAACGTCGTGTTGGTGTGACGCTCTCCGCCAAGATGGAATGGGCGGAAGTGAAAATAAGAACGAGGAAGCCAGAGCATGCCGGGAGTTATAAAAAAAATATCTCTGATGATGAAGGTTGTATCCTTCGAAATTAATTGGAAAAAAAAGAAAAAAGAAATAAATCTTTCATTTATTATATATATATATATATATATATATATATATATATATATATATATATATATATATATATATATATATATATATATATATACTAGAAGCCTTACTCATTAAAACAAAAAAAAACTGCTATTAACAAGATTAATTTTAACACTAGTACTAATATACTTAAATTCCTATAATACCTAATAAATATAGTTTCATATTTAAATTTTCCCGCCATAATTAATTATAAATCTCACTCCCGGTCTTTACCTGTTTTACATTATTCCACTGACGATGGACCCAGATGGGTCAGAAAGTACTCTGGACCAACATGTAAATTACGAGTTTCATCAGCCAGTTCTCATCCGAGATTAGGACTTTAATCCGGAAAATTGAAGGGATCAATAGAAAAATATCCAGACAAGAGTTGTCGGTTATTTTTAATAATACGTGTCTTAAGGAAAATATGCTGCCTCGATATATATATATATATATATATATATATATATATATATATATATATATATATATATATATATATATATATATATATATATATATATATATATATAATGCAGGCCTCGTTGAAGACTCTGGAACTTTCTCTCTTTGTAATTTTTCTTGTTAATTTCTGGACGCGGCGAGCCCACAGAGAGATTTTTTCGCTGTATATGCAGGAGTTTATTCCATGTCAAACAAAAATGAAATGCTACAAAAATTCAATATTAAAATCCGTAACCCCGTCTCTCCTTCCTCGCCCCCTACCCGAGGCCAGCGGAGAAGAAAAAGACACCAAAAGATTAAACAAGAAACAAAAAAACAAAAAAAACACAATCCTTATTATCTTTTATGAAACCAGAAATTAGAATATATCCCTTATTTGTTCATCTTGTTTTTACACTGTCATATTCAACCCCTTTTTTTCTTTTCTCTTCCTTTACCGTCGTGTGTGTATATGCGTGTTCTTCTTTTTCCTTTTTTATTCCTTCTTTATTCGCGCACGTGTGCGAATTTCATTATTATTTGTACTCACTAGGAGTTACCACACTAGTCATCGTCAGTGATTGCTCACCGACAACAACCGGTGGTGTTCCCTGGAGACTAAGTGATAACAAGCCTCCACAGATTTCCAATACTCTCCACCTCTTTTCGATACCCACTGCAAATGACCTTGGGGTATCGCAACAGCCGCTTACCATTGATTTCTCGCTGGCAGCGACCATTGGCTCCTCTGGAATTTGGGTGGCAATAAGCCTCCCCAAAGTCCTAGTACTCTACGAACTCTTCCAGTGGAGGTCTGGATAGTGCTCTTCCTCCTAGGTCTTCCCTTCCTCCTTGACCATTTACGACTATTTTGTGTGTCATACGCCGAAGCTGGTGCCATAACTTTGGGGGGGGGGTATGAGATTTCTTGCAGTTTATGTTCTTTTGATCGTCCGGTGGTGTTCTTCCTGTTGTTTCGCTTTCTTCCAATTGTAACTTACATGTGACTGGTTACCATTCGTAGCTTATGCGGGTTGGTTTCTTCATTCGAGGGCTTTCCTTGAGATTGCAGCTGTTTTCATCATTGCGGTCCTTTGTATGGTCTCAGTGATCCCTTTGAATCCAATTGTTTTGTCTTTTCTCTAGTTTTTTTTTTCAGACTGTTCCTTGTACTCCTACGATTATTGGTATTATTTCGTCTTTCTTCATGTTCCATATTCCTTTCAATTCTCTGGCAAGTTCCGTGTATTTGCTTCATTTTTCCGTCTCCTTCATCTTCACTCTGCGGTTTGCTGAGACGGCAAAATATACGATTTTGCAGGATTTTCCCTTCTTGTCGATTATTATGACATCCGGTCTCCTTGCTTGTATGAGTGTATCTGTTTGTACATCCATGTCCCAGAGGATTTTGTGTTTTTCGTTTTCCAGTATTGTCTCTGGTTTATGTTTGTACCATTTGTCCGAGTGTTCTAAGTGCAATCGTCTGCACCGTTCCCAGTGTACTGCTTTCCACACGCAGTCATGTCTGTTCTTGTATTCTTTTTGGGCTAGCTTGCTGCATTCACTTATTATATTATATTATATGATTTACTCTTTCATCTCTTTGTCCACACAGTCTGCATTTACTGTTTTCCTAGGTTTTATCTATTTTAGATTTAATGTAGTTTGTCCTAATCGCATTGTTCTGTGCAGCCGCCGGTAAAGATTCCGTTTTCCTGTTCAAGTGTCCTTTTCTTAGCCATGTCCAACTATTTTCGTTTTATTCTTCTCTTGTTATTCTTATGAAGCGTCCATGTAATTGTTTTTCTTCCTATTTTTCTTTTCTTGTCTTTTTGCTTCTGGTTTCGGTGCTTCCTGAGTTGTTTGTTGGGGTGGTGTCTCTTGATGCGGTGATTATGTATTTCTCCAGCTCTTTTTTTTGTATCTTCCACGCAATCTTCTATACTTACCAGTCCTCTTCCCCCTTTGTTTCTTTTCATGTAGAGTCTGCCCGTATTATCTTTTGAGTGCGTTGTGCATGGTCATTAATTTTCTAGTCGTCTGATCAAGGTGCCTGACTTCTTCTTTAGTCCAGCCTATGAATGGTCCAGAGTATCTTATTAGTGATACTGCCCAGGTGTTTATTCCTATTACTAGGTTTCTGCCATATAATTATGTTTCTAAGAGTTTTCTTGCTCTTCGTAAATATTCTCTTCTGCAGATTTGATGCTGTCTGCTTCCAAAACTCTCAAATATTTATAGCTATCCTGTTCGCCTAGCGCCTTCATCTCCTCTTGATCGGGCAGTTCCATGCCCTCTGTCGTCTTCAGTTTTTCCCTTTTCATCTCTAGCAGTGCACACTTTTCTATTCCGAATGTCATTTGGATGTCCTGGCTGAAGCTTCTGGTCGTATTTATTAGCTTTTCCATTTCCTTTTTGCTTTTTTGCAAAAAGTTTCAGGTCGTCCAGGTACATAAGGTGGTTTATTCTTCGTCCTGTGTCTGTAAACTTTTATCCGACATAATATTTTCTAAGTATGTAGTTGAGTGGAATCATGGCTATGACAAATAGTAATGGTGATGGGGAGTCTCCTTGGGAGATGCCTCTCTGTATTTTTATCTCAGTCAGGTGCTGTCCTCCAGCTGTCAGTTCTAATCTCCATGTTTCCATTGCTTTCTTAATAAGATTAATAATCCTGTCGTGTATCTTGTATATTTTAAGCATTCAATTATCCATGCATGAGAGATTTTGTCGTAAGCTTTCTTGTAGTCAATCCATGCTCTTTTTTTCTGCTTTTTCCCTCCTCCAGGATTTTTTTTATCTATGTATAGCAGATCATGCGCCCCTCTGCTCTCTTTTCGGCAACCTTTTTGTTCTTCGGGGAGTAGTCCACGATTGTTTAGGGATTGGTAAATTTGTTCTATCAGTTGTGCCGTTAGGATTTTCCACATTGTTGGTAAACAGGTTATCGGTCTGTAGTTCCTTGAGATCGTTCCTTTTTTTGGCATCTTTTTTGTATGAGCGTTGTTCTTCCTTTGGTCATTCACTCTGGTACGTCTGTTTTGTTAATGCATCCTCTTAGTTTGCCATTTTCCTTAGTGTTGTCATAATCGTTTCTTCATTAATTATTGTTTATGTTCCTTCCTCAATTTCCTGTAGTTCATCTTTCACGTTTTTCAGCCATTTGGCATTTTTGTTGTGTTTTTTAGGCTTTTCCCATATCTTCCTCCAAAAGTGTTTTTCTCTATCGTTCCGGTTGGTCCGTTGTACTTTCTCCGTTTATGTTTTTGTAAAACTGGCTTTCATTGTTTTCAAAGGTCCTGTTCTGTTTGCGCTGTTATGATCTGTATCTATATCGTCTCACTCTTCCTTCTATTGCTGCTATTTTTTGTTTTAGTTCTTCATGTTTCTTATTTAGTTTTTCCTTGTGTGTCAGATTCCCTGTCTTCCATCGTTCCTTGTTCTTTTTCATCCTGTTTACGGTTTTAGACTTTTTTTTCGAAGTTTGGTTATCTGGATTTCTAGTCTGATTTCCCACCCAGGCTTTGTCGGCCCATCTTTTGGCCAGTCTCTTTTTCTTTTTTAGTTTCATACTTATTGATTTTGCCCCCACATATATCAAGTTGTTTAGGTCTGTGATAGTATCTGTTAAGATTATTATTATTATTATTATTATTATTATTATTATTATTATTATTATTATTATTATTATTATTATTATTATTATTATATACACGTATATACGTATTCATACTTGCTTGTCTGCGTGTGCATTTTCTTTTTTCCTGTTTTTTTTTCAAATGTACGTATTTCATTAAATTTGTTTATGAATAAAACTATTTCTCTATATACAGGGTGGCCCAAAAGTAGGTTTACAGTTTATATAAAAAATAGTTTAATAACTGTAAACCTACTTTTGGGCCACCCTGTATGTTTGCTTGCTTGTGTATGCATTTTCATTGACTTTCTTAAATACACACACACACACACACACACACATATATATATATATATATATATATATATATATATATATATATATATATATATATATATATATATATGTATATATATATATATATATATACATACAATAAACTTACATCTTTCTTCCTTTTCTCTATTTCTCTTTCCTCATTTCCTATCTCTCCCCCCTCTCTCTCTATCTCACCCCCTTCTCTCATCCCCTCTCTCTCTCTCTCTCTCTCTCTCTCTCTCTCTCTCTCTCTCTCTCTCTCTCTCTCTCTGCCTCTTCATCGTCTGCTCTGTCTAAGCATGTTTTTCGATCTCATTTGTCCCTCACTCTATGCGCCTCTCTATTCCTCTTCCTTTCCCTCTCCCTCCCCCTTTTCTGTCTCCTTTGTTTCTTTGCGAATTAAATTCTTTCTTGTTTTCCTCTTTAACTGGACCCATATTTTTCTTCTTTCAACTTAGATAGATATCACGTTGTATATGGCAACCCTTTTTAATTATATTCGAATAATCATTTCCATTGTTAGAGAAATCCTAGATCACGATCACCAGATTATGTCTGCCGCATTATCCCTCAAGGGGGGGGGGTCTAATGTCTCGTATGTCACGATCAAATAAAATCAATTTGTTATTGAATTCAAATTGACAAATCGTAACAGTACAATTAAATCATACCTCGTGTTTTAACTTCGTCTCTCGTCGTCCCATTGTAGCTACATCTCCATGAACGTGCATTCTCGTTTTGGAATTAAAGTTGGTACAACACCACAAACAAAAGAACTATATTCCGAATTTGGAAAATTGCCTTTTTATTAGGCTGTTGATGTTGCCTTCTTCTCTGTTAGCGACCGGGAGAGAGGATAGGCATATCGCGGCAACTGATTTCTGGAGCTTTGGCATTTTCGTTTATAATCGATTCTTAAGCCATTTCTTCTCACGTCCTGTCGCTTCAAGCTTCCAACCGAACTGACTACTTCCATCACACACTCACTCTTTGAGCCATATGACGTCACATCCGTTTCTATCGATGTCCACATGATGTCGAGCTGACCTCCGAGTGCATAAACTGACCCCGACTGAACTCTATTTCCTGTTATTCCCAACTAACAAAATGATACTAGCCTAATATTTAACACACATCCATAGTATCATTCCCATATCATTTCTCTCAATGCAACGCATGTCCTCGACCCTTACTGGCCAGGTTTCATTTCCATACATAACCACACCGTGCACACATGCACCGTATAGACTGTTCCCGTGGTTGCATGACGACGACGACAACGACGACGACCACGACGACCACGACCACGACGACGACGATGATGATGATGATGATGATGATGATGATGATGATGATGATGATGATGATGATGATGATGATGATGAAGAAAAGTTGTACTAAATGTTGTTTTTACGCTTACGCGTTTAAATAATGAGGATAACAGGAAACAGGTTTACTCTCTCCTACCAAAGGCTAAGATCAAAGTGTAGTATCTGTTCCGATGGATACTGCACCCTATAGACTGGTATTGTCTTGGCCTTCGGGGCTTGATTTACGCCGGTCTATGGGTCTGTCCTGTGCAGTTCTAGGAGATCCACCCTCCCAGGCTTCGGCTCCCCTCTTTGGGGATGAGTAAGTTTATTGCTTACTGCCTGATGCGCCCCTACCGGGGGAATGCCGACGGGGCTGCCCAGGCAATTTTTAAAAAGCCAGAGTGTTCAAATTCTCGAGCGCTGGTTCTTCTCCACTTTCCCGACCTTGCGTCACATCTTGGTGGTGGTGGTGGTGGTGGTGGTGGTGGTGGTGGTGGTGGTGGTGGTGGTGGTGGTGGTGGTGGTGGTGGTGGTTGCTGTTGTTTAAAATAATGATGCAGACATGTTTAGTAATAACGCATAAGACGTCACGGGGAGGCTAAGGGCATGACCCCGCAATAATGAAGAAAAGCCGAAAACTAGATGGATTGTCAATTAGGCTAAAAGAACAACGGAAATAAACTCTTCCCTTAATAGATAGCAGTAACTTTCTGCTGTTCATCCAATTCATCCAAGTTAGAAAAGTTTTAACAGCACGATGATCAGTTCTTAGGAGAGATTTCTAGATAGCTCTAGCCATTTCTCGTGCATTTCTTTCCGAGGAGAATCGGCTTGGCCATTTCAGTCAACATTTGAGACAATTCCCCTTCTTCCAATTTCACAATGGTGATTATTCTTTCTCACCAAATATGGATGGATATTTATAATCATCTTAAACTGCGATCGTTGATAATAATTGTCCAGGTCTGCTTGAAAAGGGGCAGTGGTTCCTCCGGACAAGTCAGACTTCTAATGTAGAAATGTTTCTTATATCTATATACACGAAATTGAATCAAGCAAACAAACACTGTATAACAACATACGAAATATAATTTATTTAAAAGGGTTAATCTACTATTTGGTAAAGTAACAAAATATTGGACAGTGTCCAGAAAGGAAAATCAAAGAAGCGTCAACGTTGTGGCTGCAGCTGGAACGATGGTCAAGCAGGAGAGAGTTGTTTCCTTGACCGCGTCTCGATTCTCTCTGCCGATGTCCTCCTTAGACTAAAACTGTCAAAGTAGTCCGTTTGAGGACAGCTAGAAAATCATACGCCCTGCAGGCCAATTGGTCAGTTTATGACCAATTTGCCCACAGGGGACAAGAAGAAATAGGTCCTATGTCCGACCGCTACACTAATGTCAAGAGACCCTTATCAGCTTTAAATGGTGTTTGGTTCAATCCACTTTTGGGTAGGAGAGGAGATAAGACTATGCTCCTGCTTGTATTACTGCTGATAAAAAAGAGGGTGATCAGAATTAGAATAAGGATTCGAGACATAAGGTTTAGTATAATTATTTCTTGATTTTAATATTTGTAAGGGGACATAAAACTGGTGCAAAACTGTTCTGTTCGGGAAATTAATTTTACCCCTCCTGGGACGGGTATTCTTCTAGTTGTATTATAAAAAGATGCAGAATAACCAAGAATCTTTTTCCCCAAAACAACAACAAAACTATCAGAAATCTGGTTTAAATAATAATAGAAAATGACCGCGATACCAAATGCATTTTAATGTGGCTTATATTGATAGCAAAGAAGTCTGTGAAAAAAATGCAACGGTGTGACAATGTTGAGCGGCCCTACGGAAGATGGAGCCAAAATACACACTAGTATGAATTAGAAGTCGGCGATCAGAGTATCGCGGTAGTGTGAATTAACAGAGAAAGACATAGATGTCTTCATTTAACGAGAAGCCGATAATGGCAGAGAACGGTGTCGAGGAGTCTCGAATCTGACACTCGATTGTCGCAGTGTATCGAGGTGGCGGACCAATGCACAGAACATATGTGGTCGAAGAGTTGTTGTCTTTGATAAATGAACACCAATATTGTGGAGTCGGCGCCGCTGTGTCTGCCAAAGAAGTATGTGAAGAAATACAAAGGCAACGAAGCAAAAAGAGAATCTTTTTTTCGTCTTTCTTCACTGCACACTCGTTAACCATGTAAAAATCGTGCTGTTAACAACGTGTTAACAATAGACACTATATATATATATATATATATATATATATATATATATATATATATATATATATATATGGGAAGAGAAGGATGAAGGTAATCCGACGTGATGGGAAAATGAAAAAGGAAAACCAAAAAATGGATGTTTTCTATGTGTACATCAACGTTTCGTCTTTATTTATAAGACTTCATCAGGATGATAATATAGAGAAAAATGTCATGCAAGTACAAACACATGTAGGGTTGACATATTGGGAAAAAGGGAAGAAAATAATGGCCACTACTGGGTGGACGTCCGTACTTGGTGAGGATATGTATATATATATATATATATATATATATATATATATATATATATATATATAAAAGATATTTCACCCCAAACAAGGCAGGTCGCCACCGTAGATGCAAGGGGCTACAATATAGTAGAGAATCTCTACTTCGCGATTATCAATCTGCAATTTACTTTGACGACGTTAGTTTTTGTGTCACCGTTCACCCACATAAAACGGCTGGTATTCCCAAATAGTAAACCCATCTAGCACTGACAAAGATAAAATTATTAGGACCGTATGTACGTAAGTTGTAGTGTTGAGCGAGTTCATACTCTTTGTATTATTTGGAAGTAAGTAAATTCATGACTGTCGTTATATTTAGGAGTGAGTCCATGTGCAGATATGTCGCCATCTTCTGAAGTTAAGTTCGCGTGTTGATGATGCCAGTAGCCAGAGTCTACAAAGGTGTTCGTTTGCGCGCCAAAAAGAATTGTGGTACTGTTTGGAGTGACAAGGATTTGTTCTGCAAGCTGGCCTTCTCGCTGGCTCTCTGCCTAGAAAACGCGCATGCGGTTGTTTATAATGTTTTTTTTTTAAGCAAGTGTCCGGCTCCTGTGGAGATTCTCTTTTACTGGCTAAAGTCCGGTGTAGGTAACCAATCGAGATTGTGTATTCTAATCCAATCTGTACAAGCATTTAAGTCAAGCAAATATCAAATGTGATTTCGAGATCGCTTCTCTGCAGTTGTTGTTGTTGTTATTGTTGCTGTTGTTGTTGTTGTTGTTGTTGTTGCTGCTGGTGCTGCTGCTGTTGCTATTGCTGCTGTTGCTGCTGATGGTGATACTACCGCTGCTGCTGCTGTAGCAAAGTAACAGGGCTTCACAGAGTTAAATGACGAAATAATTCTAACAAAAAAGCAGAAAAGCGTAATAGCATCAAGTAAGAAAAGATTAAGTAAATTTACACTGTATACTCGCTAACTTTATTGACATCATGCTGCAAAGAACTGTTAACAATAGACATTACATAGATGATAACATCTATGTTGCGGTTGTCGATCTTCAACCCATTTTGACGACGTTAGTTTTTTGTCAGGGCGGTGTCACCGTCCACCCACATACAACGGCTGGTATTCCCAAATCATCGCCCATCTGATATTGGCCGATTTAACGTCGCTTAACTTCGATGGTCTAACGAAGATCGGTGTGTCAGCGTGATTATGCTTTATCTAAAGACTTATCTGTGAATTAAAATGTTGTGTTTATATTTATGCAGAAAATTAATGTGAAAACCTACAAACACGATCATACCTGAATTTGAAAAAATTAGTAAAAAGCATCGGGAGACAGATTTTATATGGATGGTATAAAAGAAAATGAATGTGAAAATTTTATAATAAAAGATATTGGACAACTATCCTATGGATTTAAGTATATTTCGATTTTTCAAAGTCGTCATCAAGATAAGACCGATTGATATTTACACATCTGAGTAAAGTTAGAATAGATCAGTGTAAAATTTAAATAATACAATATGATCTTCATTTTAAGAAGAGACGCTCTATAAACCCAGAGCAACATCTAATATGTTAAAACTATAGAATTAAACAACATCGGAAGCGGGGTATATGCCATTAAGACATTCGATTGAAGGGTTAGACAACAGTTTCTTTGTCAACTCCAGAGACCGAATATATTGCGTTAGGTAATTAGATTCAAGAGTTAAACTACCGTTTTTTTTTCATTGTCAGAGAGCTGTTATATTGAGATAGACCATTAGATCCAAACAACAGTTTCATTAGCAACGTAAGTGTTGTGGACCTGTAAGGGGTCCGGAAGTAAACACGAACTCGGGTTTAAGTGAAACAAAGTATATTGAAGAAAGTATAAATACAGCATATAAAGAGAGTGATTGAACCACTGTCTGACTGGCAGTATTAGACTGGGGTAGTTTCGACATCGAGGGGTATGCGCTCCACGCTATTTATGGTGGCGCGGAAGAGTTCATGTAGTCCGTAAAGACAGCTACCATAACACTTCCTTCAAAACATTACCTTCGCAGGAGTCTCACTATCGTTTTCTTTTTGGATTGATAACGATAAAGTCCGGAGACTTCCGTTTCCTTTCAGATTGTCGCTGTATTGTGGCTACTTGGATTATCTGTATGTCGAAATTGTCGTACATGGTATCCATAACTTCTTCTTTGTCTTGGGGGGGGGGGTCCTGTCAGTGTAATCAAACAGTCGTTTCCTAATTTGATGTAGGTGTCTTTTATGAGAGAACTGAGGGTCTTGGATTATGTAAACCATTTTTCCAATTCTTTTTTCTATCGTACCAAGTTCCCAGACAAATGTGTTATTTCTAAACATCTTGAAATATACTTTTCCCCTGAGATATAACCTATTTGGGTGTACAATAGAAGTTCGTCTTTATTTGGTTTGTTTTGGCAGAAATTTTGTCGAAAACGGATCTTATCTAACGCGCAAACATTATTTCAGCAGGAGATAATCAGGATGGTGTGTTAACATTTGCCGTGATCCTGTATATCTGTAAGAACTGCTGCAGGGCCTTTCCCGTGGAAGTACCGCATTTAGTCCTGTCGAAAAATCGACACACACGCGAATTTCTTTTAGAATTTCTTTTTACATAGACAGTAGGTGCTGCCCATTAGCTATACTCCACGTTACATAAAATACCGGCCCCTACTAATCTGTCTAATTGCTCGTTTGTTTTTTCCTAACGAGGCGAAAGTGTTAACTAACAGCGCCAGAAAAATAAAAGAATTTTAAAAAAAGAAGTTTTGACTGTAATTCAACTTCCAACCGATTTTCGTGCAACCCACTTTCTCTCTGCCTTTCTCTCTGCAATCCAAATCGCTCCTCCTTGCTTCCCAGCTATCCTCTTCATTTATATCAGCTGATCTCCACATATGCAAATCAGAGACCACCATAAAAAAACCTGCACCTAATCTGCAGACACGACATGCGAAGCACCTCATTCTTTTTCCTGGCGATGAGTGTTCCTCTTTATTGTGACAAAAAGGCACATTACTTTTGGTTTCAATACAGGTTGAATGTTCTTTTTCAGTTTAAATTTTGCTGACATCTTTTTACATCGACCTAGATCGCCAGAAAAATCTTTGGTAAAGTTTTTCCTCAATTCGTTCTTTAGTTTTTCTGACTAGGTCATCAGATTTTTTTATTTTCTTGCAAAAAACGTTGATTAAATCCCATTGATTGAACTATTGCATCCAGTTTGTGCCAAATAAATTGTTTGTGTTTTTTAATACGAACATTTTAATTTTTTTGGTAGTTCCGTTTAAAGTAATGTTAGCAATAATCTCACCCTCGAATTTAATGTCTTAATCGGTCACCGTTCTAGCTATTTTGTTTGATTTTAGCATGGTTGGTTTATCCAACTTGTTCCATGTATGCAGGGTGATTATCGACACGTCTTAACAAGAGTCTAGTTATAACTTAACATTTTTATTCAGGGTTTGAATTGGTGTAAACCCTAGTGGTAATAGCTCGGCACAGATGTAGATCGGAAAAAAAGGGCGATGAAATCTGACGAGAAAATGACTTCGGTGGACAATATCTTGCCATTTCCCTATCAAGGTCAGTGACCGGATATATGACATCAGAACATTAGATTCGAGGGTTAAACAACTGTTTTTTGTCAATGTCAGTGACCGGATATATGACGTTAGTACATTAGATTCAAAGATTAAACAAGCGTTTCTTTGTGAACGTCAGCAACCAGATATATGACGTCAGGATATTAGATTAAACGGTTAAACAAGCGTTTTATTGTCAACACAAGCGATCGGATATATGACGTCATTGCATTAGATTCAAGGGTTAAACAATCATTTTATTGTCAACGGAAGCGACCGGATATATGACGTCAGGACATTAGATTCAACAGTTAGACAACCATTTTATTGTTAACGGAAGCGACCGGATATATGACGTCAGGACATTAGATTCAACGGTTAAACAACCATTTTATTGTCAACGGAAGCGACCGGATATATGACGTCAGGACATTAGATTCAACGGTTAGACAACCATTTTATTGTCAACGGAAGCGACCGGATATATGACGTCAGGACATTAGATTCAACGGTTAGACAACCATTTTATTGTCAACGGAAGCGACCGGATATATGACGTCAGGACATTAGATTCAACGGTTAAACAACCATTTTATTGTCAACGGAAGCGACCGGATATATGACGTCAGGACATTAGATTCAACGGTTAGACAACCGTTTTATTGTCAACGGAAGCGACCGGATATATGACGTCAGGACATTAGATTCAACGGTTAGACAACCATTTTATTGTCAACGGAAGCGACCGGATATATGACGTCAGGACATTAGATTCAACGGTTAGACAACTATTTTATTGTCAACGGAAGCGACCGGATATATGCCGTCAGGACATTAGATTCAACGGTTAGACAACCATTTTATTGTCAACGGAAGCGACCGGATATATGACGTCAGGACATTAGATTCAACGGTTAGACAACCATTTTATTGTAAACGGAAGCGACCGGATATATGACGTCAGGACATTAGATTCAACGGTTAGACAACCATTTTATTGTCAACGGAAGCGACCGGATATATGACATCAGGACATTAGATTCAACGGTTAGACAACCATTTTATTGTCAACGGAAGCGACCGGATATATGACGTCAGGACATTAGATTCAACGGTTAGACAACCATTTTATTGTCAACGGAAGCGACCGGATATATGACGTCAAGGCATTAGATTCAACGGTTAGACAACCATTTTATTGTCAACGGAAGCGACCGGATATATGACGTCAGGACATTAGATTCAACGGTTAGACAACCATTTTATTGTCAACGAAAGCGACCGGATATATGACGTCAGGACATTAGATTCAACGGTTAGACAACCATTTTATTGTCAACGGAAGCGACCGGATATATGACGTCAGGACATTAGATTCAACAGTTAGACAACCATTTTATTGTCAACGGAAGCGACCGGATATATGACGTCATGACATTAGATTCAACGGTTAGACAACCATTTTATTGTCAACGGAAGCGACCGGATATATGACGTCAGGACATTAGATTCAACGGTTAGACAACCATTTTATTGTCAACGAAAGCGACCGGATATATGACGTCAGGACATTAGATTCAACGGTTAGACAACAATTTTATTGTCAACGGAAGCGACCGGATATATGACGTCAGGACATTAGATTCAACGGTTAAACAACCATTTTATTGTCAACGGAAGCGACCGGATATATGACGTCAGGACATTAGATTCAACGGTTAGACAACCATTTTATTGTCAACGGAAGCGACCGGATATATGACGTCAGGACATTAGATTCAACGGTTAGACAACTATTTTATTGTCAACGGAAGCGACCGGATATATGCCGTCAGGACATTAGATTCAACGGTTAGACAACCATTTTATTGTCAACGGAAGCGACCGGATATATGACGTCAGGACATTAGATTCAACGGTTAGACAACCATTTTATTGTAAACGGAAGCGACCGGATATATGACGTCAGGACATTAGATTCAACGGTTAGACAACCATTTTATTGTCAACGGAAGCGACCGGATATATGACATCAGGACATTAGATTCAACGGTTAGACAACCATTTTATTGTCAACGGAAGCGACCGGATATATGACGTCAGGACATTAGATTCAACGGTTAGACAACCATTTTATTGTCAACGGAAGCGACCGGATATATGACGTCAAGGCATTAGATTCAACGGTTAGACAACCATTTTATTGTCAACGGAAGCGACCGGATATATGACGTCAGGACATTAGATTCAACGGTTAGACAACCATTTTATTGTCAACGAAAGCGACCGGATATATGACGTCAGGACATTAGATTCAACGGTTAGACAACCATTTTATTGTCAACGGAAGCGACCGGATATATGACGTCAGGACATTAGATTCAACAGTTAGACAACCATTTTATTGTCAACGGAAGCGACCGGATATATGACGTCATGACATTAGATTCAACGGTTAGACAACCATTTTATTGTCAACGGAAGCGACCGGATATATGACGTCAGGACATTAGATTCAACGGTTAGACAACCATTTTATTGTCAACGAAAGCGACCGGATATATGACGTCAGGACATTAGATTCAACGGTTAGACAACAATTTTATTGTCAACGGAAGCGACCGGATATATGACGTCAGGACATTAGATTCAACGGTTAAACAACCATTTTATTGTCAACGGAAGCGACCGGATATATGACGTCAGGACATTAGATTCAACGGTTAGACAACCATTTTATTGTCAACGGAAGCGACCGGATATATGACGTCAGGACATTAGATTCAACGGTTAGACAACTATTTTATTGTCAACGGAAGCGACCGGATATATGCCGTCAGGACATTAGATTCAACGGTTAGACAACCATTTTATTGTCAACGGAAGCGACCGGATATATGACGTCAGGACATTAGATTCAACGGTTAGACAACCATTTTATTGTAAACGGAAGCGACCGGATATATGACGTCAGGACATTAGATTCAACGGTTAGACAACCATTTTATTGTCAACGGAAGCGACCGGATATATGACATCAGGACATTAGATTCAACGGTTAGACAACCATTTTATTGTCAACGGAAGCGACCGGATATATGACGTCAGGACATTAGATTCAACGGTTAGACAACCATTTTATTGTCAACGGAAGCGACCGGATATATGACGTCAAGGCATTAGATTCAACGGTTAGACAACCATTTTATTGTCAACGGAAGCGACCGGATATATGACGTCAGGACATTAGATTCAACGGTTAGACAACCATTTTATTGTCAACGGAAGCGACCGGATATATGACGTCAGGACATTAGATTCAACGGTTAGACAACCATTTTATTGTCAACGGAAGCGACCGGATATATGACGTCAGGACATTAGATTCAACAGTTAGACAACCATTTTATTGTCAACGGAAGCGACCGGATATATGACGTCATGACATTAGATTCAACGGTTAGACAACCATTTTATTGTCAACGGAAGCGACCGGATATATGACGTCAGGACATTAGATTCAACGGTTAGACAACCATTTTATTGTCAACGAAAGCGACCGGATATATGACGTCAGGACATTAGATTCAACGGTTAGACAACCATTTTATTGTCAACGAAAGCGACCGGATATATGACGTCAGGACATTAGATTCAACGGTTAGACAACAATTTTATTGTCAACGGAAGCGACCGGATATATGACGTCAGGACATTAGATTCAACGGTTAAACAACCATTTTATTGTCAACGGAAGCGACCGGATATATGACGTCAGGACATTAGATTCAACGGTTAGACAACCATTTTATTGTCAACGAAAGCGACCGGATATATGACGTCAGGACATTAGATTCAACGGTTTGACAACCATTTTATTGTCAACGGAAGCGACTAGATATATGACGTCAGGACATTAGATTCAACGGTTAGACAACCATTTTATTGTCAACGGAAGCGACCGGATATATGACGTCAGGACATTAGATTCAACGGTTAAACAACCATTTTATTGTCAACGGAAGCGACCGGATATATGACGTCAGGACATTAGATTCAACGGTTAGACAACCATTTTATTGTCAACGGAAGCGACCGGATATATGACGTCAGGACATTAGATTCAACGGTTAGACAACCATTTTATTGTCAACGGAAGCGACCGGATATATGACGTCAGGACATTAGATTCAACGGTTAAACAACCATTTTATTGTCAACGGAAGCGACCGGATATATGACGTCAGGACATTAGATTCAACGGTTTGACAACCATTTTATTGTCAACGGAAGCGACCGGATATATGACGTCAGGACATTAGATTCAACGGTTTGACAACCATTTTATTGTCAACGGAAGCGACTAGATATATGACGTCAGGACATTAGATTCAACGGTTAGACAACCATTTTATTGTCAACGGAAGCGACCGGATATATGACGTCAGGACATTAGATTCAACAGTTAAACAACCATTTTATTGTCAACGGAAGCGACCGGATATATGACGTCAGGACATTAGATTCAACGATTAAACAACCATTTTATTGTCAACGGAAGCGACCGGATATATGACGTCAGGACATTAGATTCAACGGTTAAACAACCGTTTTATTGTCAACGTCAGCGACCGGATATATGACGTCAGGACATTAGATTCAACGGTTAGACAACCATTTTATTGTCAACGGAAGCGACTAGATATATGACGTCAGGACATTAGATTCAACGGTTAAACAACCATTTTATTGTCAACGGAAGCGACCGGATATATGACGTCAGGACATTAGATTCAACGGTTAAACAACCATTTTATTGTCAACGGAAGCGACCGGATATATGACGTCAGGACATTAGATTCAACGGTTAGACAACCATTTTATTGTCAACGGAAGCGACCCGATATATGACGTCAGGACATTAGATTCAACGGTTTGACAACCATTTTATTGTCAACGGAAGCGACTAGATATATGACGTCAGGACATTAGATTCAACGGTTAGACAACCATTTTATTGTCAACGGAAGCGACCGGATATATGACGTCAGGACATTAGATTCAACGGTTAGACAACCATTTTATTGTCAACGAAAGCGACCGGATATATGACGTCAGGACATTAGATTCAACGGTTTGACAACCATTTTATTGTCAACGGAAGCGACTAGATATATGACGTCAGGACATTAGATTCAACGGTTAGACAACCATTTTATTGTCAACGGAAGCGACCGGATATATGACGTCAGGACATTAGATTCAACGGTTAAACAACCATTTTATTGTCAACGGAAGCGACCGGATATATGACGTCAGGACATTAGATTCAACGGTTAAACAACCATTTTATTGTCAACGGAAGCGACCGGATATATGACGTCAGGACATTAGATTCAACGGTTTGACAACCATTTTATTGTCAACGGAAGCGACCGGATATATGACGTCAGGACATTAGATTCAACGGTTTGACAACCATTTTATTGTCAACGGAAGCGACCGGATATATGACGTCAGGACATTAGATTCAACGGTTAAACAACCATTTTATTGTCAACGGAAGCGACCGGATATATGACGTCAGGACATTAGATTCAACGGTTTGACAACCATTTTATTGTCAACGGAAGCGACCGGATATATGACGTCAGGACATTAGATTCAACGGTTTGACAACCATTTTATTGTCAACGGAAGCGACTAGATATATGACGTCAGGACATTAGATTCAACGGTTAAACAACCGTTTTATTGTCAACGTCAGCGACCGGATATATGACGTCAGGACATTAGATTCAACAGTTAAACAACCATTTTATTGTCAACGGAAGCGACCGGATATATGACGTCAGGACATTAGATTCAACGATTAAACAACCATTTTATTGTCAACGGAAGCGACCGGATATATGACGTCAGGACATTAGATTCAACGGTTAAACAACCGTTTTATTGTCAACGTCAGCGACCGGATATATGACGTCAGGACATTAGATTCAACGGTTAGACAACCATTTTATTGTCAACGGAAGCGACTAGATATATGACGTCAGGACATTAGATTCAACGATTAAACAACCATTTTATTGTCAACGGAAGCGACCGGATATATGACGTCAGGACATTAGATTCAACGGTTAAACAACCATTTTATTGTCAACGGAAGCGACCGGATATATGACGTCAGGACATTAGATTCAACGGTTAGACAACCATTTTATTGTCAACGGAAGCGACCCGATATATGACGTCAGGACATTAGATTCAACGGTTTGACAACCATTTTATTGTCAACGGAAGCGACTAGATATATGACGTCAGGACATTAGATTCAACGGTTAGACAACCATTTTATTGTCAACGGAAGCGACCGGATATATGACGTCAGGACATTAGATTCAACGGTTAAACAACCATTTTATTGTCAACGGAAGCGACCGGATATATGACGTCAGGACATTAGATTCAACGGTTAGACAACCATTTTATTGTCAACGAAAGCGACCGGATATATGACGTCAGGACATTAGATTCAACGGTTAGACAACCATTTTATTGTCAACGGAAGCGACCGGATATATGACGTCAGGACATTAGATTCAACGGTTAAACAACCATTTTATTGTCAACGGAAGCGACCGGATATATGACGTCAGGACATTAGATTCAACGGTTTGACAACCATTTTATTGTCAACGGAAGCGACCGGATATATGACGTCAGGACATTAGATTCAACGGTTTGACAACCATTTTATTGTCAACGGAAGCGACTAGATATATGACGTCAGGACATTAGATTCAACGGTTAGACAACCATTTTATTGTCAACGGAAGCGACCGGATATATGACGTCAGGACATTAGATTCAACAGTTAAACAACCATTTTATTGTCAACGGAAGCGACCGGATATATGACGTCAGGACATTAGATTCAACGATTAAACAACCATTTTATTGTCAACGGAAGCGACCGGATATATGACGTCAGGACATTAGATTCAACGGTTAAACAACCGTTTTATTGTCAACGTCAGCGACCGGATATATGACGTCAGGACATTAGATTCAACGGTTAGACAACCATTTTATTGTCAACGGAAGCGACTAGATATATGACGTCAGGACATTAGATTCAACGGTTAAACAACCATTTTATTGTCAACGGAAGCGACCGGATATATGACGTCAGGACATTAGATTCAACAGTTAAACAACCATTTTATTGTCAACGGAAGCGACCGGATATATGACGTCAGGACATTAGATTCAACGGTTAAACAACCATTTTATTGTCAACGGAAGCGACCGGATATATGACGTCAGGACATTAGATTCAACGGTTAGACAACCATTTTATTGTCAACGGAAGCGACCGGATATATGACGTCAGGACATTAGATTCAACGGTTAAACAACCATTTTATTGTCAACGGAAGCGACCGGATATATGACGTCAGGACATTAGATTCAACGGTTAGACAACCATTTTATTGTCAACGGAAGCGACCATATATGACGTCAGGACATTAGATTCAAAGGTTAAACAACCATTTTATTGTCAACGGAAGCGACCATATATGACGTCAGGACATTAGATTCAAAGGTTAGACAACCATTTTATTGTCAACGGAAGCGACCATATATGACGTCAGGACATTAGATTCAACGGTTAGACAACCATTTTATTGTCAACGGAAGCGACCATATATGACGTCAGGACATTAGATTCAAAGGTTAGACAACCATTTTATTGTCAACGGAAGCGACCGGATATATGACGTCAGGACATTAGATTCAAAGGTTAAACAACCATTTTATTGTCAACGGAAGCGACCATATATGACGTCAGGACATTAGATTCAACGGTTAAACAACCATTTTATTGTCAACGGAAGCCACCGGATATATGACGTCAGGACATTAGATTCAACGGTTAAACAACCATTTTATTGTCAACGGAAGCGACCGGATATATGACGTCAGGACATTAGATTCAACGGTTAGACAACCATTTTATTGTCAACGGAAGCGACCATATATGACGTCAGGACATTAGATTCAAAGGTTAAACAACCATTTTATTGTCAACGGAAGCGACCATATATGACGTCAGGACATTAGATTCAAAGGTTAAACAACCATTTTATTGTCAACGGAAGCGACCATATATGACGTCAGGACATTAGATTCAAAGGTTAGACAACCATTTTATTGTCAACGGAAGCGACCATATATGACGTCAGGACATTAGATTCAACGGTTAGACAACCATTTTATTGTCAACGGAAGCGACCATATATGACGTCAGGACATTAGATTCAAAGGTTAGACAACCATTTTATTGTCAACGGAAGCGACCGGATATATGACGTCAGGACATTAGATTCAAAGGTTAAACAACCATTTTATTGTCAACGGAAGCGACCATATATGACGTCAGGACATTAGATTCAACGGTTAAACAACCATTTTATTGTCAACGGAAGCCACCGGATATATGACGTCAGGACATTAGATTCAACGGTTAGACAACCATTTTATTGTCAACGGAAGCGACCATATATGACGTCAGGACATTAGATTCAACGGTTAGACAACCATTTTATTGTCAACGGAAGCGACTAGATATATGACGTCAGGACATTAGATTCAACGGTTAGACAACCATTTTATTGTCAACGGAAGCGACCGGATATATGACGTCAGGACATTAGATTCAACGGTTAGACAACCATTTTATTGTCAACGGAAGCGACCGGATATATGACGTCAGGACATTAGATTCAACGGTTAGACAACCATTTTATTGTCAACGGAAGCGACCGGATATATGACGTCAGGACATTAGATTCAACGGTTAGACAACCATTTTATTGTCAACGGAAGCGACCGGATATATGACGTCAGGACATTAGATTCAACGGTTAGACAACCATTTTATTGTCAACGGAAGCGACCGGATATATGACGTCAGGACATTAGATTCAACGGTTAGACAACCATTTTATTGTCAACGGAAGCGACTAGATATATGACGTCAGGACATTAGATTCAACGGTTAAACAACCATTTTATTGTCAACGGAAGCGACCGGATATATGACGTCAGGACATTAGATTCAACAGTTAAACAACCATTTTATTGTCAACGGAAGCGACCGGATATATGACGTCAGGACATTAGATTCAACGGTTAAACAACCATTTTATTGTCAACGGAAGCGACCGGATATATGACGTCAGGACATTAGATTCAACGGTTAAACAACCATTTTATTGTCAACGGAAGCGACCGGATATATGACGTCAGGACATTAGATTCAACGGTTAGACAACCATTTTATTGTCAACGGAAGCGACCGGATATATGACGTCAGGACATTAGATTCAAAGGTTAAACAACCATTTTATTGTCAACGGAAGCGACCGGATATATGACGTCAGGACATTAGATTCAACGATTAAACAACCGTTTTATTGTCAACATTCATTCAAACTACTCGGCTTAACCTTCACAGGTAACATGAATTGGAACAAATACATTGAAGACATTGCCAAGGTTGCCGCAAAGAAGGTTGGCTCCATCTACCGTGATAGAAAACTTCTCACACCTGACATTATCCTGTATCTTTACAAAGCCACCATCCACCCATGTATGGAGTATTGTTGTCACATCTGGGCTGGTGCATCATCTACTAGTCTCTCCCTTCTTGACAAGGTCAAAAAAAGAATCGCCAACCTAATAGGTCCCTCACTGTCAGCCAAGCTCCAGCCCCTGTCCCATCGCCACAATGTTGCATCCTTGTGCTTGTAAAAACAAATACTTCAATGGACTGTGCTCCGATGAATTGGCTACTCTAGTTCCCCTTCGACGTAATTCACTAGACCAACTCGACAATCAACTAAATCTCATTCATTCACTGTGGAGGTCCCCAGATGTCGGAGAGCATTCTACTCAAATAGCTTCTTTCCTCGTGCTGCTGGCCTCTGGAAGTCCCTCCCTGCCCACTGTTTCCCCAACAGTACAGACATGCAGAAATGTAAAACTAATGTAAACAGACATCTCGCTGCGCAGATCCCAATTTAGGTTGACAACCACACCCCCCCCCCCGCCCAATCTTCTCCCCACTTCTTTTTTCTCAGTAGCCCCTTACGTCTACAGTGGCGGCCCGCCTTGTTTGGGGTGAAAATTAAATAGCGGATATATGACGTCAGGAAATTAGATTCAAGTGTTTCTTTCTCAACGTAAGCGACTAGGTATATGACGTTGAACATCAGATTCAAGGGTAAAACAAGCGTTTTATTGTTAACGCCAGCGACCGGATATATGACGTTAGGACAATAGATTCAAAGGTTAAACAAGCGTTTCTCAACTTTCCTATAGCTGGAGCCTCGAACAAAATATCCGGATTGCAAACCTAAAATTGCTTAAGGAGTAGATTAGCTCTGCCTAATACCCGGCTATTGCACTACTTCTTTGTCTATTAGTCAGGTGCAGAGGTATTAGCGTATGGACACTTCAAAGACACCCGGTGTTTGGCTTTGTTTCTTGACTAGACTAATGAACGCCGTTACTATTTCTGGACAACCTGAGGAAGGTATTTTGTCACTAAGTCTCATATGACTAGTCTGTGTCGCTCTTGATCAGACAAATTGAGGATACAGGTTAGACAGCTGGTCTGGCTGCTGTTTCCGACTTGTAACTCCATCAACAATTGTATAATATCGTGGGTACGTGCCATGTTGCGCATGGAAAGGGACCCTACAGTTATCCCAAATGGGCTTTCCTGAGGCCACAACCCTTATGGGTAAAGTTCTGACTAATTATCTGGATGTATGAGCTTATTGGCACCAAACAAGCACCCACTTTGTTCTCCCCACTCTATGTGAATGAAACATCTCAGGGAGTAGTGTGGGATGAAACATCTCTAATAATTCAATAGGCTAAAGAAATATTACAGTTGTTGAAGAAAAGTTGGTGGCCATAAATCCTAGGTCGAACGGCATGGTTAAAAATTTGAAAGCGCCAAAGGGAGTAGTGTGGGATGAAACATCTCTAATAATTCAATAGGCTAAAGAAATATTACAGTTGTTGAAGAAAAGTTGGTGGCCATAAATCCTAGGTCGAACGGCATGGTTGAAAATGTGAAAGCGCCAACGGGAGTAGTGTGGGATGAAACATCTCTAATAATTCAATAGGCTAAAGAAATATTACAGTTGTTGAAGAGAAGTTGGTGGCCATAAATCCTAGGTCGAACGGCATAGTTGAAAATTTGAAAGCGCCAAAGGGAGTAGTGTGGGATGAAACATCTCTAATAATTCAATAGGCTAAAGAAATATTACAGTTGTTGAAGAGAAGTTTGTGGCCATAAATCCTAGGTCGAACGGCATAGTTGAAAATTTGAAAGCGCCAAAGGGAGTAGTGTGGAGTGTGGGATGAAACATCTCTAATAATTCAATAGGCTAAAGAAATATTGCAGTTGTTGAAGAGAAGTTGGTGGCCATAAATCCTAAAGAGCCTTAATTTTCTCAGGAGGGAGTTAAATTCCCTTTGGACTAAATATATGGCCCAACAAGACAAGGATAGTAGCACCAACAACTCATTTATCTTAATGTGATACCGTCTCAAACGGTCAAAGAGATTACGGGGATGTTCCTTGGGCAAGGAGCTTGCTATGAAAATATTGTCAATATAATTGTATACGAAATCTAAGTCACACACTACTGCGTCCATAAACTGTTGTACTAGCTGCCTTACATAGGTCGAACGTCATGGTAGAAAATTTGAAAGCTCCAAAAGGCATAGTTACATCCGTCTTCAGAATATCGGGTGGTGGTATGCCATGTCTATGTCCGATTTGAAAAAAAATGTACAACAATGCAAAATCAAAGCGAAATCTTGGATATGAGGGACAGGATTGCGATCAGGAACAGTAATTGTGTTCAAACGACCGAAATCTCCAGTAGGAGGCTAATTCCCAGAATGCTTCACAACCATATGCAAAGGAGATGCCCAAGGGCTAGATGAGAGACGAATAATCCCTAACTGAAGTATCTGATCAAATTCATCCTTCGCTGCATTTAACTTCTCCAGAGAGAGACGACAAGGGCATGAAAAACACGTACAGCTGCAGTCTCGATGACATGCACCATTGAGTGAGCCGGCTGATTTATTTTGAAATTGATAATTTTATATTGAATATCAGTTTGTGTCTATGCATATCCACCAGTAAGTTAAAACTGTGAAGAAAATCAGCACTTAACACATGATAGCATATGTCCGCGACAATGAAGATCCACGTGAAGTCTCTATGCATTTACAAATCTAACGACCGAGAAACTTGACAAAACATGATGGCAGTAGAGGCTGGTGGATTTCTTTAAAAAAGTTAAGGGGCCAAATGCTACATACAGCATCCATATTAACCAATAAATGATATTGAGAAACAAAATCATTTACATAGAATGCTCGACTGGCAGATCGATTATTAAGAGGAAGTGACGGGCTCACGTTTCCTGATTTCCATTTCCCTGACTCTGGGAAACGAAAGCACAACGGTGAGCCGAATCCCCGAAGTGCTTGCGGTAAAAGCAAACTTTGTGGGGTTGGGATTAAGCGGTAACCGGACAAAAGCCCACAGAACAAAAGCTAACCAAAATAATTCAAACACGGATGAAAGTCAACGAATGAAAAAATAAAGGCACGGGTGGAAGAAACGTTTCCAATATCAGTGATAATTTTAAAATTCACAAAAATAATGACACTGCTCGTTGCCGTTGTATTAAATATATATATATATATATATATATATATATATATATATATATATATATATATCTTGTCACAGACAGCCTTAGTCAGGACCATGGCAGTGTGCACGTGATAATGATAAATAATAAAAAAGATAAGTAAGTCCGGAATTGGCTTGTAGGTCTCTGGGGGCCGATATTACTAACAGAACACAGGTGAGAGGATTCTCCAATTCAAGATATAACATAGAAATAAGAAACAAAACGAACAAGCAAGAGACAACTCGAAACACCAAGTTAAGTTTTAAAACAGATATTTATTTACATGAGAATTAAAAAGAAGTAAACATGCATTGAACAAAATAACAAAAGAACAGAGTAATATTATAAAGGAATGGGATTATACTTAGAGTTATCTAACGACAATCAAAGTCTATAACAAAATCATATCTAAACAATCCAAATTAGTTACAACTTACATGTATTGATAAGTGGTACAAGATGCGCTCCCCACGGAAGTAGAAAAGTTCAAGAGTCCTGGAATTACAATTGTGCTCCCCAAGGGAATAAAAAAGTTCAAGAATCCAAGATTCACAAGAATATGCGATGAGAAAGTCAAAGCAGGCAAAAAATCACAAGTCCAACAGATATCATCAACACGGAGTTCTGGGTAACAGTTGGTGCTACACAATCTTTATATAGGATATCAGAATCACAGTTCTTGGGGAGAATTTAAGGTGTCCTCAACAGCAACAGATTGGTGGTGGATGGAGTTCGTCTCAAAAGCTTTTAGAATTTAATTTCTTGCAACGGCAGTAACATATGCCAATTTTACTTTTGGTTTCGTATCGACAGAGAAGATATTTGTAAGCAGCTTCGCCTGATACCGAAGTCAGAAGGACATGAGCGGTTTCTTTTCCTCATTAATCACTGCAACAGTTTCTGGCTGACAAACTCTCATTCATTGCCTGTAACATGAGCTCTTTTTCTGTATATATGAGTAAAAGCGCCCACATGTGGACAAATGACCAACACTCATGAGTGTTGGTCATTTGTCCACATGTGGGCGATTTTTGCATGGGTGTTTTGTGGGATTTTTTAATTATCTTGAAATGGTGACATGCACTTTTATGTAAGATCAGGCCATGCGTCATCTCAGGTGAGGGTTAAGGTAGGGGGAAGGTCGGTTGACAGGAAATAGCGGGGGGGGGTAGTGGGGGGGGTAGGATGGGGGTATGGGTGTGGGTAAGGGTTAGGGTTAGGTGGGGGTTAAGGGTAAAAAAATACTAACATCTTTATTTTTTAACAACTTTTTCCTACCAATTTTACAATAAATGGAACCATAATTAAAAATACAAAAACAAAAAAAAACAATTATTTCATAAAAAAAAAGTGTATCGAAAGAGCACATGGTTAATTTACGTCAAAGTGTGAAATTTGTTGTTATTTGCTGTTTAGGTATGATCTACGTCCCCAGAAGCATGTCAAAATAAGGGAGTTAAATAATTTGAACAGATTTAACATTCAAAGTTTTATCCTTCATAACCGTTTCATAAAATCTTTCAGCATCGCCATTGTTTTAAGGAGTTAAATGTCGAAAATCAACCATAGAAGTTAGCTTGTTCAAAGAAGCAGTGGCAGTCATCATCATATATTCGTTTAAACGTCCGTTTTACATGCTGGCATATCTCAGATAGCTTTTATAAATTGACTTTCAAACTAACCTATCTCTGACCAGGTTATTATTTATCCCTCTTTCTCTCAAGTCTATCCTTATATCACTTTCTCCCATGTTTTACTTGGCCTTACCTTGTAAACTGACTCTGCTACCTCAACTGTTCTACATCTACTAACCCAAGAACTCTCATCCATTCTTTCAACGTGGCCACACCATCGAAGTCTCCTGTTCTGCACACATCTCCCTATACTGTCCAGCTTTAATCTTCCTCTGGGGTCATCAGATCTAAGCCTGTTTTTAAGACTCACATTACACATTCATCTATCATTCTCATATCATTTCTCGCCATGCAACGCATGTCCTCAACCTTCACATACATACAGGTTGCAGTGAATGTTGTTTTTTATGTATCGACTCTCGATTGAATATAATCTCTAATCAACAGTTTCTTTCAGCCAATCACAGGCGCAAGTATATTTACTTCAAATTCTAGTGCATACTATAAACCCCCAAACACGTAGCTTCTTTGTTCTGGTTTTTCTTTCACATACAACACAGTAAGAGATAGTCTGCCTAAGTCTCTTGGAACCGGAAGGTCCTCAACAATAGCACACACATGATGAGAGACATTCACAAAGTATTAAACACTACACCACTGCTAACTGAACTCTCTCTTGGAATTTGGGGATCATTTTACATTAAATTTAGATGCAAAACTGATCTCCCATTCTAAATTCTAAAAAAATTGCTCTTCTTCTTCTTGACAATTTTTTCTGTATGTTCATGCGTAATCGCCTAAAAAAGTAGAATCTCATTTTTTGTTGGGGAAGGGGGTACTCTACTAAAATATTTGTGAATAATTAACAAAGATTTTCTCAATTTTTGTTTTTTCAGGTGAACTAGAGAGGACAGAAAATGATTTACTTATACCCCTGCCATTCCAAGCAATGCTGAGTAATATATCCGTTGGTCTCACCCGAAAAATGTAATATTATAAAGTGGGGTAAAAAAAAAACAATAAAAAGATCGGCGATTGTGCAAGAAAAAAGAGGTGAAAAACAAATAAACAACAAATAACTGTTACCAAATGCAAGGAAATTTACTTTTCTACTTATCTATATAATTTTCACGTGTGTTTACTGATTTTAAGATTTATTATCTATGCATTTGTTAGCGTCACTTTTACTTAGCCAAGCAACCGTTATTTCCAACATGGCCGCCAGTTTGGGGGCCTTCGTCGCGAATTTCAGACTTATAAAAATAGTAAAAAATAATTTTTAGTGGGGGGGGGGGGTAGTGGAACCGTAAACCTAAGTCCTAGGGTAGTTGCCAATCGGATTGGGGTAAGATTTTTATTATTATTATTATTATTATTATTATTATTATTATTATTATTATTATTATCTTTTAAGCCTGAAATTCGCGACCAAATCCCTCCAAAATTGGTGACCATGTTAGAAACCACGGTTGCTTGGCTAAGTAAAAGTGACGCTAGACACACGTGAAAATTATACATGTAGAAAAGTAAATTTGCTTGCGTTTGGTAACAGTTATTTGTTGTTGTTTTGATTTTTTTCACCACTTTTTTCTTGTTAACTATACTAAACAATTGCCAAAAGATCATATAGTGTTGCGTGTGTTTAGCCACGGCCGTGGTTGAGCGCCAGAGGGCATAGAGTTCCTCATTCAATCCCGGGCAACGCCAAGTCTTCTTGCTCGGCTCGTGAATATAAATACAGTAAAATGATTTATTGGAAGTTTATGATTCTCACCAATGTCAATCGTACGACGTGCAATTTTGTACAATGTACAAATATTAATTTGTCTTATTTTTGCGTTTTTCTTCTTTTTTTCAAATATTAATTTGTGTTTTGATTGGGGGGATTATTTTGCACATACTAACTTATTTTTGCAAATTTCTTTTTATTTTTGTAATTTTTATTTTTATTTTGCAAATATTAATTTGTTTTCTGATTTTTACAGATCATTTTACAAATAAATATTAACTTGTTTCCACCCGGACTTAGGGTTAGTAGTAGGGTTAAAGGAGATTATGTTTTGTTTTGTAAGAAACAAAACATAATCAAACAGTGTTTACTGTTGACTTTATTAAAAATGAAATTGAAATATGTTACAAATTGAATAGTGTAATAATGGTGTAGAAAATATAGAATATTGCCGAAGAAATTGTCTTTTATAAGATGTCACCGGAGGAATTAATTGCGAAATAAAATTGAAACAAAAAAAAAGAGAAGAAATCCGCAAGAATCAGAAAACAAATTAATAGGTGAAGTAGTTTGCCCTGTCACCGCTGCAAGAAACAAACAAAAACTAGTCGATAAAATTTGGTAGCGATTTTGGGAGCAAAACGTTTCAATATATCCACACACAAAAAAAACAAAAACAGATGCA
>OY744550.1:31593009-32070509 GCA_963556195.1 Sepiola atlantica
AAAAAATGCAATGTACTATTTTTATTTTTCCCTTACAATTACTAGCATTTTTTTTTTTTTTTTTTTAAGAGAAATTAATGAACGTAAAGGCGCAACTAACGTACAACGCCTTAAATCTTTTCAAGATCTTGGTCACATCTCGAAATAATATACGATATTATTGTAGAGTAACATCCTCGGCAACCCCTAACCCTCCAAAAAAAAAAAAGGAAAAAGATTCTACTTTTTTAGGCGATTACAATTAGGCGGAAAAAAACAACAAAAAAACATTATTTTTGAGTGATTAGTTCTGCATATAAATTTTAATGTAAAACGATCCCTTTTCGCTGTTCGTTCTAGCATTTTAGGGCATATTACCCCAAAAATACTTATTGCTATAAGAGGTGTAAATGTTTTTATTTATATATATATATATATATATATATATATATAGGGAGGGGGCCTCTATTTATTAGGCGATTACGTGTGGTTTTATGATCTTGTCAGGTAGACTTAGTGGTAACAGATTTAGTTACTGTCCCCAAAAAAGTTAGAATGGCCCGAAAATGGTGGATTATCTTACGTTAAATTTATATAAGAAACTTATCCCCCGCTCTAAATTCTAAAATTGTGTTAGGATGGTCGCACGTAATCGCCTAAAAAGTAAAATCTGGTTGGGGGGGGGGGGTGATTTAATCTACAATAATACGAAATATACTTCCATTCAGTGTGAGCGTCTAGCGATAAAAAAAAATTGCTATTTCAAACTTTTTTTTTTCACTAATGTGCATTTGTTTTTAATTTTTCTGTCGGAATGACTAACCCAACTATATAAATAACACGCTAATAAATAAATATATATATTTATTTATTTATAAGTTTTCACTTATTTTTATCCTGCACGAGCAAAAATCAAGATAAATGAAGAAAAATACATAAGTACTTTAGAAAAATACATAAATACTTATAAATACTTATATTTAGATTTTCTTCATTCATCTTGATTTTGTAACAATTAAGGATTCTATGTTTAACTTTGAAAGAAAACTCCATATTTGATCTCCCGAAGCAGAATCATGTACAGTGTACGTACAAAACAAAATGTGTTTAGTGTTTACAATATTTTTCATTTTTACTTTCATTTTTAGCTCATTCCCATTATTAATAAAAACAAACATTTTGTGATGGTTATAAAAAAAAACGAAAACAAATATGTATTAAAAGAGAATTACTACTGTCCTCCTGTCTTCGCCATTTACTATTTTCTTCCTATTAGACATCCAAGCTCATCAACAATATGTTAACCCTTAAAGGCCGGCTCAATTGCCCTCCTTCTTGTAAATGCAAGAAAATAGCAGATCTTTCGAAAATCAAACTATTTTTTATAAAAAGCCGGTCGAAAATATAAAAAAAATCATAATCCGAAGTTTCGTTTATTTATAATATATTAAAATTCTGTAAATATTGAAAAAAAAAAAAGCATATGCAATAAAACAACATTGTACTTATGGTCGCAAAGGAGATTACCCTTAACAATTATTTCAACTCGTCTTTTTATTTCTTCTTTTTTCACGTACATCTCATGCAAAAACTGAAATGAAATTAATTCTTTAAATTAACACAAAAATAATAATTCGAAAAAAAAGCAAATCTCATTCTTCTTCACATATTTGAAGTTTTATTTCTCTCAATATTGTGAATTCAACTTAAGTTTTCTCGGGCAGTTTTACTCTTCTGGATATATCAAATAATCTACTGTAAATTATATTATCTCCCGCTTTTGGTAAATGAGATCGTATGCCTAAACAGAATGTGATAAAAATGGTTTTATGTCCGTTTTTTGTTTGTTTTTAAATATTATTGCGCGAAACCATTTAGAGTTAACATCTATTTAGTATTACACATGTAATCTAACGAAAAACACGTTTCTTCAGATTGCGTGCGTAATAAATAGATTTTAATTAGGATTCCTCGTGTAAAAACAACATAAAAACATTTTTATTACCTATACATTTTTTATCGCATTCTGTTTATTACCCCGCTTTTATTATTTTTCTTAGTTTTGTACTCTATATATGAAGAAAAAACTTCTCCGTTGTCTTTTATTTATCTCGAATAATAAAAATCATTTTCTCTTTTTAATGTGGAACCCCTCTGAACTCTATTTTTTAAAGGTGCTTTTGGTGAAACTTACGATTCGATGTTGAATTTCACTTCCGGTTTTCCCCATGTTAAGAATAGCTTTCTAAATAATAACGTTATTATTTAGAAATTAATTCTTCTTAATTAACACGAGGAGAGGTGGGGGGGGGGGTAACTATTATGTATTTTCACTTAACAATTTAATAAACAAAAAGATACCGTAAAAATTCATTTAAAATCTAGTTAGTAACCGGAAGTGAAATTCAGCATCGAATCGTAACTCTTACCATGTTTTTCACACTTTATTTTGATTACTAAACACAATAATATAAAAGATATTTTAGAAAATATTGTTTCTTCGTTACTTTTGAACTTTCTTGATTGGAGCGATTTCGTTTCGGTTAATTTTGTTTTTTGTATTGTCTATTACTACGGTGTTACCTGATATTCTTTACCTTAAAAATAAGACCTTGATGAAAGAATGTTTTCTTTTTTTTAGATTAACATCCTCCTGTGAATCACCCCGCCCCCCCCCATAAATGGGATTTTTAGACGATTATGTGTGAACATCCAGAAAAAAAGAAAAGCAAAAAGAACAATTATTTTAGAATTTAGAGTGGAGATCAGTTTCGTAGATTTATATAATTAACCGTAAACTGATTCCTCTCCCATTTCCGGGCTATTTTAGTATTTAGGTCATTAACCAATTTCTTTTACCACTAACCCTAAGTCCGAGTGGCTGCCAGTTAGGATTAGGTTAGAAGATCGTAAAGAATGTTTTTAAAAAATAATTTATTAGGAACAATGGAGCATGGTTATAATAAATGTATAAATAGGAATTAAAAAATATATATATTGGGTATGAAATAATTTTAAATATCTCGTAGTAACGAGTGCTCTAAAAAAAAGTTAAAATACATCTTATACAACATTGGCTTAACATCGATAAGAGGAGACAATACAAACCTGAGATTAACTGAAATGAAATTGCTCCACTCGAAGTTCAACAGCACTCTTAATTTTGGACATGAGTTTATAATTGTAGCTATTTTGATTACCGTGTGAAGCCGAATTTAGGTTCAAGACCCTGATCCCAGCATTCTTGATCGACACCAGTTAATACTATGTGTTCGTCCTTAAGTACAAAAAAAATATTTATATTCAGGATTTTATTTATATAAATCAACTTATTTTCGTAAATAAAATTATTTAAGCATTTGATGCAACTTCGGAAAAGCCTCAATAAGGAAAAACAAATAATAAATTTTCTAAAAAAATAAAGACATCCTGGTATGTGACCGTGGCGGAACAAAGACATCGTACACCAAAAATTACGTAAATTGAGAAAGTAGTTTTTTTTTGGTTTTATCACACATAATCAAATTTTGTCATTTTTTCCATGCTCGCTTGTCACGTCGCCATCTTTGAAAAACAAGGGACGTAAGTCAGCCCATCGTGACAAGCGAGCGTGAAAAAAAATGACAATTTGATTTTCTGTGATAAAAAAAAAGGCACATGTTCGTCTTTAACCACTGTCCGTTTTTCACAACTTTTTACTGACCATTTTTCTTTTCTTTTTTCGGTGTACACTTATCTATCAGGCTGCTAGAGAATTCCGGCGTTTTTGGAATTTTTTTCCAAATATTTTACATTTTAGGACGGGGGATCAGTTTCCAATATTAATTCAACGTAGACTGATCCCCCTCTTTTTGACCATCTCAATTTAAAAAAAAATCTTTTTCGGTGTACGATTACCTATCATGTCAATAGAGAATTCCGGGGGTTTTGGAAAGAAATTTTTTAAAATTGTGATTTTAAGACGGGGGATCAGTTTTCAATGTAAATTCAACGTAGACTGATCCCCCTCTTTTTAACCATCTCAAATTTTAAAAATTATTCTTCTGCTTACACCTACCTATCATGTCGCGAGAGAATTCCGGCGTTTTTGGAAAGAAATTTCAAAAAAATGAGATTTTAAGACGGGGGATCAGTTTTGTTCGTCTTTTACCATAGTTCGTTTTTCACAACTTTTTACGTCTTAAAATCTCATTTTTTTGAAATTTCTTTCCAAAAACCCCGGAATTCTCTCGCGACATGATAGGTAATTGTAAGCAGAAGAATAATTTTTAAAATTTGAGATGGTTAAAAAGAGGGGGATCAGTCCACGTTGAATTTACATTGAAAACTGATCCCCCGTCTTAAAATCACAATTTTAAAAAATTTCTTTCCAAAACCCCCGGAATTCTCTATTGACATGATAGGTAATCGTACACCGAAAAAGATTTTTTTTAAAATTGAGATGGTCAAAAAGAGGGGGATCAGTCTACGTTGAATTAACATTGGAAACTGATCCCCCGTCCTAAAATGTAAAATATTTGGAAAAAAATTCCAAAAACGCCGGAATTCTCTAGCAGCCTGATAGATAAGTGTACACCGAAAAAAGAAAAGAAAAATGGTCAGTAAAAAGTTGTGAAAAACGGACAGTGGTTAAAGACGAACATGTGCAAAAAAAAAAACTACTTGATCAATTTACGTAATTTTTGGTGTACGATATCTTTGTTCCATCCTAGTCACATATGATATTTATTTGTCTTTCCTTATTGAGGCTTTTCCGAAGTAGCACCAAACATTTTTACCAATTTTCGGTGTCAGATCATCCTCCTAGGCGTTCGGAGCTAGGGAGGGTTTATTGCCTATCACATTGGGAGTGCCGACGGAACTATATATGCTTTACCATCTCTCTTTAAGAAGGGATTAGTTTATTGCTAATCGTTAAAAGTTTACGGTAAGGGCCCCCCCCCCCCCCCCCCCCGATAAACCACCTGTGCACATGCGCCAACAAACGGAAGCGCAACAGTATAAGTGTAAGCGCACAATTTAAAATTGATTGAAAATGAAGATTGCTGAATTGCATGAACGCATGTCAAGTACTACAAATTTATTTAATTTTCTTAAAGAATTGAAATTAATAAAAGAGTCTAGAGTATGTTTGTGGGTCTACCATGAAATGGGTTAGTAGTACACAATTAACCGATGGCTTTATACTGTGATGCGGAATTAAAGTATGTAGGGAGAACATCTCCGTAAGAAAAGACTCTTATATTTGTGAATATTTACTTAGAAAAGAACACAAAGACGTTTTTACTGCATTAGTAAATAAAATTAACCATTTGTATCCTGTTTAAATTTAAGTGTTTGTTTTTATTTTTGCGAAATTTAGGTTTTTGGTTTTTTATTTTTATTTTTCACCCAATAGCGCTTTCATTTATGCGCTTCCGTTTGTTGGCGCATGCGCACAGCCCGGGACCCTTACCGTAAACTTTTACCCCCCCCCCCCCCAAATCTTCATTATTATTTTTGGTGCTTGTGTATGTAAACCTCAGGACCGGCGACACAGTTATAAAGGGGGGGGGGGTTAAACGCATGCATATATAACTTCATTATTGATGACCGTAAAGTGGGGGGGGGGGGTGTAGCCTCCCCTGCGCCCCCCGGTGCCGCCGTTCATGAAATGAAATATGACAGTTGAAAGTTAAATCGGAGCAAAACTTTATGAAATACTTACTTGTTAGTGAAAAATGTTAGCGTATACCGAAAATTACGGAAAATAAGTAGTTTTTTCTTATTAAAGAATATAAATTAACATGCTTAGTTCTCAAACGACGCCATTGGTACCGATTCAAGGGAGGTAAATCAAACTTTTTTAGATTCTCACGAAAATCTTCTAAGATAAAGACGACACATGGCGTCACTCAATCGTAAAATCGTTAATTTTATACCTACATTAATTTTATTTTTAATTACAATTTTAGTCCCTCATTTTCCGTAATTTTTTGTGTGCGGCGAAATAACTAGTATTTTTATAAAGTTTTCTTGTCATTTTATTTTTAACTGCCATAATTCACAATCGGCTTTACATACAAAATCTTGTAGTTCTAATCAAAAGAAATATATATCTTTGATCTTATTATTGTCTCCCCCTCCACAAACACAAAAGTAAAGCATATAAGTGTTACTATATAAGTAAAAATGCACAGAATTATAACATTTATTGGTGCCTATAGATCAGAGCACATGAAAATCATAGTTCCAAATAAATTAACAGGAAAACTCTTTGATATCAGGCAAAAATAAGTATTTATACAAAAAATTAACAAATTATCGACTAGAATTTGAATTAAAAATAAAAATCAGTTTTATCGTATTCTGCCGAACCGCCATAATACAGGCGGATGCAGAGAGGGGGTAACTCAGCCTGTCATATAAACAAGTAATAAATGAATAGCGGTCAGTAAAATACGATGAAACTGATTTTTATTTTTAATTAAAATTCTACTCGTTAATTTTTCCTAATTTTTGGTGAGGATATTTATTTTTGCCTGGTAAACAATAGTTTTCATTTGGAAATGCGATTATCATATGTGCCCTGATAAGCACCCATTTATTCTATAAATTACAATATTAGTCCTCAAACAGGATTAATCTTTTTGGGTGGTCCTTGCTAAAAAAAAAGGTGAATTTACGGTGATATGGGGGCGGGTCGATTTACACTCGTCATCAAAGTTGTTACTGTTTTAAATTTAAAATAACATTGTATCTTACATTTTAAGATGTATTTATCGTTGTTGTTTAATTATTATTTTACTATATTATTTTGTAGATAAAGATTTTACTTTGTTTACTAAAATTATTCGATTGAGTTTTTTTTTAGTTTTTTTTATTCTTTCCATTTGTGTTAGTCCACGAACAAAACATGGTCATTAGGAAAATAGGAACGAGATTTCATTCAAAAACGTCTGGTTTTTATGATGAATTGAACGACAACGTCGTTGCGGAGATGTACTTTTTTATGTTTGGTTCATTAAGAGCAAGGAGTACGCCCACTCTTTAGACCCCCCCCCCTTCTCATTTCTTTAATAATCGTATAAACAGTAAAAAAATAAAAAATAAATTTAAAAAAAATTTAAATCCCATTATTATGTTCCATATTTCTATCTCTGAATCTACGTTCTACTTTAAATTGTCTAAAGGAAAAATCAAGAAATTTCCGTTATATTCACTTCTTGACATTTTCGATTTGTTTTAATAATGATTGCTAAAAATGTCTAATCTCTATTTGCTGTATCAAACTTAGATTTAGTGAAGAAAAAAAACGCGAAAAATAATTTATAAAAAGGTTAATTGTAATTAAATTTCTTTTCTTTTATTGAACATTTTCTTTTGAGAATTCTACTGTTCTACGTAGCCAACGATATTGACTTGTTTACTCTTGTTTTTATATAAATATTTAAAATAACTTACAAAAAAGAATTTGATTTTTTTTTTTAAATAGTTTAGCATCATTTTATTACTTTCGACATCAAAATTGTTTCTAGTTAAAAAGGTTTAAATCTTAATGTCCAAAGAATTTTCTAGAATGGATTTTAAAAAATAATTTTCATTATTAACCAATTGTTAATCATAAATTTTTGAAAAAGTAAATGAATATTAAGAAACTTTTGGTGCCGTCGTTTTTCGTTATTCCAGAAATTTCGTTTTAAATTCTTAAAAGTTTTTACCTTTTTCTTTAGCTGGATTATCATAGTTTAAAATTTTTCGGTGCTTATCCAGTTTAGCGGATACTTTCTAAAATAAAAAAAAAATAAAGAAAACAAACTTAGGAATATCTGTTTGATGTATGTAGTTGTCACGGGTTGAATATCCTATACCAAATCACGTAAATTAATCAAGTAGTTATAAGAAAATTAATTAGCGATTTACGAAAATGAAATGCAAATATGACAGCCATTTTAGAGAGTATTCAAAGGGGAATAACCGTAAATGAATTACGCATATCCCCCTTTCAATAAATCAAAATGGCTGTCATATTTGCACTTATGACAGCCATTTTGATTTATTCAAAGGGGAATAAGCGTAATTTATTTACGGTTATCCCCTTTGAATAATCCCCAAGATGACTGTCATATTTGCACTTCATTTTCGTAAATCGCTAAAATTTAATTTTCTTTTATAAAAAAAACTGCTTGATTAATTTACGTGCTTTTTTGGTATAGGATATATTCAGCCCGTGACAGGTACGTATATTCAAACGGATATTCCTCAGTTTGTTTTATTTATTTTTTCGAAAGTATCCGCTAAACTGGATAAGCACCCTTTATTTTCTAATTATTTAGCCTTTTTTAAGAATATAGGGTTTTTGTTTGTCTTTTAACTAACGCATGAGGCATTTTTTTATTTTTCTATAAAAGCTCTTTAGATTAGTCAAGTAATAAATTCATTCCAATCATTAAACCCGTTGTTGGTTAAGTTATATATTAGAAGGGGCACCCGGAGCTGTCGGGGAACGAAATTGGTTCTTTATGTATATGAAAAGAAAAAAAACCTGTAGCGTATAAATTAGTTAAATATAAATATTTAAAAGTGCAGAAGTTATAAATGTGCTTTATTTCAATATTTTATTTTTTTTACATAAAATCCCCGAAAATCAATTAAATAATAATTACCATCATTGACTTTTGTTACATGAGATAAAATAAAGTACACCGTCGGCTTTAATGTTTATTTATGAACAGTGCGTGCGCAGACCCCACGCTATTGTAAAAACTCTTTTGCTAAAACAAATGATACTATTGAATTCGCCAGTGTTTGATTTGGTCATTGAACTTTCTTTTCAATGACATCTCTTGACAGATACCACATATAGAGAGAGTGAGGAAATACATGGAGAGATTATTCTTTTATTTATGGAATTGTTGTTTATTGAATCCATTTAGCAACAATTAACATTTTCGTAAAATTCGGATAATCTTATTTTACTGAAAGGACATGAAATCGGAAATCCCTTTTTATAATTTCCACTCCTTTTGGGTGTTTTTATTATTTCATCTATCTTTACGCCATGTTATTTGAATTTCCTATCAGTCATAAAAATATCTTCACTCATCTGAAATAAATTTAAATCCTGCCCAACTTAAAAACTATTCTCACTTTCTTTAAATTACATTTTTAAAAAACAGCAACAGTAATCTTTTTATCCATTTAGTGTCCCGTGTGTCTAGATAAAAAAAAAAAAATTTAATAGCACTTTTAATTTTTTAATAAAACTAGTATGCCCATTGATTTAAAAATAAATAAATACATTTCATGTTATATAATAAAGCTTGTTTAAATGTACTTTTTAAAAAAAATATTTAACTCGGGTAAATAGGAAAGTAAGCCCAAAGGTAGGTTTTACTGCTACACTGCAGTAGTAAAACTTGTAGTAGTACTATCACACAACCATTTTTTTTAATGTACACAATTGTTAAACTAAAGGGGTAATCTCATTCGGAAAAGTGTCCCTATTTATTAGCCCCTCCCTGCGAGAGTAGAGTTAGACACAAGGTCGATTTTTAATGTGGGGGAAATCTAGTTCCCAAAGAAGAGATAGTCTGGATTGGGACAAAATAAAAATTCCTTCAGTCTAGAAGGATCTCTCCTTCACTGGTTGAGGATAGAACAGATACTACACTTGCTTCTCCTCACGAGGGTAGTTTAATACAGGGTAGTTTTTATGTGGACGGGATATCCAGTTTCCCAAAATTGGACAGTCTGGCTTGGGACAAAAATAATTCTCTTAGTTTAGAAGAATTTCTCCTTCACTGATTTCAAAACAAACACTACACTTTTAATAATTTAATCCTAGCTGTAAATATATTTTTTAGAAAAAAATACTCAAATGTGTCAAATATATTTGAATGATGGGGGTGGTAATCAGGGGTTAATCATCTTTCTTAGATGAAACTTGAATTCTATACCATTTTTTTTTTTTTTTTTTTTTTTTTTTTTTTAGATGAATAAACTTCAGTAATTTGTATTTCTTTTTAAATACTTTCTAATAAATTTGGTACTTTTTAGGAATAGGTATCCAAGAAAATGTCAGTACTTATGTCATCTATTCCGAGTTTCACCGAACACTTCCGAGAACGAACTACACCGAACACTTCCACACAAACAATAGAAATCGAACTGTTTTTTGTTTGTTTTTTTTTACCCATACCTAACCCTAAACTTTTTAGTTTGCAAATTCGATTTAGTTCGCATTATGTAGAAGCCTCGGTACCTGATTCGGCTTTTTCCGTTCCTAGTCGGAACTGTTACGTCACGACTGCAAATTGCTGGATACCTATTCCTAAAGAGCGCCATTCTTTTCCCCTTAAAATGGAATATCTGGTGCTTGTGCATTATGGCAACGAACAAGATTTCCTTTCGAAAGGGGAAATGACTAGAATTTTTTTTATGGGAACTCATAACGAAACGATTATATTCGAATTTTTTTTTTTCTTACGGTGAAACTGTAACACAGATGGAGAAGCAAGAGAAATTGTTAAAAGATACATTAAAAAAAACACTATTTGTAATAAAATACATTAAGAAACGATATTAAAATCTAAATAAATAAGATTTATTTAAATAACTTTAACATCACATAAAATATAAAGTACATATTTGAAAAAAAATAACTTTGCCTTATCTCTAGTTATTAAATATAGAATTCTCGAAGAGTAAATGCAGTGACATCCATTTTTGAATTATCTCCCCTCCTGAAAAATATTCAAATTATCTCCCCTTTCGAGTCACTCTCCTAGAAATAAGGAAGGAAATTTAGTTTGTTGCCATAATTCACAAGCACCGAATATTTTGTATGGTAGAAGTCGTTTTTGAACTCGCCCTCTAAAAACAGCATTAAATAAGTTTGGTTCATTCATTCGCTTTATTGATAATCGACAGTTGGCCGGCTTGATTGCCAGAACAAATGTTTTCATTGTCATCTTTATTTCATACAAATTATTATGTAGAAAACTTAAATTAAAATATTTTTATAAATTATATTTAACACCTGAGTTGTTTTTCTGTGCATATAATATTAGTGTGTATCTCTTTGTTATAAAATCGCGTGCAAATACAATCCTGTATATCTGGTAAACGTTACTATTGGCGACATAAATTATTTTTAATGAAATACAGTTGGGAAATAAGTCAAAAACAATTTATTTTGCTTTACCCACCATTTGTGACGCATTTGTGTAAAAAAATTATTTAATAGAAGTTATAAGCACTGTAAGTTTCGTAATTATTGGTTGTGAGTAAAGTAATAAAGGGCACGGTACCTTATTTCTTGTCAATAAACAAAATGTCTCTTGAATTTTTTGGCGACTAACAATTTACAATAGAAAAAAAAAACAAAGTCAACAAATAACTCTTACCAAAAGCAAGCCTATTTTGGGGGTGTTTTAAAGTATTTTGAAATGCTTTTATTTACTTTTTTTTTTTATCGATGTCTTCTGAGTCTTGTAAACCTGACGTATTCAAAATGGTGCCTGATTTTACTCTAAGTGAAATCTCAATGTCATAGAAACTCAAAAATCAAAAATTAAACAAAAATACAACTAATAACGTTCACCAATCGGTCGAAAATAATTACGGAACTTGAAATGCTTATTACTAAATGTCACGAATGAATAAAGCAAAATAAATTGTTTTTGACAATTTCCCAACTATATTTCCTTTAAAATAAATTGTTGCCAATAGTAGTGTTTACTTGTATATCTAATAGCATTGATTATTTTCACAAACTCTAGTAGGTGATTTTGTCCGTTGGTTGGAATAAGAGTAGTATTCTTTCTGTTCTCGTTCAGAGGAGGCAGCCCCTACATGTCTTTGCTTCCATTATATGTAGTTTTGAGAAGACATTTTTTTTTTAACGGTGCTATGTTAAAAACCTAGCTAGTTAGGTCGAGAATTTCATTCTAAATGCATTTGATGTAGGGGGGGGGGGCATTTAATCTTTTCTTATGGAATTTTTTTTATTTTAGTTTTTTTGGGTTTTTTTTTTTTTTTAACATTAATATCGTAGGTTTTACCTTTCTTTTATATTTACACCCCACCCCTGCAAAGAAAATATTGCCTTGCAACTACAGCCATTAATTTTAACATTTCTAACCACATTACAATGATTTATCGTATAAACCAGAGTTAAAACAAAACAAACTTATTTTCCAATTGTTCAAGTCCAAATAGGTTAAAATGTCGGGTTATTTGTGTATATTTTTCTCCTTTGCTCTCATTAACTTGAAGATACATTGAAGCATTGTCGTGCAGAGGTCTGGTGATGCCTAGGGCCGACTCCTTCATTGTATGCCCCAGAAACTCAAGTATAGACCTTAGAAATATGAGAAAGTGGGGATAGTTTGAATATAATTTGTCTCTGCATGCCATTACATTGGAGCATCTTGAGAATCAAGTTATTGTAATAATCAACATGTATTTCTTCCACACACCCTTTTATAGAATCTCTCTGCTTCAGAACTTGAAGGCTACTTTTTCACAACCTTGTTCGTGATTATTTCCCATAAAATATCTATTGGGTTTATATCAGGTCAGTATGGTAAAGAAAATTAACATTCAAATACTAGAATGGAATACCGTAACACATCAAGATGGTGTATTAGGATGCTATTAAATATGAAAATTATTTCCAGTCAAAGTACTTATCTCAAACCAAAATTTTATTTTCATCAGATCTAAAACTTTAAACGTTGGCACATAGATCTTTGTAAAACATAAACAATGATACCAAATTTATTTTGATAGCCCAATTTGCCACCGAATTATGACCGTTCAAAGTTCGTTGGAAATTAGAAAATTTGCTGTCTAATGTGCTATTGATCTAGAAGCCAATTTTCACAATGTAAAACTAAACGTCAGACAAGTGAAAAATCCTTACAAATGTAATGTAATCTTGTAGTAAATGAAAATTAATCATAATGGAAGCAATAATTATTAGATCAAGCCAGCCTAAATATTGGACAAAATCCCATTACCTCAACAAAAAAATGCGCAAAAATGACACGAAGCACAACTTTGACTGTTCATATAAGTTTTATTTCAACAGTTAACACATTGAATCTTCTTAATATGATTCATAGCACATTAGAGGTCAAACTCGATTTTTCTTATAGTAAACAAAAAAAAACTGATTTGGACCGTGTAAAAACAGACTGAAACAACTAAATAATAGAGTAATTTTTTGTGCGTGTGTGAAGGACTACCTAAAATCAGGGTTTCAGAGTCAGAAGTCTGACTTGTAAGAATGCTCGTAGTCTGATTATGTAATCTCTGAAGAAGCAACAGTTGGACGGTTTTGAAATAAGGAGTCAGTCTGATATTTTGGAATTCTAGTAATCGGGCAGAATTTTTGGAACCCTAGGAGTTGTGGTCAGACCTTTCGACTCGTCAACCCTGCTTAAATCCTTATATTGACGAGTGGCCCTTTTTCTTTAAGATGAGACTATCTTTATTTGCACAATCACACACTAAATTTGAAAACACCAACATTAAAAGATAAATCGACCGTCAACAAAAATAGTAACCTGACGTAGTCTGGAATAAAAAAAAATTAAATGTTTTAATTGATTAATGACACAATAGAAAAAATTGTAAATTTATGAAGACAAAATATTAAATTTTGTATTTAAATTTTACCCTCCCCCCTAAATAAACGAGATATCACAAAGTGAAATTGAAGCCTAGTTTAGAGTGCAAAAATGGGTAAATATACCAATTTTTGCTCTCTAAACTAGGCTAGTTTGTGATACTTTGTTGAAGTTCTAGGAGCAATAAATAGAATCCAACAATTTCCATATTTAGGTATGGTACCCTAAATTGTCTACCTTGGAGCCTATGGTCAGTATGCTTTCATTAACGCTTTTGTTGCTAGGATTGTCTTCAGGTGTTGGTTTTACAAAATAAACATTATGTTGCAGAGAAGTTGTTTTTTTTGTTTTTTGTTTTTTTTAGGGCCAAATTGGGTGGGGGGTAGATAGTGAGATGTTTACCCACATTACATTTAGATTTATACATGTTGGTAGTTGGAAAAACTAAGCAGGAAGGGAATTCCGAAGGCAAGTGAAGGGAAGCTATTAGAGTATAAGAATCTTTCAGCACTTGGGAACCTATGTGGCAAAACCATATGTGGGATGTGCGGGGCCTGTGAGGTTAAACATTCTTCTTTTTTTCACCCTGTTTGAGAGGGAGAGGCTAGTGGATGGTGGCTTTATAGAGATATATGATACTGGCAGATGTGAGAAGTATTCTAGCCTGGTAGAGGTGTTGCATAGTCGTCCCGTCATGGGTTGTGGCAGTTCTCGCTTACCTGGTGTATCCTTCGTCCTGGCTGGCCGCACGCCGTTCATTGTAATGGTCGCACGCTGCAGTCATCTTAAAGCACTACACAAGGCCGTTTTTGAGTTTCCAAATATTTATTTAACACAAGTCTTGAGTTGGCTGGCACGGGGGAGGGAGTGAGAGAGAATCACCACAATACGTACATTAACTTCTTCTTTAATTCATGTCCAACACCCCTACTGGCGTCCCAGCTGGAGGTTGCTAACACGCACCAAATTCTGGAAAGCAAGAGCGCCAATATCGTCACAACGGAAGTGACATCGAGACGTCCACTGCTCCTGCTAACATCATGATCACCATAACCATCATTATTTAACATTCTCATAAAGGTTTTTATATCCCCCCCCCAAGTTACGTCCATTATTATATAACAGATGGAGCCTATTTTCTTTGCAGCAGATGTACTTATTCCAACTCATGTTGCCTGAGAATATTCGGACCAAGGAACTTGAACATTGGACTCTCTGGGAACGGCGCTATTGGACATAGCAATTGGTGGTTGGAAAGGCTTTTTATCTTACACCCCCCCCCCCCTTTCAATATTCGAATGTTTAGTAAAGGATAGATGCTTAGATTTTAAATAGTTGTTTTCTGGGCTTATCTTAAATGTTTTAAGACCTGAAACTGTCATATTTGTAATTTCAAATGTCATAGATTTTTATACTTTGCAGCAGAGTTGTTTTGCTATTACAGAATGGCTTTTATTGTGTAGAGTTTAGTGACCATAGCAATCTTTGTCTACTGTGAATTATTAAAAATATATATTGCTTGAATTATACTTGTTCTCGAGTTAATAGATGTAAAATACCATTCTCATATAATTTATCTCTATGCAGGACATGTCCTTAATCTTCACTGGTCAGGTTTCACTTCCATACATCATCCTTGGTCTACAGTGGTAACCCTCTGCTGGTTAGTAATGGCAGAAGTTGGCTGAACTTACTCCATCCACTCCTAACTCTTGCAATTACACTAGCACCTGCTCCACCTTCTACTCCAATGGTATCACCAAGGTAACAAAGCTTCTGAACAAACAGTCTCAATGGCTTCACCATCCACATATACTTTCTCCACATCTGAGTTTTCATCCATCATTGTTTTATGCACAAACTGGTTATCCTGATATTTTACATATGGTATTTTCAATGTAAAAGCCCCCTCTCCTCTAAACATTTTGTTCCATGCTTAATAATAACTCGCTAGTTGCTTGAATATTAACAAAAAATCATAGCCTGCAATTTAAAAGATTAAAATAGAAATTTCACTTGACAACTTTTGTTAAAAGCTGTAAATTGAAAATTCTAAATAATTCTTACTTGGTGTTTGCTTACCCCCACCCCACACACACACACACATACACTTTTTTTTTTTTTTTGTCAGTTTTAACAACAAAAAACTAAGCTTAAGAAACATGTATGGTTTCAATTAGAGGTTAGCAACTCTGTTAAAAAAAAGGTGGTTTGTGGTTTCCTTAGCTATTTTCTCTAATTGTCATTGATATTTAGTTTTTTTAAATTTTCATTTATTAATTCATTTTTATTTTAAAAAAAAAAAAAAAAAATTTAAAGATTTTAAATGGCAACTCGATAAAATATGAACATTTCAATGTGTTTTTAATTTAACATGGCCCTTTCAGCATTTTCAGATACTTATTTCAAGATTGAAAATATATATTTTGATTCCCTAATGAAGTATTATGACAATAATATTCTCACAAATCAAAAAGGGTTTTCTCTGTAGATGCTAAACTGTAAATTGAACCTTGCAGAAATACTATCATATAATCTTAACATTTACATTGAATATTCATCATATTCTTTTTGTTTATTTTGACTTGGCCCTAATGAAGTTGTTTCGATATTTACATTTTACAAAAGTAAATAAATTTACTGTAATCAAATACATCAAATAAATATATCGGTATCTACTTTAAGAGTGTTTCATTGTAATAAAACAATTTTTTATTTTAATTTTTGTATTCTTCACATAAGGCAATCAAAAGAGCAAAGCTTGCTGTCATCAAGAGATTAGCTTGCTTTTTTTTGCTTTTTTATTATTACATCTGATTAAATTTTTAAAAAGATGTATTTTACCATTAGTTCTTATTTTTTGGTATGCATTTATCTTCAAGTTAGCTTTATTATTTTTCGCTTTATTCTTGAAGCATTTAAAATAAAGTAAAAGATTGATAGTATGACTGATTTTTACATAAATAATCCTCACATTTTTATGGGTACTAGAAACACTCTTTGTTTTTGTTTTAAACTAAAGTCTAGGTATGGGGGTTTTTTTTGGGGGGGGGGGTCTAAAAAAGCTATCAACCCCCATACCTTCCCCCCCCCCCCAAAAAAAAAAAATTAAACCTTTTCTTGGCATTAAATAACCTACAGAGGCTGAAGTGCCATTATAAACAAAATAAACCAACCAACCAAATGTTGGTTTTATTGTTCTTTTTATTATAATTTTATTTGTTTTTTTTTTAAGTAATAGGGCTCTCTTGCTTTCTCACTTCATTAACTCTATCGGGTGCTAGATATTGAAAACCAGAAATCTGCCTAGAAAAAGATCACGTGCAAAATTGACCATCGAAACATAATTTCCCTATTATAGTTTCTACCCCGGACAGTCTTTTTGTTTTTTAGCACTTTTGCAGACAATCGTAGCTAAAGGAATCTGAAAAGAAAAAAATTTGAAATGTGTAAATATGCTAGAATAATTGAGATTTTTACAAAATGGCTTCTTACTGGAAGTAGCATATTATTGCTCATGGAGCCATGATTTGTTTGTGTCGCTCTAGGCAAAAAAAAGTGCTAAAACGTTTTTTATCCCGTATTACTACTAATACTAAATTGATTTTAACTCCAAAACGTTCATCATACCATAATCTTTAAATATAGTATTTATTCAAATTTTTAAAGAAACTATTTAGGCATACAATCTGAACATTTAACAAACTTTTTTAGTCATTGCATTCAATGTGCGTTTATTGTTTAGATTACTTTGGAATAATTTATTCTAAGTTGTTGGTTCGCGTAAATGTTCTAGGTGTGTTGGTTCGCGTGAACGTTCTAGGTGTGTTGGTTCGCGTAAACATACATACACATGCATAAACGTGACCGGAATTTATTGGAATTTCAAAATTATTTTTAATAAAGTTTTTTTTTTTTTCATTAAATCGTTTTAATGATTATTACTACTAGTATAAATATGAACAAAACTATTGCGTATAAGAAAATTGAAGATCAAAATTAGAAATGAATCGATTAGAGTATTAATTAATTAGAAAGTGTTTCTAAAATTATTATGCAAATGAAGCATCTGGATAAGTGTGTTTTGTGAGTGTTCTAATCAGTATATATAGGATATTTGAAAATATTTTAACGTATAATTGAATTAACTAAGCCTAAATTGTTTTTATATAAATATAGTTCAAATAAATGGGGAAAAAATTGCATTTATTCATATATATATATATATATATATATATATTTAAACGTAGCTTGATCCCAATATCAATTATCATATTCGATTTACTGTTTGTTTTACATGCTGACATCTGTTTGGTGTCTTATAGAGATTGACTTCCAAACTAACCTATCTCTGGGAGGGTCTTCATTTGTCCCCCTTTCTCAAATCCATCCTTATCACTTCCTCTTGTGTTTTTCTTGGCCTTCTGCCAACTGACTCTGCTACCGCTTCTACATCTACTAACCAAAACAATCTCATACATTCTTTTAATGTGACCAAACCAACACAGTCTTCTGTTCTGCACACATCTCCCCATACTGTCCAGATTTCATCTATGTTTATCTTACTTATTCTCTCAACCATTTTCCAGACCTGTACTTATCTCTATCCAGAGCCTTTCATTTACACTTCTAACAGTTTACCATTTTTCTAAGGCAGCATCTCTGTCGGAACCATCCTTCTTATGATCTGATTTGTCAAGTTTGATCATCTCACTGACTGTCTTACCCACAGCTCTCAATATTTTTGCAACAACACCTGAGGATCCTTCTTCAACATACAACTTTACGTTCCATTTTTTTTTTCATTTCTTATGGCTGGTCCAGATACTGCTTCTGCAACTTCAAGGTTTATCTGGTCCCATGAAAATTTAATATTCAACAATCTCTCATAAGATTTCCAAGAATTCCTCTTGTTCTATTCATTTGTTCCTGACAATCCATTGTAATTTCAAATGCACTTCTCTCCAACAATATCCATATCTGTCTTTGCCATCTGTTTACTATCCTGATTACTTCATTCTTCTGATCATCACTGTATAGCATATCTGAAAACTTAACTCTCTCAACCTCCATCTCTGCTTTATATACTGCTCTTCTTGCTTCCCTCTTTTCCACCAGATATGCATCCTTATTCACTAAACCTTTTCTCCATTCACTCCATCGTTTCCACTTTTCTTTGATACATTTGTCAACTTTCTCATTCCAACACCATGTCACCCTATGTCTTGAGAGCCTTTTCGTCCACCCACAAATCTGGTTTGTTACCTCCAACAGTGTATCCTTCAACTTCTTCCACACTCTCTGAAGTGGATTTGGTAACCAAATGCTCCATCACTTGATTTCTAAATTCGGGTTCTACATTCAATCTCCACACCTTTCTCCTGGGAATAAACTGTTTACCTCATGAGCTTTCTTCAACTTCACAAATAACTGGTTTATGTATCACAATTTCCTCACCAGGTATTACTTTCACATCACTCAAGAGCTGTCTGACCTTTTTTTAAACCAGCAGATAATCTACTTGAATATGCATTTTGTGTGATAAAAAAAAAATATATAGGGAAACAGCTTTGGTATAATGATGATAATAATAATAATAATAGATATATAAAAAGTATATATTTTATTTTTCAGATTCAAGAAACAAGTTTTCGGACCAAATTATCTTCATTGGATTCAAACTTCATCCATTCTGAAGATAAATACTTTAGTTTCCAGTCTTCTACAAAAGCGTTAAGAAAATAAGTTTATTTTTTTAACGAAAAGAGTTTCCATCTGAAAATGTCCCAAAACAAATGCAGCACTTCAAACGATAATGCTCACCACGAGGCTGCTTCAAAACGCGCTGATGACTCTTCTTCTTCTTCTTCCTATGATCCATGTGATAATAAGACAAGGAATACAAATGAACAGAGTGCAATTCTAAATCCAGAAAATGTTAACGCTACAAGTGCCCGATTAAGCTCTTCTGAAGAAGACATGCAGGAAACGCCAATTGATTTCTCTTTACCGAAAGGTAGAAGGAAAATCAGTCCACACCGCCGACAAACCTTTTTACAACAAACATATTATGTCTCTTCGTCTCCTCCCTTGAATATGTCTTCGCAAAGGTCTACTCCTGATAACTTGCATGAAACTGAATATAATGGAGCGAGATCACCATCCAATCTTTATTCTCAGCATGCCAATAGCAATTCTAATTCGGAATTATTTGCAAATGGTCATATAGTGGCATCTCGTTTATCTCCTGAGATGATAATGCGAGAAAGATCACAATCATTCTCATCTTTGAATCAGATAAGGCAACGACTTTCTGCTGCTCAACATCCACATACTTTACCATCAAACAGTGAAGTTGGACCCTCAAGTACACATGTTAGTGACCCCGCATCAAGTCAAAATGTCACCCATCCATTTTCATATGCTGAGATTGTACCACAATCTATGGCTGTATGTACATCACCAAATGTTACTGGGATTTCCGGCTTAGCACCCGACGAAGTAATAAACCATTATGGATTCTTACCAGCGGGAGTTGAAAGTTCCTTTGCTGAAACTCTTGGCAGAAATGGTCTGCTTACCTCATCTCTTCATAACAAAATACCAGCAGGTAGAGTAACACCTGAACTCTCGACTACTAATTCTGCCAAACTCATAGCAACAATAAAAACCACTTCCCCATCTCTAACAGTTAATACCTCCCCATCCTTAACAGTTAACACCTCCCCGTCTTTAACGGTTACCACTTCCCCGTCTCGAGCAGTTACCACTTCCCCGTCTCGAGCACTTACCACTTCCCCATCACTATCAGTTAGTGCTTCAGGTGTCACCAAAAGACGACGATCTCTACCTGATGATCAGAAGGATAGAGCTTATTGGGAACGAAGACGAAAAAACAACGTAGCAGCTAAACGGTCACGTGACGCTCGCAGGATTAAAGAAGAAGCAATAGCATTGCGTGCTAGTTTCTTGGAACAAGAAAATTTAAAGTTGAGATGTGAAATCGCTACCCTAAAAGCAGAGACTGAAAAACTTCGGGTTTTATTGTATGATAATTAAGATCAATGAATCTTTTCATTTTTCATCTTGTTTGAATAATCTATTGATTATTCAAACAAATTCTAAGATTTTTTTTTTTTTTTTTTAAGAAAAAAAAAAAAAATCATAAACTGGAAATGTTTTTTCTCCAGTTGTTCATGATTTCTAATTTTTTTTTTTTTTTTTTTTTTTTTTTTTTTCATTCACTTAATACTCTTTTAAACAAAACATAATCTACCTCACTGATATTTTACAACTGAATTCATTTCAAATGAGACATTTTTATTGTCTTAGAAATATAATAGATGTAACCTTGATATCCAAAAGCCTTTCACGCAAACGACTGGAGTCAACCTCATCTAATAACATTAAATCATTTTCCTCTTTCCATAAAACTTTCACCTCAGGATTGTTCCCTATTATTCATGACAAAAATTATTTTATGGATAAAGAGGAACTCAGGGATTTTATTTTTATTTTTTGTTTCATTGTATGCTGCATTACAATAATCTAAATCCTTTTTGTAGGACTTAAGATTGTGATTTTAAAGGAAATACCTCAATCTTTTTTTGTATATGTGAAGTTATCCTGTTGCTAACATATACTGATCTCTATAGTTTTTCCTTCAATTTATAAAATTATTTTTAAAAGGGTTATTTAAAAAAAGTGAAAATAAAAAAAAAGAATGAAATTTCATTTGTGTAAGTGATTTCTGTTAATTGAACGATCACTATTTTTGTTACTCATTTTGTTTAGAGTTTTTTTTTTTATATCCTTTAAAACTGCAGTTTTTTAAAATTCAAGGTATAAATCTGATTGTAATAATGACATTATATTTACAGATATTAATCTGCATTCATTATTTCAGACTTAAATTTGACAGACCAACTGACCAATAAAAAAAAATTTTTTTTTTAAAAAGCTTCTCAAATGACACATCTAAAAACTGATTTTATTACATTTAACATTATGAAAAACGATGCCTATTAAACCATACAGTGCTCTTCAAAACTGAATGAATTAAATATGAATAGGAAGAAAATATACAGATTCTATCTATATCTTTCTTTTTTCTTTTTTTAGGCATCTGAAAATGATGTATTTTGTAAACTTAGTAATATCAATCCTTAGGCAGGTGAGCCTGTTACAAGTAACTTGTGTATATTTTGAGTGATATTCATTATAATGCTTACACTTGTAAGTAGGTATCCCAAACCAAAATGTTACTTTCATTATATCTAAAATAAAAAATAAAAAATTTTTGTTTAAACCTTTAATTTGGCCACGTATATCTTTGAGAAGCCTAAACAATGATACCAAATGTGTTTTGGTAGCTCAATTAGCCACCAAATTATGATGTCTTGTGTGCTATTGGTTCGGAAACCAATTTTCAGTGTATAACTAAAAATGCCGGCTTTGGACAAGTGAAAAATCCTTACAAATGTAATGTCATCTTGTGATAAATGAAAATTAATCATAATAGAAGCAATAATTATTAGATCAAACCAGCCTAAACATTGGACAAAATCCAATTACACCTTGAAAAAAAACATGCAAAAATGTCACAAAGTACAACTTTGACTGTTCATATAAGATTCAGTTCAACAGCTAACGCATTGCATTAGAAATAAAGTGAGATATTTGAATCAATTTAAAAAAAAAAAACAACCTCAGATTTGAACTATTTACAGACGGAAACACGTTTTGAATTAGGACAACAATTAGTTAGTATTTCATTCGCTAAAATTTGCAACATATATTCTTTTCTTTTTTTTTTTTTTTAAAGACAACTTAGTTTATACCCAAATTTTTTAAAAATAACCCTTAAAATACATGAGATATCGCAAGTTGAAATTGAAGAGAATTTACCAATTTTGGCACTCTAAACTAGGTTGGTTACCTATTGTAAGCTTTTCCCATCGAAATCGAACAAAGTACTCTTACATATAAAACGGATAAACCTACTGGATTATTTGTACATAAAACATTTTTATTTTTCTTTAATTGGATGACAAAAAATATTCAATGGAGATTGGTCGAAATATATTTGAATGTAATGTGAAATGAAATATATAATACGGGTTTTATTTTGAATCTTGGAATCTTTTAAACTGCAGTGGAAAGTTTTAAATTAGGGAAGGACATACAAAGTGTCAATATTTTTAAACATTCGTCAATTGTCCCAAAATATTTTATCAAATCACCCAGTAGTATAACACTTTTTCTGTTTCCCATCCTAAATTTCAGTCACTATTTATTTCAATTTGAATATTTTATCCATATTTACTTATGTCATTTCTATTTTTTCTTTTGCTAAGTATTTTTTATTTATATTTTTTATCACCCTCTTGTTTCTTTGTTTTTATTTTTTTTATACGGGTAAAATGTTATTTCATTATGGCATGATGGTCATATGAGGTTAGGGGAAAAACAGTATATGTTTTAGTATTTGTTGTTTGTTTCTTTTCTATTTCCTTTTTTTTTTTTCTTTTTTTTTTGTATAAATCTCATGACTTCTTTTTTATTAAATTAAAAACTGGTTTCTCCCTAGCCGTGTGTGCCTGCACATGTTTTATATTAGCATTTCTTTAAAAGTATGAAACCATTAAGCAAAATGTGTCCAAGATGTTAACCTTGTTATTTATATATAAGGGTATTGAGCATTCCAAGGTCAAATTGCTTTTATTTAATGAAAAATAATTGTTGCACAGTTGAAATTATCGCAATTTTTAACAATCTCTTTTTAAAAAAAAAAAAAAATAAGAGTTCGGTTCTTACATTTCTTTTTAAAGGATTTTTTTTATTTTCCACGGTTGAATAATAGAAAATGAATTAACGCTTTTATAATTTCTCTTTTAAATAATGGAGAAAATATTTCATTCACTTTTTATCTTGTTATGTGAAGTAAAATTATGGATATCAAATTAAAATGTTACAAAATTATGTCTGATTCTTTTGACAAATAGACGGATCTTAGAATTAAAGCTAAAATTAACATTTATTTTTTTTTAATTCTAACTAAGATATTTAGGCTTTTTACTGAAACTGAATTGTCAGTTTATTAATTATTTTATTTCTATTCTAAAACATAGTGAGAATTGATTTTCATTTAAATACTAATTCTTTTATATTAATTTTAAAGGTGTCATTTTTAGCTGTCACATTTTTATTTTTCTTCCTAAAGTCACTTAAATTTTGTTTACTAATTTTGAAAATTAATTTTCATTTAATATTTCAACTGAATAGAAATCCTGAAATATTGAATGTACTTCACCTATAAAAAAGGGTAAAATGTACAAATATTCTTGATCTTAAAGTTTAAAATATTAAGATCCAGACAATAGAAAAACAATTCTATTAGGACTAAAGGTTGGGGTTTTTTTTGTGTGAAAGTAATCTTTTCTTGTTTAATATATTATGTTTGTTTTTTGATTGAGTGTGTGTTTATCATAACTATGTTCATATTAAATGATTAATATAAATTTGAAACAAAGGTTTCATCCAACATGAGTAAAACAATGCTCTATGTTCTCAGGGAGAAATTTAAAAAAAAAAAAAAAAAAAAAGTGATAAGTGATTTCACCATATCGTCTGTTTTGTTTTGTTTTCTCCTCTTTAACAATTTTTAGATATTTAATCTTTCCCATCCCCTCAAAATGATGTAGATTCATCCCTACTACATTTGACTTAAGTTATAGGAAAGAACATTCCAAAGTTTAACTCGGGGAGGTATGTTAAGATTACATTCATTTTCTTAACTACTATTGTGCTTTGATAAAGCAGGCATGATGCAAAACAACTACAGTGCAAGAATGCATTTTAAGGCAATCCAATTATATCTGGGATTAAATGATATTAAGTTTGTTAATATCATTTTCGGGGCTGAAAAGTATTATGTCCTTTAATGTGTGTACTTTGTTTCATTTTACTTCGAGTCTTTTTTTTTTTCATGAAAGTTAAATTATAAATTCACACAATTGGTTATGTCTGCTTTCATTGTTGCTACTTTTTCATTTTTATTTATCTTTTTTTTCTTTTTTTTTTTCTTTTTTTTTTTTTTTTTTTTTTAAATTTTATAACAAAACTGACTTACCTCACCCAACCAGTAATTATTCACGTTGCAACTATGCCTGACATGGTAGCGAAAATTGTGCTCCTCACTTTCTGTGTACCCTGTTTGTCTTTATAGTGATTTGATTTCTTTGTTTAAAATGCAAAAAAAAAAAAAAAATTTTTTTTTTTTCCGTTTTCTTTTATTATATAATTATTAGTTTTGAGAAATTATTGTTGCATGGGACATGACAACATCTAATGCTATCAATTTAAAAAGAAACATTTTATTTGATTTGAAGGTTGTTTTTCGAGTGGGACTTAATAAGAATTCCTTTGATTCAAATTTGTGAACAAAAAGAAAACGTCCTAACGCAATTAATATTTTTCTCCAACCTATAAACGTTATTCAAAAAATATAAAACTGCTCGTGCGCATGCGCACATAATTTGCCAAAATTATGTTAAAGCTTATGAAAAATCATTGCATTAATGAGTTATGCAAAATAAGTGAACAAATAAATATTCAAAATGGATGGATTGTTTTTAATCTCATTTTTATCAGTCAGTTTATGAATATTTTCTGATTTTAAATTTAACACAAATAATATTTGTTTTTATGTATGTGCAAATATATTCATTGATGCAAGCTCAGGGATGAAAATACGAAATATTGCATCTATATTCTCAGGGATGTTACCCAGCTGCTGTAAAAAAATGTTACAGGGAGTACTTTATTTATTTAATTTTCTTTTTCTTTTTTTTTAAAGACTGACTGGATTTACATTTCTAAATAAAATAGACATTTGCATTTGTCTATGTACCCCTTTTTATAGGTAGTTTCGAAGGCCAAATTTGAGGTCACAAGATTGATCTACACACAATTGCCTTTTTTTTTCTTAAAGCACAGGATAATCTGTTGGCTACGAAACATACTTATCTACACAAAATCAAGTGACAATTCTTACACGGGTATATACTACAAGTTTTTTTGGAGGGAGTGGTCCAAGTAATAATACATATCTTGACTATACATTTTTTTATAACATCATGCTTTATAGATAAAACAAATATTGTTTTATGTCTACATGAAAATCAACAGAAATATTCTTACTGCAAGTTATAAGATGGAGTGCCAACAATTATGTATGCACTTTGATTCTGAAAAAATATTTTTTAAATGGCAGCTGGGTTTTTTTTTTTTTTTCTGTTTTTGTTTTTTTTTGTTTTTTGGAAAAATTCTTATTTTTCCAGAATGTGATGTAGGAAAATGTGTTGCATATCATTCTTTAAATAAATATGGATCACCAACAATTTTATAAATTTTGTTTTTTGTTTTTTTAATGTACTTTTAGTTTTAAAAAAAAATAAATAAATAAAAAATTTTCTTTATAATTTTTTTAATTTAAAAAAAAATTATTATTATTGAGAAAGAGAAAGTGTTTTTTCTACTGTGAATCCCAAAACTGTATTTTATGTCTTATTGATGTATCAAAAAAACATTTCTATCAAAAATGTTAGTGGTCTTTTAATTTCTTTAGGTGAATTTCTCAAGTTTTAAAGATAAAAATAATAGCTTTGTCTAAAAAAAATTTTTTTTTTTTATAAATCTGTTACATATAAACTAATACTAGAATTGGATATGACAAAATAAAGTTGTTTTTTTTTTTCTTTTTTTTTTTTTTTTTCTTTCAATGAGAAAATGGCATAAGTATATATTGCAAACATGTAAGCTTTGGTTGTACAAAAGTTATTAAAATGAAAAATTTGCTGAATTTTTAGCTTTTTTTTTTTTTTTTTTTGCCCCAAGTTCTTTTTGCTATTTCATCAAAAGATTTGACGTTTTACATTTTAATAAATGACAGAATGCTGTTTAGACGTTTCGTTATTTATGGCTCAGTACTTGTATATTTTCCTCAAAACCAAAGATTTCCTTTTCATAAAATAAAATCATTCATTATTTTCCACTATTCTATACTACTTGATTTTGTACAATTTTAATCATTTTTTTTCCTCAATATACATGAATCCTTATATCCATTTTATTTATTTCCACAATCATCTACAATTGTTTTTCCTTATTTTGAGAGTATGAAGCTTATTTATATATTTATTACTTTGTTGCAAAAATGTGACTAAATCTTCTGATAATAGTTATTAATTCAGCATTTAATTATTCTACTAAAGAGGTATTTCTTATTTCTACAAGTTTGATGCTCATGGGGTTCTTCAATTATTTTAGTCCTTTTCTTTTTTCAGTCCTATATTAATTCTACTTTGGTATATCACCTTAAATTGTTTGACAAAATGAGACCTACAAGGAAATTAAAACCAGAGGCTAAAAACTCACTATTTAACACCTGTTCAATTGTTTTTATATTTTATTTGGTTTTATAAATCAACTAGACCACTAATAATCTGTTGGATCATTATTTGTTATATTATAAAGTATATAATTTCTTTAAGTTTGATAATGATGCTTTTACAGGAAAGTATTTACTTGAAAATGGATGATGTCATAAAAGATGAATGGCAGCTTTTGGTAGCTCTTAGTTTCAAGTGTATGTGTATATATATATATATATATATATATTATATATATACCTACCTACCTCTGATAATTATGTAATTAATAATCCAACGTCAGGAAAACTAAAAATTGTTTGTTCATGGACGTTTTCTCTTCATTCATCCTGAGAAAGTTTTTGTCTGGCACAAGGAAGTAAGTGTAGTATCTGTTCCGATGGATACTGCACCCTATAGACGGATGTCTTCTTGTCCTTCGGGGCTTGATTCCACCTGTCTGTGGGTTTGTCCTGTGCAGTTCTAGGAGGTCCACCCTCCCAGGCTTCGCCTCCCCTCTTTGGGGGAGGAGTAAGTTTATTGCTTACTGCTTGAGGCGCCCCTACCGGGGAATGCCGACGGGGCTGCCCAGGCAATTTTTAATGGCCAGAGTGCTCACTTTCTCGGGCGCTGGCTTTTCAAACCCCACTTACTCGACCCAAGCTGTGGTCACATCTTACTTGTGGGAGTAAGATAAAACTGGCCTTGTGCCTAACTCCTGCAGAGGAGTAAATAAATATAAACAATTTTCGGTTTTCCTTTTTCCGTATATATATATATATCTTACGGCATAATCACGTTGACACACCAGTTCCCGTTAGATCAACGTTGAGCCTGCTCAGTACTAAATGGGTAACTATTTGGGAACACCAGGTACTGTATGTGGCATTTAGAGGATATGGGCACTTCCAGGTTCTATCATGCCCACAGAAAAGTTAGGATAGAGTATCTGCCTGACTCCCCGAGGACATCACCAAACGTTATGGAAATAACAATAACATACATATATATATATATATATATATATATATATATACATTTACCAGGAGATTAGACACAAGGTCGAGTGTGGTTTTGAGAAGTCAGCGCACTCTAGTCTACAAAAAATGCCTAAGCAGTCCTGTCAGTAATACATTGATGATAATTTTTTTTTTTTTTTTCATACCCACCCCACCCTCTCTGTCGGTGTGTTCCGCTTTTTTCTCCCTCTTTTAATTATTCACCTCCTCCCACTACTTCTCTTATCATTCATCCTTTATTTACATCATTCACTGTTTTAGATGTCATCTAGTGTGCACGAAGACAAACAAGATCCGCAGAGTTTTAGTAATATATAGATATAAGAAGCAAACAGTAAGCATTTTTAATTATGTATATTTTTATCTGAAAATTTTTTTTTTTTTTTTTTTTTTTATCTCTTTAGAAAAAATTTGTATATATATATATATATATATATATATATATATATGAAAGTTATAGATAAACTATTTGGATTTTAAAATTATAAGATAACGAGAGTTTGCTATTATGGTAATAGCAAACACTCGTTATCTTATTTTGTGATAATGTGAGATTTTTTAAGTAACTATATGAAAAGTTATTAGTTTTTAATTTTCAACCATTGTACATACCATAAAGAGACTATTTGGAAAAATATCTGATAGAATAATTGAGAGAAAAGTGGATTTGTCATAACCAACAATTAAATCTTAAATTCCAACTGTCATGATTTCATAATCTCAAATGATAACTTGGTATACCAACTTACAACACCATTCTCTTTTTTTTCCTAATGCTTCGTAAAGGTCGATATGGCAGGTAAAAATAAAATGACGGCCTTATCATAAAAATGCTCTTGAAAAAATTTTTTTAATCTTTATAAACTTTTTTTTTTTTTTTTTTTTTTAAAGTAAACTGTAATTTTATTTTTGTTAGCTTGTGGATATTTCATTAAAGTTTTTTTTTTTCTTTTTTTTTTTTTTTTTTTTCTTTTTCTACAGCGTAAAGAAATATTATCCATATCCTGTTATAAACATACTATTTTTTATGTTTTTATTTTTTGTTTGTTTATATATCTTTTTGATGTTCATGATACTAAATACAATTTCCTGCTTGAGAATACAGAAATTGGGTAAAAGTCCGGAATAGTTGATAGTCAAAATAATTTATACCAAAGGAAGTAAAATTAACAGATCTACTGATCTGTGTACTTTTTAAATATGGAAGCTGCAAGATTTTTTTTTCTCAGAATTTGTTTACGTTAAGCTGACTTAACGACACATAAAAAAAAAAAAAGAAAGAATAACAATCAATGTTTGGGGTGGGGTTACTTAACTTTACTTCTTGTTAAATGGCCTTTCTTTAAAATAAAATTTTGAGAAAAAAAATCTCAGTTTCTGAGTTTAAAAGTATACAGCTTGGTAGATAATTTAATTCTGCGTTTGATATAAATTATTTGTTTTGAGTTCTTGTCTGTTAACTACTCTGTATTTTACTCCAAAATTGTTAGCATTCCTGCTTTTTCATTAAAATTTAGCTCTCAGTTATTGTAAATTTTATTAAACACATTCTCAATGTAATTTTCATAATTACAAAATGTGTATGTTTTGGGTTTGTGTGTGTGTGTGTGTGTGTTCCATGCATAATCTACTCAGTATTAAAAACAAAAATCATATTCACACATGCTGATACAAGAATGATATTCACCCATGCTGATACAATATTTAAAACTTTAAATTTTGCACATTTTTTTTTTTTTTTTTCACTCATTGAGTTTTTATTCCATTTCATTCTAATACTTTCTCCTCCTCCTCAGCAACATGTAGCATTTTTTTTTTTTTTTTTTTTCTGTTTCAACTTTTTTTTTTTTTTTAAACACAGGATTCCATTTGGGGCAACAGCAGAATTGTATGCGTTGCTTTTTTTTTTTTTTTTTTCCCCTTTTTCTTTTTTTTTTTTTTCTTTTTTTTTTTTTCCTTCCTTATTGAAAACGAAAGCAAATATATAACACAAGTTTCCAGAATATCGGGTATGAAGAGGAGCTTTTATTAAATATGGAATCTTTTACCACATTTTCATTTTTATGTAATGATTCCTACTGTTATCAAATTGTTTTGTTGATAAAAACACCAAGAATAAATAAAATGTGACCATAATTCACTGTCTTGAGTTTTATTCATTTCATATATGCACTCATTAAACTATTTTACAATCGTTGTTCTTAAATAATCTTTACGTAAAACACAATATACTTCTGCCGGTTGTTACTATCTACCACGTCGCTCTGCGAACAGAGCCATGCAGGCGACCCCCCCCACCACCACCAAACAAGTGGGGACTACATCATGGAAATTGGTGAATGCTCAGAATACATATAAGAAAGAACTCTCAGTAGTAATGTAACCCAAGGAAGAAGTTGTCTCAACTAAAGATCTGATTCCTTTGATAGCAGTTATTCAATCGGTGCTCTTCTCTGCACGGAACAAATTTGTGTGTCTTTCACTGCTATCGTAGTGTGCATACAAAATCTTACACTACAGGATAACAAGAAACTGATGCATCCCTTCTGGATCTGAGAAATGCCAAATCCATGTTGACAACATGCTGTAGCATTTTTCAAATGGTGATCTTCAGGGGTTTTTTTTTGGGGGGGGGGGGTCTTACACACCTAGGTTTTACCTGAATCTGACGTCTCATCATGGTGACTTCCCAAGATCAGACAATTAAGATTGCCATATTGGCATGCCAACAGCATTTTTATCAATGAAAACCTGGTATCTGTGACACACATATGACACCACGTCAGATTATGGGTTAGTCTGTAAGAATCCTGAAAGACAAAACGAATGTCCTGAACCAATAGGGAGTTATGGTCTCAAACTAACCTCCCCACCTAAGTCATCACACAGCAAGACATATTTTCCCTGGCTGAGGTAGGGTACCAATTGCATTCATTAAGCACCAAAACCAAGGAATTGAACGATGTGGTTGGGGATGCCTTTCTGTTTGAAACGCATATTGACACCCGTCTGGCCAGACAAATTCTGTGTCTACAGGAGCAAATGGAAGCGTTAGAAAAGATGTTTGTCGAGTGTGCCCAACCGACGATATTGCGTATATCAATCTGGCATTTCAGTGATGGCTATTAGCGAGCTGCTGTTAAGAAACACTGCACGCTTTTGCAGAAGAATGAAATCTTGTCTAAACTGCCAGCGTACCACAAAGGTGGTTAGATCTGCATAGGAAAGGAGAGGAGTCCGTGCTAGAAAGAAGCCGATTCCACTAACAGAGTGGCCATCTGAGAGTCGTTGGTATCTAAGGAAATCAGTTGTCAGAATCTGTGAAGCCTGCTTGTCGATTGATTCAGTTCATTGGAAGAAAGGAAAGTTGTGTATTAATTTAAATACAACTGAACCAGGTTGGTGATGGACGTAATACATTGCAAAGATGGACATTGTCTAACACTTATCAATTGCAATCTGTCTAGTGTTTTATTTTTATTATGCAGGCACATCGACTGAACTATTGACTAACAATTCAATTGCAAGCACTTTGCGAGGCCGTGTATTTGTGGTTTCCATCTACCAGCCGAGAATGGTATTGTAGAAAGCAGTCACAAAAGCATCAAGACCATCGTGCCCAGAAAGCACTTCTGTGTTGTAGGCAGTCTACTAGCATAGCATTATGCTCGCGGTCAATCATTCGCCTTCTGACCTTGGGTCACATCTTACTTGTGGGAGTAGGATAAAATTGGCCTTGTGCCTAACTCCTGGAGAGGAGTAAATAATAATCATTCGCCTTCTACAGTGCCAGCTGACGTGCTGCATAGGTACCATATCTGAGTGAGAGGCATTGACGTTGTCTAAACCATAGATAACTGAAGGGAGATAGTAAGAAAAGGACATCGTTTGAGTTGGTGTCCTGCACAGAAGGTGCCTGACTAAATTCAGGACAAGGTATATAATCGAAGTAGTCAGTCTGCAACCGGTACAGATTGATGGAATACTCTACTGCGTTAAAGATTTGCATCCTTTTCTAGGATCACATTCAGTGATGAGAGTGGCTGATTTACTAGGGGATTCGGTCTACCAAACGACCTCTCTAATATCAGTAGTTTATTGATGAATGCTGACTCGCCAAATAAGACTATTTTTTTTATGGAAATCGCTCCAGACAAGGCATGAAGCTACTTGATGTAAGGAGCTAACAAGAACGAAATATCATTATCACAAAGATAGGAGATGCCTATTGGCCTTAGTCTTGAAAAGACCAAGGCTATAGGTAGGAGGAAAACAGTCAGCAGGAAGAGAGTTCCACAAGCCTGCAGTTCTTGGAAAGAAGCTACTGGAATAGGAAGCTGTATTACAATGAGGTATCAAAACAGCGAATTGATGGAGACCACTAAACCAAAGAGTCAAACGAGCTGGAACAAAAGGAGCGGGAAATAGATCACATAATTCTCAATAATTAGAGGATAAGGCAGTTGGTGTCGCCAGCAATCAAGGAAGTGTGACTTTACTGAAACCACAACCGGCACTTAAGACACCAGCGATGTCTCCTGCAGACTGGCCGTCACTCCCTCTCGCTCAAAAGACACCCGGATGCAGTAACAGCACTATTCCACCCGGTCAATCAACACCGAAAGCTGTTCCAACAACTCCTGCCTTGTCCCCACAACCATCAGCATCTAAAGCGGCAACGTCCTCAAAGCCGCCCCGGGAGCTATTGAAGAGCTGGTCAAAAACATAGTGGTGTTAGTCACAACAGACGTTAAGACAAAGGGGCTGATTGGGACCTCTAAGGACAATATGGCGAACTTGCTATGGGAGCTAAAAATCCCGGTTGTAGAAGAAGCTACGCAAGGTGGGATATTTTGCTCCCAAAAATCCAGGAAGCGGAGAAGCTTTCCAAAACTATGTTGAAGTGGAAACATCTCTGTCTGAAGCCCGAATACCTCAACAAAAGGCGAACGACAGTATCCATCATCGGTGTCCTCTGTTACATTAGCTCTAAACAACTTGGAGCTGTACTTAGCCAATATGGGGATGTCGAGGCAATAATTACAGTACAGGGTAACCGTAACATCATGTTAGGGGACTACCGGATCGAAATGAGCATTGATCATGCAAATTTCAAGAAGATTCCCGCATCACTAAAATGCAGCACATGGACTATGGGTGTCATAGTCAAAGGCAGGAGGCCACATTGTGAGCAGCGGAGGGCACATGTCCAAAGACTGCCCAAAGATTTTCCCTGCAAAGGCCCTGGTTGTGGCCCCGGGCAAAAAAACTGTGGCACCAGCAGCTCCTAAGAAACAGGCAGGAGAGAGAAATACCACAAAAGATGGATGGACAATGGTTGTCAAGAAGAACGTTACAACCACTAAAGAGGCAGTTCCAAAGTCACCCTCCAAAAAGGTGCAGCCCTTGAAGAATTAAAAGTGCGGCTACTTGAAGGGTCACCCCACACGAAAAATCACACCGAGGTGCTGCAGTGTACAAATTCATCAGCACCAAAACAGAAGTTGCCTACCCCTTCGGCATCTGAATCAGAAGGGGAGTCCGTCATTAACGACGCAATGGAAGAGAAAAACTCTGATCCAGCAATGACGGCAGACAATAATACAAAAGCTAAACATAAGACGAAGAAAACAAAGGAGGCTGGACCCCATTCCCCTCCCCCTATGTCAAAAGAGATAACTATCTCTTCTGCTCAGACCTCACAACCCCAATCCCCCTCCTCCGTTGAGAAAGAACAGGAGCAAAAAATTAGTAGTAGGTCTGCATAGTAAGTAAGGGCAAAAAATCCCTTCCTACCTGGGGATCAAATTTGTGATGTAAGGGACTTAAATCCTAGGCAGCGCGGAGTCCTCAGACCACTGCAGCACCTGACTCAGATCCGGGAACTCGAAGTTAGAAACCCGAAAAACTTCCCTAATGCCCCCTTGGTAACAATATTCATTAGGAGTACAAGGGTGGGGGCGCACTAAGGGGCTATGGAAGATGGTAGAGGCAGCAAATAATGCAATACCGGGCCTGAGATTAGTGAAGGAGGGGCATGACTCCCTCAAACAGCTGAAGTCTCTCTGCACAGGGAGGGTCCTCATTTACGTCCACCCCTCATTTTATAAGGCCCTCAAACTAACCATTCCCACTGGATGTCGGAGGCATCACTAGAGATGGACAGTTTACGCCCAACCTGCTTACAGGCAGTCTCGGTCAAGCCTGTGGCATCCTACGTCCCGAAGATTTCAGTCCGGTGATTGACACTGAATAGTGCAGATGGCCACGAACTTGATTCTAGGAAGTTTGAACACGAGGGCATGAGGTGCTTAAGCAAAGCTTCACGCATACTAGGGGACCTCATGTCCTTTAACATAGATGTGGCTGCGTTACAGGAGACTCACTATGCTGTCAAAGTATTTCGATGTTTTTTCAGCATTTGGTGACCGTCATGCTAGGGGAGTTTCCTTGTTAGTAAGACGCACACTGTCCACAAGGGTAAACGTTCACGCGGATGCTGATGGCAGACTGGTCTTGGCCGATGTTGCTGTAAAAAGTGCCAGGTTTCGAATCGTCACAGTTTATGCGCCCAATATCGCTCGGGAGAGGGCTCTCTTTTTCCTGGGGTTGGATGGGGTTCCACAGTGGTTCAGAGTGGTTAATTTTACTGGGAGATTGGAGTGGCATCCTTGATCCCAAAATGGATAGGGTGGGTGGGCCTAGAGGGTCAGATGCGTGTGAGACAAGTCTGTCTGATCTGATGACTGAATGTGATCTGGTCGACAGGTTTCGTGCCGATCACCCGGGGTGGGAGTGGTGGGCGTGGCTTTCTAACGGGCCTTCCACTCTAAGTACTTACTTGGATCGGTTGTTAGTGAGAAGAGGCGATGTAGACTATATCTCTTGTCCCACATAGTTAGGCCATTCTGACCACAAATTACTTGTGGTCAGTTTGGAAGTAGAAAATAGAACCCCTAAGTTAGCTGGGTACTGGAAGTTAAATACCTCCTTACTGGAGATACGTGACTTCCGGGACAGGCTAACACTTAATTTTCAAAAAGGCTTAGTGGAGGCGGTAATCGGGAGTAGGTGGTGGGTTAACGCCAAATGTGGCATTAGGCGCTTTTCTGTCAAATATAGCCAATGCCTTGCCTTAAATAAGGCTGAAGCAGAAAAGCGTTTAGAAAATAAGCTGGCCCGGGCAGTGGATGGGTGGGATTCCCTAGGCATAGTACTAGCTGAGGGAGACCTGAAATGCTTGGCTAATGAGCGGTATGAAGGTCAAGTAGTCAGGACTAGGTTAGAAAGGATGTTCAACAAAGCCGTGAATGTTGACGCTAAAGAGCGTAGAGCTCCACTACATCGCAACTTGGACAGATATATTCGTGAAGTTAAAAGCCTGGAAGGACAATCCCTTGTGTTGGCTCGGGAGATTTGTGAGGGGTTTCGTGAGCATTTCATGGATCGCTTCACCCAACTGTCCAGACTCCGCGTCAAGGAGTTTGGCAACTATTTAGCTGGTTCGCCTTGCCAGGAGGCGGCCCAAGCGGCTAGTTGTGATGGGCGTGTTACGGAATGTGAGGTCCTGGCTGCATTGAAGCAAGTCGGCTACGACAAATCTCCGGGATTTGATGGTTTGCCCTATGAATTGTTCTTGAGGCTGTCGCACATCTTCGTACCTATTCTGACAGGTGTGTTCAACCACTAGTTTGAACAGGGTTCTATCCCTGGTCAAGTCACCAGGGGAGTGATCACATTGCTTAAGAAAAGGGGAGGGCATGTCGGTGGGGGGGGGGGTAGATTGTTATAGGCCCATAACTCTGTTAAACACAGATTTAAAGATTTTGGCCAGAGTTCTTGCCAATCGGTTGCAGGCTGTTATTGGTGAATTGATTGAACCCGATCAGAACTATGCTGTGAAGGGGAAATCTATTCAGAACAACTTGCATCTGATACGCACGATTTTAGAGAGATCCGTCGAAAGCTTTTGATAGGGTTGACCATCGGTTCTTGGGATCTGTTTTAGAGGCCACTGGTTTTACACTGGACTTCCGCAGATGCATCTCCATGCTGCATCGCTGCCTGATGGCAGTGGTGCAAGTAAATGGGATGCGATCAGAATCGTTTGCTGTTTCTCAGTCGGTACGTCAAGGATGTTCGCTGTCTTCTCTACTCTACCTTCTTGCGTTGGAGCCCTTCCTTCGAAAGCTGAGGCAAGGGGAGGCTGGACTGGCCCTACGCGGTATCGCTCTACCTGGTGGTGCATGAACCAGGGTCTCCACGTATGCCGATGATGTTACCGTGTTCGTCTCGAGCCGTTGAGACATTTCCATGGTAACTAAGACCCTCAAAAGGTATGAAGATGTTACTGGGGCCGTGGTCAACCTTAGCAAATCCAATGGCTTATGGTTGGTCGCTTGGAGTGGCGCGGCTGTGCTGCTGGACCTTTTCAACTGGTCAGATGGCCTGGTTCGGATCCTCGGCGTGTGGTTTGGACCGGGTCTCCAGCTTGAAAAGAATTGGTCAGAAGTACAGTCTACGGTCGAAGCATCTGTAAGAATTTGGCTTTGAAGGGGGCTTTCCCTTAAAGGTCACGCTGAGGCATGCGCCATGTATGTCTTTCCTCTTATCCTTTACGGATTGGCTGTACTTCTGCCTGCAGACCGCTTGGCAGCTTTGACGTGTATGCTTTTCTTACTTTTGTGGGAGAAGAAGCTGCTAGTCCGTAGACAGGTCTGTACTCAACGTCCTGATGTTGGGGACTTGGGAATGCCCGATTTGGCGAGCGATTTATATGCTGAGAGGTTAACATTCCTGAGTAGAACTTTGACAAAGGAGTCTGCGTGGGGCCCTGCAGTTGAGAAGGCTTTTCCCAACCTCATCCCTGACACTTGGTTGAATGCTGTTGTAAGCCAAGGGGTCAATCGCAGTTCTTTAACGAATGCCGAACTGCTTTCAGAGTGTTGCCGGTGTCCAGTGACCTCGCCCTGTCTAGGAAAGCACTATATCTAGAATTAGTGATGGGGACCGCTTTGGATCCACTTGGGGAACGGCTTGGATTGTCGGAGAGGAGGTTTGCTCTCAGTGGAATTAGGCACCAGGCTGGAGTCATCTCAACAATACTGAGTTTTCTCTAACCTGGCGATTGGTTCGAAATGTGGTACCCCTTAATGGCATACGCTTTAGTATTGGTATGGTCATGAACCCTTTTTGTCCACATTGTGAGGAAGATGAAATTAAAACGGCTGAGCACGCCTTTTTCAACTGCTCCAAGCTTCGTGAATACTGGACGTATGTCAACGAGGTGACAGCTCGCATCGTTCCCGAGTGGGTGACGTGCCTGGATTTAGTGTTCGTAGTCTTCAACATGGATCCTTGTGTCCCAGGGAGAAACGAATGGTGTTTCTTGCGATTTTAGCCGTAACTAGACTTGTAGTGTATACTTCACGCTTAATAGAGAGTGGGGAGGGGGCGCCGCCTTCTCATTACGATTTAATTTCGTATTTTAAGTATCAGCTTAAAATCAAAATTAAATGTGATAGAAGGAGGTTGTCTACCTCACTGTTTAAACGTTGGTGGATACACACCACTTGTTTATGCATGTTTGTATGAAATAGATTTGAGTTTGTGTTCCCTGCCTAAGCATGGCACACGCCGACCTTAGGTCTTCTTTTTATTGACAATTTCTTGAACATCCAAGTATTGGATCCGTCCCTCTAGCTTGTAGTACAAATGAGTCCTGTCCCATTATCTTTACTTTAGGTGTCAGAACTCCTTCAGGATGCCCGTTCCCCCGATTTACTTTATCCTTGACCCGCCGTAATTGTATTTATCTTGGAGGACACCGCACATCCCTAAAAACCCTACCCGGTATCTCTTTTGTCCCTTATGCAACGCCCACTTCCACTTAGGGACTGACTCTCTTGCTTTCGATCGTTCCGCAAGACAACGAGCAGTTCATACCTTAGATAGGTTGGATGGGTCCTACTAACGTACTAGAACTAGCATTTTATTTTGTTCTTTATTTTTCTATCCCTTTTATTTTTATTTATTTGGGGGGGGGGGGGGATTTTTTAAGGCTTCTTTGTTCTTCCACTCCCATCATCATCATCAAACATTGTATATATTTTGTAAATAAAAATTATCAAACCACCTGGGGATTATTTTAAGTAGCTTAGTCCATAGAGTGAATGTGATTGGAACTAGTTTTACAGCATAGACCGGTGGACGATCCCCGACCCCCATTTCCCTTCCCCCCCCCCCCCGCCAATACCCATTTTGGCCTTGTGTCAGATCTTACAATTTTATATATTTTATTATTTACCTCCCCAGGAGGTTAGGCACAAGGCCAGGTTTATCTTACTCCCACAAGTAAGATGTGACCCAAGCTCGGGTCGGAAAGTGGGGTTTGAAAAGCCAGCGCCCGAGAAGGTGAGCACTCTGGCCATTAAAAATTGCCTAGGCAGCCCCGTCGGCATTCCCCGGTAGGGGCGCCTCAGGCAGTAAGCAATAAACTTACTCCTCCCCAAAGAGGGGAGGCAAAGCCTGGGAGGGTGGACCTCCTAGAACTGCACAGGACAGACCCATAGACCGGCGTAAATCAAGCCCCGAAGGTCAAGACGATACCAGTTTATGGCGTGTATCAATCATCAATGTAAATATTGTTAAGATAAATAAAGAGAACCGCTTAGTGAACCCTTAGCACGTCTGCCTAGAGCCGGTAATGGTGACCAACTTATTGTAATTAAGTATTCTCAATACAATTCCTATTCCTTCCTATTCCTGTCTTGGATTTCTTATTTACTTATTGTTATTCTTACGATATAACAGTTTTTTACACAATTCTTATTTGATATTATTTTTTGTGTAAACAAATAGTTCTTTTGTTTTTGTTTTTTGTTAATATTTTCAAAATTTCACATAGAAATGGACAATGCAGTCTATCTCTGCTGGGTGGGGTGTGGGCAGGGTATTGGGTTGTTGTGATGTTTTGGGATGTTGAAGTGGCCTGTTAGATGGGTTTATTGGGATGCGGTTTTATTTTTTGTACCCCATTTTACGAATCACCCAAAACTGGCGATGTTTGGCGATCATAAAGCAATAATCGTACTATTTATGTTCAACCGATTTTACACCCGAGCACCGCTGGGTTACTACTGCTAGTAATTAATATGTAGTCTTATGTTATTTTGTTTTCTGTAAGTCTGATACATTTCATTATTTAGATAAAAGGTTATATGTAAAAAACAAAAAAGGCAAACTAAAAGAGTACCCGACTCAAAGTCAGCAGCAAACAGTGTTCGGTCAGATTTAGTTCCTGATATTAAAGACTTCCCGTTTTGGGTCGCTTACTCTCCAAGTTTTGTACTAATTTTTATTCATTAATTTATTTATTAAATTGTTAGGTGAAAGTACAGAATAGTTAACAAAGTCCCCTTCCATCCCCATGTTAAGAATGGATTTCTAAATAATCTCCTGCAGTTTACGGACCGTGCTGAAATAATATTGAGAATAGAAAGTGAACTTTCGGCAGCCTCGTAACTCTCGCTTCCCTTATTTTGTCCTTTTTTCCTCACTTTCCATGAACGATGTTTCTGACAAAGGGGGAAGAATCGCTGTTTTCTGGGTCGGAATCTATCCATCTAACACTTATCGTTAGCTTGTTTTTGCCCTTAATGTAATTTTTTTTATTTAGCTCCTTACATCAAATCGCTACATGCCTTGTCTGGAGCGATTTCCATAAAAAAAAAATAACGTTATTATTTAGAAAACCATTCTTAACATTGGGGGGGGGGGGAAGAGCTTTGTTAACTATTCTGTACTTTCACCTAACAATTTAACAAATACATTTGGGAAACTGAAACTCTTGCTGGAAGTTATATTGTGGATAAAGTTTAATATCAGGAATCAAATCTGACCGAACACCGTTTGCTGCTGACTTTGAGTACTCTTCTGGTTTGCCAAAAACATACTTCTTTTAAATTAATGTTTATTTGTGTATTAAAATCAAGAGTTTTAACAATTTGTATTATTTATTTTCCTTTGAGAGAGAGAGAGAGAGGGGGAGAGGGGGAGAGAGAGAGGGGGTGAGAGAGAGAAGGGGGGATTTGAAATTATTCGTTAATCTTAACAAATATTGGAAATCTAGCTTTACTTTTACTTTATTTGAACTAAAAAAAATAAACAACAAAAAACAAATTTGGTTTAGAATTATGACGTCATGGAAAAATAAAAAGTAAGAAAAAATATGAAATATCTGTATGATGTAGATACCCGTGATGGAATGCATATGTTTGATACCAAAAATCACGTAAATTGATCAAGTATTCTTTAATTTTTTAATTTTATAAAAGAAAACCAAATTTTATCGGTAAACGAGTATCGTTGATATATCGTCGCCATATTGGACATAGTTAAGGGAGGCAAGTCAAACTTTTGCGAACTAGAGAAATAGAGTTTGGAATTTTATCGATAAAATTTTATTTTATTTTGTTAAAAAAAAATACTTGATCAATTTACGTGATGTTTTGGTATACGATATATGCGTTCCGTCACGAGTATGTGCATCATACAGATATTTCTTAATTTTGTTTTGTTTTTCCATACGATTCCAATTCTAAACTTGCATCACAAATTTACTGGGTATCTTTTACAATAATCCGCAGAGTCGCCAACGGGGTCCAAAAAACGAACGAGAACGGGGTAAAAAAAAAAAATGCAACAAGTGACGGTGACCTACGTCGAGAATAGATATTTTCTACTTACCTATGAAATTTGTTTGTATTTTTACGTACTATAAATGGGTTTTTATTAGATGTAAAAAAATTCTTGTTTTTTTTTGGCACGTATTTTTACTAAAATAAAATGGCCGCCCCACCTTACCTCGTTACGAACCTCCTCCCCCCCCCCCCCCATCGCTTGTCCAATGTTCGTGTGACAAAAATATTGATTTCTAATATAGCAGTTAAAACGGCTTAATACAAACAAATGTCACAGATAAGTTGGAAAATAACTTTTATCGGCTACAGTTACTTTTATTTGTTGTATATTTGTTTTTATAGCGTTTTCACTCTGCGGATTATTGTAAAAGATACCCAATTTACTTAACCTTGCATAACCTCAATTGTTTCTTAAACAATAAACATTGCGTACACAAAATCTACATGTAAAATTCCCCGACAGTCAATCCCTACACACGTATTAAATAGGATTTCCAATCAACGCAATAACAACCAATCCCTTGAATTTACGTTTTCTCTTTTCCGTCCATTGCCATATCGGAAATCCAAAAACAATACAACTTTTTTTTTTCTTACACAAATTATGGAAGAAAACTAAAATTTTCCCGGGACTCAATACAAGATAAACGGCCATGCTCCACTTTAGTGAATACGAACGATATATTGGAGACAGTAAATTGAGAGAGAAGTTACAAGACCCATCCTATAATTAATTATGGATAGAAAAGAAATAAGACTTACAGATTAAAAACATTTGTATAAATATATATGTATTAATAAATATTTGAATGCTTGTGTTGCATACATAACTGTGCTGAGTGTAAATTGTCTGTTGTTGAAAAGGATGAAAGTTAATTTCTCTGTAAGGAAGTGTGTGTGAGAGATGCTATGATAGCAGTTTCTCTGTGCGCCATGTATTGATTTACTCCTCTCCAGGAGTTAGGCACAAGGCCAGTTTTTATCTTACTCCCACAAGTAAGATATGACCCGAGGTCGGGTCGGGAAAGTGGGGTTTAAAAATTGCCTGGGCAGGCCCGTCGGCATTCCCCGGTAGGGGCGCCTTAGGCAGTAAGCAATAAACTTACTTCTCCCCAAAGAGGGGAGGGGAAGCCTGGGAGGGTGGGGCTCCTAGAACTACACAGGACAGACCCATACACCGGCGTAAATCAAGCCCCGAAGGCCAAGACAATACCAGTCTATGTGGTGCAGTATCCATCGGAACAGATACTACACTTTGATCTTAGCCAAGACGACCCTTGTCTGACATGGCAGGAAGGAAGTGAAATAAGGAAAGTGGGCACTTCTGCATTTTTTATGAACCCGCAGCCGATTAAGAAATCGAAATTGAAGAGTTCCGTTTAGTTTTCTCCAAGTCCCATTTATTCAGAATTCACCGGAAGTCGAATTTACCGGGAGTGGAAGTAGAATTTAGTAGAATGGAGTTAAATGATTTGAATCTTCGCGACATTGGTAATTTAATGAACCAGACGCAGAAAACAATTGATTTTTTACAGGCACATCGCCTGATTTCTTGCAGTCGGACATGCCGGTCATGTCAAAGACAGATGCAGATGGTAAGGCACAATGGAAGTGATGGATTTATTTGGAAATGCGCACAGGTGCCACAACAAATCATGTGGAAAACATGTGGCAAAAGGCCAAAATGCGTAACAAAATAGAATGTGGCACCCACACGCAAATGGTGGAGTCTTACCTAATGGAATTTATGTGGCGGCAGAAGTTTTCTGCTAACCCCATGGAAGCCATTATAAGTCAAATTGCAGAACTTTATCCTGTTTAATAAAAGAAAAAGGACAAAAAAAATACAGCCCCCCCCCCAATGAAAACTTTTCATTTAGATAAAAAAAATCTCAAACAAAACTTTTCTACTACAATATATTTAAAAAAAAAACAAAATCAATGTTGACCAAAAAATTCATTCCCCCCCACCCCAATCAAAACTTTACATTTTTATTTATAAAATTTTTAATTCATATAATAAAAAAAAGAAATTGTTAATTGTTTCTTGTTACCCAAAAACAAATCAGTCTTGCATTTTTTTTTTAAGTTGTAAATAAGTAACTTCCGGTTGAATTACTTCCCTTTATTTTCAGTAGAAGTACAGAAAATCTGCGTGTTCATAAAAAATGCAGAAGTGCCGGAAAGTGTTGTCTCGCACTCTCGTTGCTGGTAATTAGGCATCTGCGTTCTTTTTCTCTCGGCAAAAATTGTCAAAAGTTCGCCAGAGAGTTAATACGCCGAGTGTCCTGATTAGTCGATACCTGACCAAAATCAGCTCTGTTCAATAACTCTCCACACAAAGAAATAGTTCGTTACAGGTGTTCCACTTGTTGCATTATAATCGCTTTCTGTTTTATGCTTTCTTGTCCTGTGGGGATCGTCTGTCTAGAAATTAATGACAAACAAATATACAACAATGTTATATAATGCTCAAGGCATAAGAAACATTTCTAATCGATAGCAGTAAAAAAAAAACTAGTGAGTAATGGCGTTAACTAGGGAAAAGGAATTGTAATGGTTTGAAGACGTCCATAGAGTCAGCGTCGACCCCCCCCCCTCAATCCACCCCCCCCCCTTCAAAAAAAAAAACAAAGTGAAGGATGACAAGATTCTGAATTACGATATGACATGGAATTGCAGAGAGAATTTATTTTTCTTCGATGAACAAAATGATTCAAGAAATAATTTTGAGATTTTGTTGAACTTTCTGAGAAATACGGCTTCTTTAGCCCGATGAATCTTTTGGATGATAAATACTGGTATCAAGTAGGTATCGATCACGACGAAATCGATAAAGAGGAGTTCCTCGTTGAGAGAAAAAAGATTTCAGCATTTTATTTTTCGTTGCTGCTAAAGCCGAAACACAGTCATGGAATGAAGACCTCCTTGAACTTTTGTAGTTTATTCTTTTGAGCATAACTTTGGGAAATTTGTTCTAAACATAGCGATAATGCCATGGACTTTCCTCACCATTTCTGATAGTGTTGCAACCTGTGAGAGGAGGAGTTTTTCGAAATGTGAACTGATCAAGAATTTCTTCAGATCTACGAGTGAATTTGCATGAACCCGTATAGTACAACTTTTCGGACCGGCTTGATTCGGTTGTTGCCAACATTGGTTTCCCCGTTTCCAGAATGAGGTACTTAAAAGAGGGACCACCTGAAGGTTTACAACATTCATAAGTGAAAGTCGTGCTATGGAACTGGATTCGAACTTGGCATCAGTCTGCGTAATTATCCACTTCACCGCTGCCACCTCCCTAAGATCTACTATGAGCACCTTGCGGTTGAGAAATCTTGCCATGTTCTCAAATACAAATTCGAGAAACGTGCATTGTAGTTGTAATTTTATCATTTTCAGAAATAAAGATTTCCTAATGTTTTACAATCTTTTTTTATTTTTCCATAAGGCTCGTCTTGAGACCCTAACCTAGGAAATAAAATGGTTTTATAAATAAACAATATTTTTGGATAAATATTTTTTTCTGAATACGATTGTTTTCAGGAATGACCAAATTACAAACATCACAATACATGTAAAATAATAAGATACACACATTCAGCATACACACACATATAAGCATACACACACATATAAGCATACACACATTAGCATACCATGGACGGCGGCACCGGGGGGGGGCAGGGTATGGGGTTATATTTATTTACTAACGTAGTGTATTCTAATCAGGATGGTATGATACCATTTTTTTTTTCGAGGTATACCTACGTTGGTAAATTAGCATCCAATTGAAAATTATAATATTGTCATTTAATCTATTTACTGTTGTATCGTATTAAACGGTGTTAGCAACCAAATTGCATTGGCATCCCCTTTAAAAAAATCAACTTCTTAATAAATAAGATTTATTTATGTGAGTATTGATTTACTCCTCTCCAGGAGTTAGGCACAAGGCCAGTTTTTTTTCTTACTCCCACAAAGTTTTTTTCTTACTCCCCAAGGTCGGGTCGGGAAAGTGGGGTTTAAAAATTGCCTGGGCAGCCCCGTCGGCATTCCCCGGTAGGGGCGCCTCAGACAGTAAGCAATAAACTTACTCCTCCCCAAAGAGGGGAGGCAAAGCCTTGGAAGGTGGACCTCCTAGAACTGTACAGGACAGACCCATTGACCGACGTAAATCAAGCCCCGAAGGCCAAGACAACACCAGTATGGGGTGCAGTATCCATCGGAACAGATACTACACTTTGATCTTAGCCAAAGACCAAGGTGAGTAGAATAGGGGTGATACATGTGTATAAAGGATTTCGAGGAGAGAGTTGGTACATGTAATTGGGGTTGTGCATCATTGAGAAGTGCGAGAGAACATGTACGTATGTACGCGCGTAATAATCTCTATAAAGCCACCATTCGCCCATGCATGGAGTGTTGTTGCCACATCTGGGCTGGTGCACCAACCACTAGTCTCTCCCTCTTAGACTCAGATTCTAAGACTCAGGATCTGCCGCGGCCTGCGACGCATGAGGCAGTCAAAGTAAACCATCGTTTTTGGTCTGAAGCTACACCCACAGCGTCCCTTCCAGCTTCTTTCCGTTGCGATCAAATCTCTCTCGATTGTTTGCTTCCAATTCATTTTTGGTCTTCCTCTTCTTCTTCTTTTTACATCAGGGTTCCACTGAAGCACTTGGTTTGCAAAGCATTCAAACTTGCACAAGTCATCAAAGAAATGAAGAGTTACAACTTGAACGTCTTGGGTCTACGCGAAGTCCGCTGGACTAATTCTGGAAAGTTTATGCACGAGAACAAGACCATCCTATTCTCAAGTCGACAAGATGGGATCCATCGAGGTGGAGTTGCAATCATCATGGACAAAGCTTCCAACAGTGCCCTTGAGGAATGGACACCTATTGATGAACGCTTAATAACTCCCTCTGAGACAGAGTACAAAAAAGAGTCCCCAACCTAATAGATCCCGCACTGTCTACCAAGCTTCAGCCCCTGTCCCATCGCCGCAGTATTATATCCCTGTGCTTGTTTTACAATTACTTCCATGGAATGTGCTCCGATGAACTTGCTGTACTTTGTACTCTCTCAACGGAATACCCTCGACAAACCTGACTCGTAGCAAAATTCCACCCCTTCACTGTAGAGGTCCCTAGATGTCGTAAAAGATGGAGTACTATTAATACATCTGGGGAGGTGCCACTTAGAGCATCCTTTCCTGTCTTGACAGAGTACAAAACCGACTCCAAAAGGTGGGGAATATTCTCTTCTCTTCCCTGCAGCCTCTTTTTTTATAGAAGAAGGGTTGCTAGTCTTTCTCTGCTCTCTCGTTATTTTTATGGTAGGTGCTCGACTGAGCTCCAATCTATGGTTCCCCTGTAAAGCATTCACAACAAAAACTTGTCCTGCTACAACAACTGTAAAAATTTTCCTTTCTCTCTCTCTGTGCCTAAAGCTAAATGGAACTTCCATGAGCAAAGTTTATTTCCTAGAACTACCCGTCTGTGAGACACGATATCGCAAGCCTGCTTCCCAGCTGACTACAACATGGTCGCATTCAAGTCCAATATAAACAAATTATGGGTATCTTTTACAATAATCCGCACACTGAAAACGCTCAAAAAACAAATATACAACAAATAAAAGTAACTGTAGTCGATAAAAGTTATTTTCCAACTTACCTGTGATATTTGTTTGTATTTTTAAACCGTTCCAACTGCTATTTATTAGAAATCAATAGTTTAATCACACGAACATTGCACAAAAAAAAAATGGCGATTGGGGGGGGGGGGGGTAAGGAAGTAAGGACGAGACGCCATTTTGATTTTAATAAAAACCGGTGAAAAAAAAAACAAGAATTTTTTTTTATATCTAATAAAACCCCATTTATACTACGTAAAAATACAAACAAATTTCATAGGTAAGTAGAAAAATATCTATTCTCAGCGTAGGTCAGCTTCACTTGTATATTTAATTTTTTTACCCAGTTCTTGTTCGTTTTTTTGAACCCCGTTAGCGACTCTGCAGATTATTGTAAAAGATACCCCAAATTATTGTTGAGCCATCCTCTTAAATAAGATTCTGCCCAGTTTTAGCCATCGTTACCAATCACTACGGTGTTGTCTCACTGTCCACCTGATAAACTCATTTAACCTTATCCTCAAGTGGCCTCTGGGCCTTGATAAGCAGTGGCTTTTTATTTATTTAACTGACGATGCCCCCTATAAATCTAGCCCTTATTACAGTAACTCCTTATGTCTCAGTGGCAATATACAGGGTGGGCCAAAATAAGGGTCCTATCTTTAAATTTGAATAACTTGAATTTGAATAACTTCCACAAAATAAAAGTTAAACTCACCAAACTTTATGTGTGTGTAGACTGACCCTTCCGAGATTTTTTGAAATAAACAAAACAAATTTTAGCCGAAAAACACTTCTTAAAACTTACAAAAACTAAAGTATTGTTTTTTACACTGTTTTGAGTTTTTTAAGCAAAAATACTGTTTTCTAAATGAGGGTACGTTCCTTAGGGCTAATACGGCTCATGCTTGCTTCAGAAGGGGTCCTTTACTTATTCTAAAAAAAAAAAATCAATAAATAAAAAAGTTATGAATTTTTAAAAATAGGACCCTTATTTTTGCCCACCCTGTACTTTGTTACCTTGTTTGGGGTGAATAAAAGTTAAATAAAATAAATCATGTATACATAGGAATATTGAGTAACTATCCATCTCTCTGGAATGGGTGTATTCTCACATCATAGTGAATTTTAGGAACCTATGAAAAGTGAATGACGTGTGTTTACAGTTTGAATGTCCGAGTTTACAAGGGAGAAAGTAAGTGTCAAGTGACCGGTGTCAGAGAGTTCATTTCGGGGAGTGGTTAAAAGAAGGAGGATGTGAAGAGATTTGCTACTTAATGTTTCTTGAGATCCGGGTTAGTGGATTAAGGTGCGGTGGCGACGAGAGTTCCTTCAAAGGTCAAGACAGGGTTGTTGGGTTATATTATATACAGTTAGGAAAGATTTTTTCATTTCATTGGCCTATATAGCCTTAAAAGAATTCAGTTCCCGGAAATACAATTTCGTATTTAACCGGGGACGCTTTTGATTGGTCGGAAATACAACCATTTTATATTTATTATTGTTATCAAATGTTAAAATATGTGCAAAAAAAACAACAAAAAAAAAACATATTATGCACTTTTACCAAAAGATCCATAAAATTACTTTTAGATCCTCAATTTTGATGAGCACAAAATAAAACTAACATTTTAGTTTTAATGTAATAAAATACATTATTAAATTTTATAAAATAATAACAATGATAGATATTTACTCTTATTGCAAAAAAAAAATGGCATAATAATTATAATTATTTTTAAGAGTTGAATGAAGATGGTAAAAAGAGGGGAGATTTCAAAGATGCATAAAAGAATATTATTAACTTTTTTAAGGTTTTGATGTAGATGGTTGCTAAAATGAGAGGTGCCAGAAAAGACATAACAAAATAATGATATTTATTATTTGGATTATTCAGACTCATCTTGAATGCTATTCTCACAACGTTTCGGCCGATGTAACCTTCGACCTTTGTCAAACTCGGAAATCTGTACAGAATTTTGAGCAGAACCATATATTTAATCCTCAGGGTAGGTTGTTCTCGTTCTGTCAGCCATGACCGAGTAGAACAAGAACAGTAGTCCAAATAATACAAATGATCCAAATGATTAATCCTTGTATCAAAAGTTCCCAAACAAACTAATAATAGATATTATTGTTAAATGGGGAAGATGGTTAATCAAGGGAGATACCCCAAGAGACATAATAAACAAAAATAAAACTAATTATTATTTTTAAAAGTTTATTTGCATCGATGGTTAAAAAGGGATACGACCAAAAAAAAGCATAACTAGTAAATAACAACAATAGTTGGATTATTCGGACTACTGTCTCATCTTGGATGTTAGTCTTACAACGTTTCAGTCGATGTAACCTCCTACCTTCTTCAAGTGCATCTTGTCAAACTCGGGAATCTTTATATCAAACTCGGGAATGTATACGGAATTTCGAAGAACACCCTTTATTTAATCCACAGGGTAGATTGTTCTCATTCCGTCAGCCATGACCGAGTAGAAGTCTTAAATAATTTGTAATTTCTATTTGAAATTCCGTACATATTCCCGAGTTTAACATGAAGATTCTCAAGTTTGACAAGAAGTATCTGAAGAAGGCCAGAGGTTACATCTGCCGAAACGTTGTGGAAATAACATCCAAGATGAGAATAGTAGTCTGATTAATCCAAATTTCTTTTATAGATTTGCCACTTAGAACTGATTATCACTTAGCACTTTTATCTGTTGCGCCACAGATCAATGGATTGTGCAATGGATAAAGTGTCATGTAATAACCAGTTCTAGGTAACAGTCTAAGAATATGTTCGGATCGAGGGTCGTGTTCCCCCGATTATAGACGTGTTCAGTTGAATCAAGCAATGTTGCATGCAAAGACAGAGTAATAATTAACAAACAAAAATGAAGTAGTTCAAATAAGGTTTATTGAACGTGTGTGTACGTGGAATGATGAAGTGTGTGATGTATGCATGTGTGTCGATGGAAAAACAGTTCTTGAAAAAGGTATGAGAAGAAATGAATCCGGCGTGACGAAAAGTCTTTGAAAGTCGTACACAAAGAAAACGAGTTGAGAACTCTTACCGTTGTTTGACCACGTGTGTTGGTAGTTGTTATTCCGATGCCATTTGAAGAGAAAAGCGTTAGACGAAGCGCTAGTGTATTAGCGTCGTTCTGCCGAGCAGAGAAGAGAGAGAGATGGAGGCTGGTCGGTGAAGAAGAGATGGATTTTCCGTTTGCAACGGTTTTTATAGTCAGAAGGGCAGATAACTCTGGTGTCGCTTTACAGTGCCACCTGTCGGTGAAAAAGCGACACCTACCGGCAAATCGGTGTAGTTATGTTTTGAAAGGAGGAGGTAACTGCTACAAATATAATAAAAATTACTTGAGATTTTTACACGATCATGGCTGACAGAATGAGAACAATCTACTCCCATGGATTAAATAAAGGGTTCCGTTCGAAATTCCGTACAGATTCTCGAGTTCAACATAAAGATTATCGAGTTCAGCAAGGTGCACTTGAAGAAGATCGGAGGTTACATCGGCCGAAACGTTGTGAGAATAACATCCAAAGTAAGTACAGTAGTCCGAATAATCCAAATAATACAAATTATCAATTTTCATCTAAAAAAGTAAAAAAAGTAACAATATTGTTTAAGTGTTGAGTGAAGAAGACAGTTTAAAGCATCCTGCACTGTCTGCTAAGCTCCAGTCTCTGTCACATCGCCACAGTGTTGCAGCCCTGTGCTTGTTTTACAAATACTTTCATGAAATGTGCTCCAATAAACTTACTGCACTTATATCCTCTCGACTAGCAGCAAAATCCCCTCCCTTCACTGTAGAGGTCCCTAGATGCCGGAAAACGTTCAACTCTAATAGATTCTTTCCTCGATCAGCTTGCTTTTGGAATCCCCTCTCTATCTTTTGTTTCCCCGACTGTACTAACATGCAGAAATTTAAATGTAATGTGAACAAACATCTTGCTTCTCAACCCCATGCTTAGGTTGCGCCCTATAAATCTGGCCCTAATCACTAGTCTCAGTGGCAATATGCCTTGTTTGGGGTGATTAAAAGTAAAATAAATAAAATCATAAATAAAATCTTTAAAATTCCCTCCCTCTCAACGACAAGTTCAGATAAATAATAAAGAAAATTATCCATGTCAAAGCAGAAGACATGACTAATCACCCGCAACACTTTCTACAAGTGTTAGAAATTAATAGTTATCTTACATTCACCAGGGATCATCTCAGGAAATCCGAGAAACGGATACGTTAAACTTCGTCTAACACCTGCTTTTTGAAGTTACTATACTTAACCATTACAATCCACAGAAAGGGATTAGTTATACACTTAATACACTCCGGGCCCTCACTACACGATTACCTAAAGAAAAAGCAACAACATCCAGACAACAGTATAGGAGCTAAACTTTACATTAATTATAAAACTATCTACTATAATAATCTAAAGAAAGGAAAACAAGGCTCTTCTATAACCACCAATTCATATAAATTTATTTATATAGCATACACAGTTGGGTGTAGGTTTCCAGAAGTTTACGGCAGGTAATTGAAAGGAATGTTGCTGAAAGTCTTTTCTTGTAGCAGTATATATTCAAGTGACGATAGCCATGCTCAGATTGTCTATTCGACAAGTGGCAGGAGAGAGTGTCTACGTCTTTTTTTTTTTTGGCTGCCTGAAAGCTCTCTGACTACTTTGCGAACCCTAAAGGTGTCCGGGCGGAGTCCTTAAATGGTTCAGTCGAAATTAATGTGCCCTAGAGTCTGATTGGCCATCGTGTGACCAAACCACCTCACTGGGGCTGGTCTCCGCCAGAGGAAACAAATATCAATGTTTATGACTGATACAACAGCACCTGCAGAATGACAAACTGACCCATCAAAATCATGGGCATATGTCAGCATATGTACGCAATATACTGCACACAATGCGATAAGTGTAAATTCTTCTACATTGGTAGTACGGTCAAACCACTTGACATCCATATTAAAGAATATCTCAGCACACAAGAAATCGCTTTTAGAAAACACCTATTTAAATGTAACAACATAAATAAAGATATTACAATAAGTATACTAAAAGAAAAATGATGGCAAACTTATAATTAAATAAGGGATACTTAAAGCTAAACACAACCCATAAATTAATAATAGATGAGAACTCAATACAGAATCTTGAATTTAATACATGTATACATAATTGCCACACACATGCGTGTAACATTTATGCTCAATTTTAAATGAATTAGTTTCATTAGTTTCATACCTATGACGACATTCTGACGTTAATCTCTTTAAACAACTATTACATATAACATCGCCATTAAAAAAACATGTTGCTTTGAAATGACGTATCAAACAACAAACTTTGATCACAATCTTAATTTTTCCTTTGAAGAAGAGATCTATTTCGAAATATTGGTCATTTAAAAGATGTAAGAGAAATAAAAAGAAATAAGTGCAATTTACATCTGTATCTAATGCTGAATTAATGCATTGTGACAGCTTCAAAGAAAGATGACAAACGAATACTAATTATTATTAGCGCGATCCTGTGGAAATTCCACAGTGCTTTCTACATCAATCTATATAAATGATTTACTATTAATAATATTCCTTTTGAAATAAATGTCTGTCAGAGTCAATACTATTAAGAATAATTATCATTACAGCTAAATATTCTTTAAATAAATAAAAGGAATGTCTCTTCTTTATTTATTTAAAATTGTAGCAATTTAATTCTGTTTAAGGCAATAAATATTCTCTGTCTTATCGTAAAAATAATTGTCAGCAAAATATTCCTAAAATTAATAAACCGAATGTCACTTTTTGAAATGTATTTATTTAAAATGGTACAGTTTTAGTATATGGGACAGCATAATTTTATTTAGGAACAATTCATTTAAAAATGAGTAACGTCGGAATTTTTTACATAATCGACAGATTAATCACCAATCCAGATATTTGCTGATCGGATCATTTTTTATGTGTGTGAAAGGTGATAACGTACGTACGAACATGAAGTGGCTTCATATATTATTATATGGATGTTTTAAGGGTTGCCCTGTGAAGATGTTTAAAAAGATCAAGTCTGTAGGACATATAGTAAAAAATAATAATGGTTATTCTTTAAGAGTTGAGTGAAGAAGATGGTTAGGGTTAGGGGTATATTATTATGAGTTTAGTGCAAGAATGTTATTAAGTAGTGATAAGACTAAAGAGGCATAACAAATAATATTAGATTATTTTTTTAAAGGTGGCGTTTGTAATATATTGAGACAAGACTGAAATCAGAAACTAAGAGAAAGCACATGGTGTTCACTACTATTAGCTGTTTGTTTATGCGTCTGAACCATGGCCATCCCTACTACAGGCCAGGCAATCGTGCAACTGGGGTCTTTTACTGGGGGCCATGTGAATTTTCTTAAATATTCGATATAGAAGTTGCAAACTATATCATCAACTGGTGCGGATCCTTTTTTTCTTTTTAACCATAATATACAAGTAATGGTTTTTTGACATAAGTACAAATTCTCTAAAAAAAATCTAACATTGAAATAAAAATTCTTCATTGAAATATGCATTTGCCTTTGTTTATTCAAAATTACCTGTCTCTTCATTTATAGGAATTTGTCAATAATTGTCAAATGTATCAATTAGCTCATTGTGGTTCTTATTTGGTATGTAAAACACATAAAAACATCAAACTAATCTCACAGAGGAATTTTACCTTTGTTTGCAACTTCTATATCGAATATTTAAGAAAATTCACATGGCCCCCAGTAAAAGACTCCAGTTGCACGATTGCCTGGCCTGTAGTAGGGATGGCCATGGTCTGAACTGAACACCGTCCGTGATGATAAAGAGGATGAAGTCTCATTTCTATTCCTGGAGTGACGTCAATGAAAAGTTCTAATAAAGGAAGAAAACTTCTTATAGCTAATTATAACGTATACAATCTTAATATTTTTTAAAGTTTTATTTCTCTAATTTAATCTTCCCTTACTTTGTCCTTTAGTCCTCAGATTCCATGAGCGATGTTTTTGACAAAGGGGAAAGAAATGCTGTTTTTGTAATCGGAATCTATGCATAACACTTATCGTTGACTAGTTTTTTTTACTTTGAAGTAGTATTTTTTTTAATCTCCTTACATAAAGTGGCTTCGTGCCTTGTCTGGGCGATTTCCATTAAAAAAAATCTAAGTAACAGTTCAGTTAGAGAAATGAGGTTGAAGTCTCATTTCTATTCTTGGAGTGACATCAGTGAAGAGTTCTAATAAAGGGAGAAAACTTCTTATAGCTAACTATTACATTTACACCCTTAATATTATTTTAATTTTTACTTATCTAATCAAAGTAACAAAGTTCAGTTTCTGTGGTGGTTGTATTTTCTGAGCATACTGTCGCAGTTGTATCACTGAATTCTGCTTTCCAGTGGGAACAGCTGGTTCTTGCTCAGTTTCACTATCTCATAGTACTCACTGCTTTTCCTCTTTTTCTTGTAGTGGAGGGATCCATGATGTTTTTTTTCGGGTGTGTTATGCTTGCATCTGTTGTAGTAATGCACCAGAGCTTGTCAACACCACAAATGGGTGTGGTTCTACTTCAACTCATACATACTCGCTCCACCTTTTGTTAATAGAACTGAATCTCTTGGTTTAACAGTTCCAATGTTCTTGCACCACATCTATTCTAATAGTGCTGTTTATTTCTTTCATTGAGACTTACACTCATCTTACTTTATTTGGCTATCTCTTGGAGATTATGTCTTAACTCCATCAACATTTCTGAGCGCAATCATCCATGTTCACCCGGCGTAGTGTGATGGATCTGTAAAGGATTTTTAACTAGTATTTTTAACTAAAACCACCCGTCTGTGGAACACAATACTGCGGGGCTGCTTCCCAATTGACTACAACATAGTCATCTTTAAGTCCAGCATAAACAAATTCTTGTTGAGCCGTCCTCTTGAATAATCAAATTATGACCAATCACCACCATCGCTGCCAATCATCACGATGTTGTTTCATCGTCCACCTGACACTCATTAACCCTTATCCTCGAATGGCCTTTGGCCCTTCATAAGTGTTGACTCTTTAGGAAAAAAAACTCCATCAATTGATTATCAATGTTCCCCAGCATAGTGTGATGGATTAATAATCCTAACGATGGATGTTTACATTTTCTAAAGATATTTTTGATTGTTTTTATGGATTCTTTTTTAACCCATTCTTTTTTAACTGTGAGAATAGTGGTGATGATGTCGTCCTTTGATGTCCCACGTGTATAAGTAAAGTAGAGTGGTCTGCCCTTATGTCAGGCACGACAGTTATCTGCTCCTGGAAGGTAACTATATATATAGAACATGGCGGAAACTATTTTCAATCTAATGATACACATGTGAAAACGTTCCCCGAGATAATGGATGTTATACACGACTCAGCTGCGAATTGCATGTTTTCTACTGAATAAAGACATGAGCCATCAACTGAAAATATCTCCAAATTCACTGAAGCTATATTGCATCTGTGCTGGTATCTGGTAGACATTCGGTTAGTTTAAACGCCTCTCCACTATTATTATGGCAATCTTTACTGTCATGTCTGCATGCGTATTCTGGAACTTTTTAACATGTTCATGTTGGTATTTGATGGCTAATAAGAGGATTTCTGGGGTGTACATCTCTGTAAGTAATACCAAAGCCACAATTTGATAGTAACCCAACCATCTGATTGATATCACCTAGTACATTTGATTGATATCACCTAGTACATTTGATTGATATCACCTAGTACATCTTATTGATATCACCTAGTACATTTGATTGATATCACCTAGTACATTTGATTGATATCACCTAGTACATCTTATTGATATCACCTAGTACATTTGATTGATATAACCTAGTACATTTGATTGATAGCACCTAGTACATCTTATTGATATCACCTAGTACATCTTATTGATATCACCTAGTACATTTGATTGATATCACCTAGTACATTTGATTGATATCACCTAGTACATCTGATTGATATCACCTAGTACATTTGATTGATATCACCTAGTACATTTGATTGATATCGCCTAGTACATCTTATTGATATCACCTAGTACATTTGATTGATATAACCTAGTACATTTGATTGATAGCACCTAGTACATCTTATTGATATCACCTAGTACATTTGATTGATATCACCTAGTACATTTGATTGATATCACCTAGTACATCTTATTGATATCACCTAGTACATTTGATTGATATCACCTAGTACATCTTATTGATATCACCTAGTACATCTTATTGATATCACCTAGTACATTTGATTGATATCACCTAGTACATCTTATTGATATCACTTAGTACATCTGATTGATATCACCTAGTACATCTTATTGATATCACCTAGTACATTTTATTGATATCACCTAGTACATCTTATTGATATCACCTAGTACATCTGATTGATATCACCTAGTACATCTTATTGATATCACCTAGTACATTTGATTGATATCACCTAGTACATTTGATTGATATCACCTAGTACATCTTATTGATATCACCTAGTACATTTGATTGATATAACCTAGTACATTTGATTGATAGCACCTAGTACATCTTATTGATATCACCTAGTACATCTTATTGATATCACCTAGTACATTTGATTGATATCACCTAGTACATTTGATTGATATCACCTAGTACATCTTATTGATATCACCTAGTACATTTGATTGATATCACCTAGTACATCTTATTGATATCACCTAGTACATCTTATTGATATCACCTAGTACATTTGATTGATATCACCTAGTACATCTTATTGATATCACTTAGTACATCTGATTGATATCACCTAGTACATCTTATTGATATCACCTAGTACATTTTATTGATATCACCTAGTACATCTTATTGATATCACTTAGTACATCTGATTGATATCACCTAGTACATCTTATTGATATCACCTAGTACATTTTATTGATATCACCTAGTACATCTTATTGATATCACCTAGTACATCTGATTGATATCACCTAGTACATCTTATTGATATCACCTAGTACATTTGATTGATATCACCTAGTACATTTGATTGATATCACCTAGTACATCTTATTGATATCACCTAGTACATCTGATTGATATCACCTAGTACATTTGATTGATATCACCTAGTACATCTTATTGATATCACCTAGTACATTTGATTGATATCACCTAGTACATCTTATTGATAGCACCTTGTACATCTTATTGATATCACCTAGTACATCTTATTGATATCACCTAGTACATCTTATTGATATCACCTAGTACATTTGATTGATATCACCTAGTACATCTTATTGATATCACCTAGTACATTTGATTGATATCACCTATTACATCTTATTGATATCACCTAGTACATCTTATTGATATCACCTAGTACATCTTATTGATATCACTTAGTACATCTTATTGATATCACCTAGTACATTTGATTGATATCACCTAGTACATTTTATTGATATCACCTAGTACATTTGATTGATATCACCTAGTACATTTGATTGATATCACCTAGTACATCTTATTGATATCACCTAGTACATTTGATTGATATCACCTAGTACATTTGATTGATATCACCTAGTACATCTTATTGATATCACCTAGTACATCTGATAGAGTTAATATAACTAAGAAAATATTTGATACCAACAATAAAGACTGAAATTGAACTTAAAATGTGGTCAGCATCAGATGAGGTATTAAAATGGCTTAAGGGAGTTACAAACAAAAATAAACTTAGATTTATTCAATTTGATATAGCCTCATCTTTTTCCATCAATTGCACCTGGACTACTAGATAGGGAAATATTAATGGCAAGGACTTAACAAATATAACTAATTTAGAGATTGACATAGGGGAAATTCGATAGGAGAAATATAATTCAATATGAGGGAAAACTATGGACTAGAAAAGATAGAAATTTAAACTTTGATGTTTTTTATGGTGTGATGTTTATCCATCCTATTTCGGAAATAGATTAACTCTTCCAGATACTATGAATAGAGTGTTGGCCTTTTGGCTAAGATCAAAGTGTAGTATCTGTTCCGATGGATACTGCACCCCATAGACTGGTGTTGTCTTGGCCTCCGGGGCTTGATTTATGCCGGTCTATGGGTCTGTCTTGTGCAGTTCTAGGAGGTCCACGCTCCCAGGCTTCGCCTGCCCTCTTTGGGGAGGAGTAAGTTTATTGCTTACTGCCTGAGGCGCCCCTACCTGGGCATGCCGACGAGGCTGCCCAGGCAATTTTTAAACCCCACTTTCCCGACCCGACCTTGGGTCACATCTTACTTGTGGGAGTAAGATAAAAACTGGCCTTGTGCCTAACTCCTGGAGAGGAGTAAATCAATACTATGAATAGAGTTACAACTAAGTGTCGTGGCAGTTCATTGGTGGCAGCCATAGCTACAGTATCGCACACAGTCTTTCTGTAACATACTATTCTGTATTTCTGTAAATACACTCTTGTAAATATACCACCGTGTTGTCTTATTTATTATTATCTCTTCAAAATATCAAATTTATAGCTGGTTGGATTTGAAGAGTGTCTATCACCAGATACCAATTAGAAAGAAGGATGAAGCTAATGGTAAACTCTACCAATTCTGTAGAATCCTTTTTGGAGTAACTAATGGAGTTACACGTTTCCAAAGGATAATCGATAAGATTATTAATGAAAATATTCCAAAGGGTTTGTACACTAATGTAGACAATGGATTGTCATCATTGGAAATAATCAACAAGAATATGTTGAGAACGTGGAAAACTTTTCAAAAGATTGCTAAACATGAAAAAAACTTATACTCTTAAAAACGTCAATCAATTTTTTTGGTTATGACATAACACAAGGTCTACTTAGACCCGATGCAGAACGTCTACAACCATTAGGAGAACTGCCTTTACCGCTAAACAAAGCTTTGCCGCATCAAGTACGTGGATTATTTTCTTACTACTCTCAATGGATACTCAAATTCTCTGACAAGATTAGACCTTTAATAATAGCTGATTTATTCCCACTCAATTCAGAACCAGTAAAACATTTGAAAACTTCAAGGAAAAAATTGAAATAGCTTTATAATACTCACTTGATGACAACATTCCTCTGATAGTAGAAACGGATGTTTCTGGTACTGCAATTGCAGTCACTCTGGATTAATCAAACCGTCCAGTAGCATTCTTTTCATTCATCCATTTCGTATGGATCAGATGATTCTATTGTTGGCATTGGTTTCCCTGATATATGTCTAGTTAGAATTCTTTCTAGAAAGACATCGGATACTTACAGGAGGGGCCACGTGAAGGTTGCCAACATCCTAAGTGAAAGTGCTTTCTGTGGAACAAACTGAATTTGAACTTGGCGCACCCAGGTTTTCAGTACGTGTCCCTTAAGCACTTAGCCACAGTCATTTCCCAATATTATGTTCATGTATACTAACGACAACAGAGCAAAAATATTCTTCTGTAGAAAAGGAGACGTGCGCGATGAGTGAAGCTGTCAAAAAGTGGTCACATTATTTAGTGTCGCAACGTTTTGTGATAGTGTTGTATTACAGCTGACTTAAAAAAGAATGACAAAACTGGATCTTATGAAAATATAAGATGTATATTTATTGTTGGTGACAATGAGGAAGGCGGTCGGGTAGGATTTAGATGCACACACAGGAATCTGATGGTTGATTCTTATCTGAGGCCTGATCGTCAAAAAAAATTCCCGATATCAATTTCGAGTTGTTATTATATAATAATTTTGTGGCCACCTCAAACGCCACCATGGTATGGCGTTGTCATTGACGTTTTATTCGATGACTAGGTTTCAATCATTTGACAATCCAACAGATCTGACTATCTCTTCTTGGCATGACTCAATTGCACTTGGCACATACTTCTTGTCAAATGACCTTTCACCTTCCAACATTTCTCTTTCTTTTGACATTGATCTTATGTTGCTTCTTCCCGTTTTAGGTGTGTTATTTTTATTCAAATTACCTTTTGGTCATCCGATAATTATCTTATCTTTTGACAATCGTCAGGTGCATCTTCCTATTATAAACGTGTACACACGGCCTGGATATTTAACAATAGTCACAGATCATCAAGCTGTTATTTTCATGTTTGATACAAAAAGGCATGGGAATATCAAAAACAGCAAGATCGAAATATGGAGAATGCGATGTTATGAGTACACCATCATGTCCCAGCTCATACATTCTCACATGCACAGTGCAGTGTGTAACCGGGTTCTCTCGTATAGAAACCAGATACCATCGTTTTATGCTCAGTCACTTTACTGTCGTTCCTGGCTGGTAACTTTGGCATCGGTTGATGTGACGTCTCCGCACTTTTTGTTGGCTGTTTGCAGGGACACCAAGCCGATGTGATCCACCCTTCAGAAAAGGCTTCGCAACGTGGAACAAAGCTTCTTCTTCAGTCGGACAATATCTCCCCCCACGTTGTGATTTGGTCTAGTTAAGGAGTATGTGTTGCTGCTGCCCGGAAGGCACATCAACTGGTGGAAGACAGGCACATATAGAATTTTTTTAAAAATGGTGAAATCAAACGGACAGTCCAAACGATTCAAAAACACAACAAAGCTCTTGATTTGTGTTTATGTTAATAAAATGTATTCTCCTTAAAACTGGTATATATAAGGAACTTGTCTCTTTTAGTAGGTAGAGTGGGTAGCGTTTTTGCTTCTGGGTGGCACTTGGGGGATTTTCTTCAACTTGGCAACTTCTTAACTGAATGAACAATCGAGGCAAAATGACTTTTCTTTCCGGACTTAAGAAAAGCGAGTCCGCTCGATTCCATGATGGGGGGGGGGGGGGGGGGGGAGTGACAGCACCCACATTAACTCCGACATTGACTGTGTCTTTGACTCTCTCTCTCTCTCTCTCTCTCTCTCTCTCTCTCTCTCTGACTGAGTCTGACTGACTCCGCGCAACACTTTATATAGTTAGACTGATCACTTGGCATTGCCCAGATGCAATCTTTTCGTCACGGCCAGTACATGATCCAATTGGTCACTGGCTACCCCAGCTTAGCCTTCAAGGATGGGCTAGCCACGTCAATCACTTTTGTTTAACTAAAATTATCTCGCATACTTAATTTCTCTCAAACGACATTTTCGTCACTCATGATCATACCTAACCTTAGCTGACCCCTTTCTGACCTTTCCTCATGTCGCACCTTGTAATCTAAACAATTCTTTTCTTACCTGCTTCATTTTGATAGCACGTGCAAATAATAATGCAGTTTTCTTGGTACACTGTTCCAAATGTATACTAGCACCTTTAATCACCCTAAATCCTTCATAGGGTCCTGGCACTTTGTCATACCAACAAAAGAAAGTTACAGGAAATTCATGAAAATCTAGAATAACTACAGGTTAGTCACTAGAAAAGCGGGAAATTTGAGGTTGTAAATTTTATTGTTTGAGTTTTATTTTGTTTAAATTTTATTGCGTTTGGCTTATTCACTTCTTCAATTTGCATGGACAACATTTTGAGCATCTGTGAGTGTATTATAATAGTAGTCTTTTTGCCTTCACACGACTACAAACTCAGTAATCGAGTGTCTAAATCAGATATTTGCAGTGTTTGGCATGCCGGCATATATCTGTTCAGATAGAGGAACAGCATTTGTATGAAAGGATCTAATTGCTACTAGCTGGGCAACACCTTATCATGCTCAAGGAAATGGTCAGTGTGAACGGTACGATGGAATTATCTGAGAATACGTCTCATTGACCATAGCCTCAAGAAATCTCAGGGAATCACAATGGGAAACGTTGCTGCCTGAAGTATTACACGCTATAATATTTCTTCTTTGTACTGCTAGGAATGCCATACCACACAAAAGACTGTTTTCTTACCAAAGGCCAGGAACTCCCAGTGGCCATTCCTTACCTACTTATCTATGCTGGGTCCTGTTCTTTTGCATCAACAAAGTTGTATCAATAAGTATGAACCATTGGTGGACGATGTACAATTACTGGAAGAAAATCCACTCTATGCTCATGTAAGATTCGTCAATGAGCGTAAATGATTTAGCATCAGCAGGGAATTTGTTGCAAAGCGTAAAACAGTGGATGATAGTGTTATATGTGAATAAAATACTAATGAAATTCTAATTTAAAAAACAAACATAACTTCAACAGACCAAACATGAGTATTATTATTAACTTTTACATTTTGTTATGTTATTTTTTAAAAATTAGATTGAGTACATTTTATATTAATAAAATAAACTTTTGATGCAATTATTTTTTTTAGGATGATTATTTTATAATAGGATTTTAAAAGTGAAATGTCATTATTACGACACCATTTAGTCATTAAATTATTAATTGAATCAAATTGTTATAAAAATAAAAAATGAAATTTTCGATGTTTTTTTTTAAATTTCCTTTGTAAATTCCTATTTTAGTTAAATAAATTGTTTAGAGTGAATAAATGGATAAAAAAAAACGGTGCTTAAGCATATCCGCCCCGACATTAAAAAATTTAAAGAATGTATAAACGTTATTATGTACTTACGTGTTAGCTGAAAATAAGATTGTGCAGAAAAAATTACGCAAATTCATTCAGTAGTTATTTAATTATTAAAAAAAAACGATTTTAACGATTTTTTCACTCGGTAGATTTTCCACCATTTTGTATCTTAGATTTTCCAGTGGTCAAGAACGATAACTCATATTTTCACGATTTCTTGGTTTGTTATCTCCCTTGTTTACAAAAATGTCAAAATCTACGTAAAATCATTTAAATCATTTTTTTTTCTTTTTCTTATAATTAAATAACTACTGGATGAATTTGCGTAATTTTTTCTGCACAATCTTATTTTCAGCTAACACGTAAGTACATAATAACGTTTATACATTCTTTAAATTTTTTAATGTCGGGGCGGATATGCTTAAGCACCAAAAAAACTTCTGTTAGCCAATTACGAATTAGAAATTTCATGTTCAAATTTTTTTTAAAGGTGATACTTTTTTAGGACGCTAGTTCGCCAATGCGCCAGTTCGAAATTAGATAAACATAAACATTTGAAAACTAATAAAAAATGAATTTAATATCTTTCAAGATTTAATTTTAGGTTTGTTCGGTAGATAATAATAGCATGACTTTATTTTTGTATTTAAAACTTTTTATTTAATTTCAAGTAAAAAAAAAATGCGAAAAGTTTAATTAATTTGTTTGTAATTAATTTTTAAAGAATAAAATTAATTTTTGATTTAAATTTTAAAATAATCAGTCGCAGTTTTGAAAATATACTCAATTTAAAACTGAAATTAAAAATTAATTTAATTTCTTTGATTTAACTTTAGGTAGATAATAGAATAAAGTTATTTGTAAATTTATTTTTATAAAAAAAAATGCATGTAAACAATGCTTGTTATTTGGAGTACGCCAACAAACATAAATATCCATTTACATTGGTTCGTACGACGCCATTTGTATTTTTCAAAATGGCAAACTGTTGCACTGGCGTCCTAAAAAGTATCAACTTGTAAAAAATGCTACAAAAACTATTTATCATTTTGCCAAAATGTTGAAAGATTATTAATTGACACATTATTAATTAGCTTACTAGAAATGCCTGGAAAAATCATGGATTATATTGAAAAAATGCGACTATGAAAAATAATATTCTTAAGATTATAAACCTGGAAAAGTACAGGACAAGTTATTATAATTACATCACGTTTTTTTTTTATTATAAATGATATGGTGGACTTCATATATTTACAATGTAAATATGAATAATGATTAACAACCAAGATTCAAAAGTCCTAGTGAATTTTCTATAAGTATTTATTTAGATTAAAAAAAGGAAAAATCTGAAATTACAAAAACAAATAAAAGAATTAAATCATCCTCAGAGACCCAGGTAATTTAATTTGTTCTATGAAAATAAAGCTATATTTTCAAAACATTTAAATACAAATTCATTACTAAATCCGAATGCAAAAAATGGAAGACAAATAAATATTTTTCAAATAGGAATAAATACTTTTCAAAATATGAATAAATACTTTTTTTTAAAATATGGATAAATACTTTTTAAAATAGAAATAAATATTTTAAAGATATGAATAAATACTTTTTAAAATATGAATAAGTACTTTTTTTTTAATATGGATAAATACTTTTTAAAATAGAAATAAATATTTTTTTTAAATAGGAATAAATGCTTTTTTAAATAGGAATAAATATTTTAAAGATATGAATAAATACTTTTTAAAATATGAATAATACTTTTTTTTAAATATGGATAAATACTATTTAAAATAGAAATAAATAGTTTTTAAATAGGAATAAATGCTTTTTAAAATAGGAATACATATTTTAAAGATAGGAATAAATACTTTTTAAGATAGGAATAAATACTTTTTAAAATATGAATAAATACTTTTTTTAAATATGGATAAATACTTTTTAAAATAGAAATAAATATTTTTTAAATAGGAATAAATGTTTTTTAAAATAGGAATAAATATTTTAAAGATATGAATAAATACTTTTTAAGATATGAATAAATACTTTTTAAAATATGAATAAATACCTTTTTTTAATATGGATAAATACTTTTTAAAATAGAAATAAATAGTTTTTAAATAGGAATAAATGCTTTTTAAAATAGGAATAAATATTTTAAAGATAAGAATAAATACTTTTTAAGATAGGAATAAATTACTTACCTGATTTATTTTCTGTATGGCAACAGGACGTTTGTTACAGTTTGGCTTACTAGCCCACATAGTCAGCTGCTACAGTCACAACTACCACGACTTCATCTAGCTATTAACTCACGCCACTAGTCCAACCGTTGACTACTGGCTAATCCACCAGGAACTTAATCTGGCTGTTGACTAACTCCACTTGTCCAGTCGTTGATTAAATCAATTTCTTAAGATTATACAATCCTTTTCAGGACACACTCTGTCCTTGCCAGGAAAATAAAAAACTATAACATTTTCAAATACTTCTGTCCTTCTCAGGACACCCCCTGTCCTTTTCAGGACACCCCCTGTCCTTTTCAGGACAATTTCTCTTTTAGCCCAGCGTACTGGTGTTCAATCTCAGTACGATGGAAATAGATTTGCTTTCTCAATTCACCTAAATATTTCAAATGGATTCGTCAAGCAGTTTTTTAGTCGCTAACTTTTGCATGACAAACAGATATATATACAAAAACCTCAGCACCCCCTCCCCTCTATCCCACCCTAACACAAATTCACTAACACTCCCACCTCTCCCCTTTTTCACTCACAGCCATCCACATTCATTTCACTCTCTGCCACCGACTTCTCTCAGCCTGGACGTTGGTCCTGCGCTCCCAGTAGTGGCTACTACTACTTCTTCTCATCAACCCATCATGTCAACCCAATATTTCTATGTACTTGCATGACATTTTTCTTAAAATTATCATCCTGAAGAAGTCTTACAAATTAAGACGAAACGTTGATGAATACATAAAAAAACATCTTTTGGTTTTTCCTTTTTCATTTCCCATTACGTCGGATTACTCTCATCCCCCTTTCTCATATATATATATATATATATATATATATATATATATATATATATATATATATATATATATATACAAACATTGTTAAAAATAACAGAATTCGTCTGTTTAATTATACTTTTTTTATGTTTTCAATTTTTCCGATGGTCTTTTTTTTGTATTAAAATCAAAAATAATGATAAATGTTCTATAGGTTTCGCGAACATTTTCGATTCTTCGTCGAATCATCCTCAGGTGTAAAAAGCAAATGAACACAAAAGCTGGATAAAGAAGATAATTTTTAAAAAGATGGCGTAAAAATGCGCATAGAACGTTTTTTCGCACATTTTTCGCATGTTTTGTTGACGATTTAAATTCAGTGACGCTCGAATAACATCACAAAACAAAATCGCATTACATTAAGCATTTTAAAATGTTGCCATTTATTTCATACGTGATGTTATTAATTGTAGGTTGTTGTGTTTTTATGTAGATAGCTTCCAGTATTTTTTATTTTTTTTAATTGGTTTCGGAATGTTTGATTTTAGTGTTATTAACTAGAATTTGTCTTAAATCAGAGGGAGGGTAGTTATGTTTTTGTAGATGTTGGTAACTTGAGCTAGAGTTTTCAAGATGCATGGTGGTGCGGCGGGATAGGGTAGTGCTTGTAAAACCAATGTAGCTATTAGCTTTATTTTTATTATGGGAGTTACATTCTCCCAAAAGGGCATTTAAATTTATAAATAATATATATATATATATATTATATATATCGGCGAAACAGTTTTTCATGGTAAACAACTGATGATCCCTTAAAATAGTGTTAGAAACAAACTAATATAATAACTGTAAAAAATAAATTGACTTACATGAGTGATTTTCCACTGAAAGACTTGGGACTATAAGTTTTTTTTTGTTGTTTTTTTTTTTTTTTAATATAGTTTTAATGGTTGAGAAACTTCCGAGACTATATATATATATAAATGCACATTGCTCTTCATTATAGTGTGAAGGATGAACTGATTATTTTTGGATTAAACTAAATTTCTGTTTGTCATCCTTCTTTTGCCATTACTGTATTGTCCCTATTTACTTGACTCCCCTAGAGGGCAATGTTAGACACAAAATCGTTTTTTATGTGGGGGTTATCCAACACCCCAAAGAGTGGTACTCTGGATAGGGACAAAAATTTTAATTGCCACAATTAAGAGGGATTTCGACGCTCCGACAAAGGACAGAACAGATACTACACTTTGATCCTAGCCCAAAGGCCAAGAATTAGCCAAAAAAGTTGTAAGACTGATCACGCTACGATCGGCCCTTGCACACTAAACTTTTAAAATAAATCTAACGTTCTGCTGAGTGAAAAAATACTTCCTCAAATTTGATGATTCGATTGTTATTGACGATTGTGATGATCTACAACGATTTTTAGCAGAAATGAGACGTTTAACCCTTCACAGCTATTATTTTTATTATTATTATTATTATTATTATTGTTATTGTTATTGTTATTATTATTGTTATTGTTATTATTATTGTTATTGTTATTGTTATTATTATTGTTATTGTTATTATTATTATTATTATTATTATTATTCTTTAGTAGTTTCAACTTTTGGATGTTTTCAGTTGGAGTTTTCTTTTTTTGAACATCAAGTCAATTCCCTTGACCTTAGACATTCAAGCTGTACCTTAACACTTTTGCTGTTCCCAACAGACAAGCCTTTTGCAGAATTGGAAAATAAATTGTCTCATCAATCTGTTTAAGCCATTTATGGTTCCAAGCATTTCAATTACAACGGGAATCACCTTTATTTCTTTACATTTCCATAGTCTAACTAATTCCCATTTTAGGTCTTGATATTTATTTATTTATTCGTGTTCTTTCTCCTGCACTCTGGTATCGAATGGGGCAGGCTATATCAATGATTAAGCAAGTTCTCTTGTTTCTGTTTAGTCGGGTTTTGAATATTCAAGAACCTTATCAGTCTGTATGCGCATGTTCCAAAGAAGTTTGACATTGTCGTTCTCCTGTACCACTTCTGGCTTATGCTCATACTACTTCTCATTGTGGTCCAATTTATAAAGTTTGAATATATTCCAGTGTAGTACCTGAGCGACTTTGTCGTGTCTCCATTTTTTTATACTGGTGTTGTGCTAGCATTGGTCATTCAGATACAATATTCTCTAAGGATTCTTCCCTTTCATTACACAATCGGCATATCAGTGATTCTGCAGTTTTGTTAATGTAATGTTTGATGGACCTAGTGCGGGTGGCTTGTTCCTAGGCTGCCATTAAAGTGCTCTTGGTAGATTTTTTTAGATCACCACTGACCAACCAATTCCAGATGTCATTATCTCTAAATGCAGTATTCTTAAAGAATACACTATGTAGTTTCTTTCCAAATAATTTTAACCCTCTCTCTTGTAATCTTTGATTTTTTTTTCACCCCAGTTCTTAGTATTCCCTCTGTTTTCACTTCACGAAGAAGAATCTCATTACTTTCAGAAATATATTTATATAGACAACCTTCTTCTATATTCACAACATCTTCAACACTAAGTAGACCTCGACCACTTCCTTTCTAGGTAGATACAATCGACCTGCATCTCATTTCTTTGTAAAAGCTCCATAAATTGTAAGCATTTTCCGTGTTTTGGTATCGAAACATTTTAGTTCATCTACATTCCAGTCAAGTATACCGGCAGTAATACGAATGATAGCTACTGCTGTGGCATTGATAGCATAGATTGTATTTCGACTGTGGAGGTGTGATTTAAGAATACTCCTTACTCTTCTTTAGTACCCAGTTGTGACCTGGTTTTTCATTCCTTTGTTTTTAATCTCATCCGCCTCCAGAGTTCTCAAGTATTTGTAGTCCCTCTCACTGTCTACATTCTCTGGTCTATCCATAAAAGGAAAGTTCTTGAAAAATAAAATGTATGTATTCTCCACCGACTGCCAACTGCACCTCTTTCTCTCTCTACTTCACTTGCCTCACTGAGCAACAACAACTCTTCAATCAAAAGAGTACAGTTTTTATACTGTTCAAATCCACCCTTATGCAAATTGACTCCCCACCAGAGCCATCTAGCGGTTAGAGACTCCAAACAGCCAATCTGCAAAGGGGGATAACTCAACTGGCGACTAAACCACACATTCTTTAACAGATCTGTTGTTGGGAGTTCAAGGCCATCTGATTAGAGAAGTTTACCCCTTTTTATAACAAGAATGGCACATTTAGTGATGCCAAATTCCATTCGTATGTCGTTACTAAATAATTTAACCGTGTTCATTAGGGTATCAAGTTGGATGTCGCTCTTTCCAAAAACCTTAGGGTCATCCATAGTAAGTGGCTGACTGTAGGAAGCCCTTTCCCAAGTCCATATTCTGCCTTCACATTACGTAAGAGAAGTGTCATTTGGATCAAACTAATGACAAAAAGCAAAGGGGAAAGACTATCGCCCTGGAAAATCCCTTTCCTAATTTTCACTTTACCTATTATTATTATTATTATTATTATTATTATTATTATTATTATTATTGTTATTGTTATTGTTGTTGTTGTCGTCGTCGTCGTCGTCGTCGTCGTCGTCGTCGTCGTCGTCGTCGTCGTCGTCGTCGTCGTCGTCGTCATTATTATCATTATCATTATCATTATCATTATCATTATCATCAGTTTAATGTCCGTTTTACATGCTGCCATGAGTTGGATGGCTTCTAGAAATTTACTTCCAAACTAACCTATCTCTGACCAGGTCTTTATGTATCCCTCATTCTCTCAAGTCCATCCTTATCACTTGCTCCATGTAATCCTTGGCCTTCCCCTGTGAACTGAACCTGGTGCCTCAACTGTTCTACATCTACTAACCCAAGAACTCTCATCCATTCTTTCAATGTGGCCATACCATCGAAGTCTACTCTTCTGCACACATCTCCCTCTACTGACCAGGTTTAATATTCTTCTGGGGTAATCAGATCTAAGCCTCTTCAAGACTCACATTACACATATATCGTATCATTCTCATGTCATTTCTCTCCATGCAACGCATGTCCTCAACCATCACTGCGTACACATCTAGAGGTTACAAAGTTATAAAGTAAAATGATGATTACATCATTCATGAAGATGAAAAATAAATCGACATTAATTGGTAAATTCTTTCAGGATTATGTGACGCTTGGTCATCAAAAACCAGCCAATAGATGTACACCACGTTCTGTAAATGATTTAGTGGCAATGATGTGCAGTTAGTTGAAAGTTGGCAGAGAGATTTTTTGTTACTATTAAGCCAAGAGCCACTCAAGGATAGGGGTGTAGCATTAACTCCCTTCTCAAGAAAAATTACACACACATACCACCAGGTGACATCAAACTTGATTCATCTCCCTTTGTTGTACGCCACGGAGCATTCTGATCTGATTTATAAAAAATGGAAGCGGAGTCTCTCTCTTTCTTTTCACAGCCTGCTAGATATAATATCAGCCAGACCATCTCTCTCTCCTTATTCAGGCTGACGGCTGCTATCACTATGTGATCACATACACAATTGCATTATCCCCAATGTCAGAACTTTTCTCCACTCACACACATATGTAAAACAATCGTCATACTTTCTACTATAGACATTTCCAATGGGCACGTTTTAATCTCTACGTACACACACACACACACATGAATGCATCATTCCACCTACATTTACTTTGGATATGTTTTAATAAACACTATTTCATAGTCAGTTCAGCATCCAATAAAAGTTTTATTGAATTATATTTTCATTGACTTGCTACTTTCCTTTCATTAGAAGATGCTTGTATTGTGAACATGCAAAAATATATCTATAGGGTAATCGCCATTGTGCTAGCATCGATGCCTGATTCAGTCAAAGGTTAATGAGACCGAATGAATGTCAGCCGAAAAATAAAGCATACAAACAAGATAAATAGTACTAAAAAGATAACGAGTACTAATCAACAAAAAACTAGTAACAAAATAAAAAGTTCAAACAAAATAAACAGTACTAATAAGATAAAGAATACTAACAAGATAAAGAATACTAACAAGATAAATAGTTCTAACAAGATAAAGAATACTAACAAGATAAATAGCTCTAACAAGATAAAGAATACTAACAATATAAAGAATACTAACAAGATAAATAGCTCTAACAAGATAAATAATGCTAACAATATAAAGAATACTAACAAGATAAAGAATACTAATAAGATAAATAATGCTAACAATATAAAGAATACTAACAAGATAAAGAATAGTAACAATATAAAGAATACTAACAAGATAAAGAATACTAACAATATAAAGAATACTAACAATATAAAGAATACTAACAAGATAAAGAATACTAACAATATAAAGAATACTAACAAGATAAAGAATACTAATAAGATAAATAGTTCTAACAAGATAAATAATGCTAACAATATAAAGAATACTAACAAGATAAAGAATACTAATAAGATAAATAATGCTAACAATATAAAGAATACTAACAAGATAAAGAATAGTAACAAGATAAATAGCTCTAACAAGATAAATAATGCTAACAATATAAAGAATACTAACAAGATAAAGAATACTAATAAGATAAATAATGCTAACAATATAAAGAATACTAACAAGATAAAGAATAGTAACAAGATAAATAGCTCTAACAAGATAAATAATGCTAACAATATAAAGAATACTAACAAGATAAAGAATACTAATAAGATAAATAATGCTAACAATATAAAGAATACTAACAAGATAAAGAATAGTAACAAGATAAATAGCTCTAACAAGATAAATAATGCTAACAATATAAAGAATACTAACAAGATAAAGAATACTAACAATATAAAGAATACTAACAAGATAAAGAATACTAACAATATAAAGAATACTAACAAGATAAAGAATACTAATAAGATAAATAGTTCTAACAAGATAAATAATGCTAACAATATAAAGAATACTAACAAGATAAAGAATACTAATAAGATAAATAATGCTAACAATATAAAGAATACTAACAAGATAAAGAATAGTAACAAGATAAATAGCTCTAACAAGATAAATAATGCTAACAATATAAAGAATACTAACAAGATAAAGAATACTAATAAGATAAATAATGCTAACAATATAAAGAATACTAACAAGATAAAGAATAGTAACAAGATAAATAGCTCTAACAAGATAAATAATGCTAACAATATAAAGAATACTAACAAGATAAAGAATACTAATAAGATAAATAATGCTAACAATATAAAGAATACTAACAAGATAAAGAATAGTAACAAGATAAATAGCTCTAACAAGATAAATAATGCTAACAATATAAAGAATACTAACAAGATAAAGAATACTAACAATATAAAGAATACTAACAAGATAAAGAATACTAACAATATAAAGAATACTAACAAGATAAAGAATACTAACAATATAAAGAATACTAACAAGATAAAGAATACTAATAAGATAAATAGTTCTAACAAGATAAATAATGCTAACAATATAAAGAATACTAACAATATAAAGAATACTAATAAGATAAATAATGCTAACAATATAAAGAATACTAACAAGATAAAGAATAGTAACAATATAAAGAATACTAACAAGATAAAGAATACTAACAATATAAAGAATACTAACAAGATAAAGAATACTAACAATATAAAGAATACTAACAAGATAAAGAATACTAACAATATAAAGAATACTAACAAGATAAAGAATACTAATAAGATAAATAGTTCTAACAAGATAAATAATGCTAACAATATAAAGAATACTAACAATATAAAGAATACTAATAAGATAAATAATGCTAACAATATAAAGAATACTAACAAGATAAATAGCTCTAACAAGATAAAGAATACTAACAATATAAAGAATACTAACAAGATAAAGAATACTAATAAGATAAATAATGCTAACAATATAAAGAATACTAACAAGATAAATAATGCTAACAAGATAAATAGTTCTAACAAGATAAATAATGCTAACAAGATAAATAGTACCTAAGTTGATCCATGGTATCAACTGCATTTGATTACTTATGGAGCAATCTATGACAAGAATTTCTCGATATTGCATTTGTAGATGACCAAGTTTTAATTAGCAGGGAAGCAGTCCTACAGTATTGTGTTTTACAAACGGAAGCCTTTGCAAAGATTCTCTGTCCATGGAAGTTCCATTTGACACTAGGCACATGGAAGGAGAAAGGAAAGTCTTTTTCTGTTGTGGTAGAAAACGAGTTTGTGCTGTGAATGTCTTACAATGATGAACTTCAGATTGGAGCTCAGTCGAACACCTTTCATGGAAATAATTATAGAGTAGAGAGAGACTACAGGGAAGAAAAGAGATGACCCATTCTTTCCCTAGATTTTGAAGCCGATGTTGTACTCTGTCAAGACAGGAAAGAGTGCTCTGTGCGGCAACTCTATGGATGTGGCAACAGCATTCCATCTTAAGACGTGGAGACGAATCTGTCAGCCAATGGCAACTGACGGGTGTGGTCAATTTTTGATAACAAGACAGAGTAAACGCTGTTGATAAACCAAAAATCTTGATAGGTTTTGTTCAAGAAAAGTAAGTTCACAAACCAACTTAAAAATTTTTTTTTATAGAAATCGCTCCAGACAAGGCATGAAGCCACTTGATGTAACGAGCTAAAAAAAATACTACTTCAAGGTCAAAAACTAGCCAATGATAAGTGTTAGATAGATAGATTCCGACCCAGAAAACAGCAATTCTTCCCCCATTTTCAGAAACATCGTTCGTAGAATGTGAGGACTAAAGGACAAAATAAGGGAAGCAAGAGTTATGAAGCTGCCGAAAGTAAACCCAAGTTAGTCACTTTCTACTCATCTCATAACCAATAACAATAAACTGTAATTACAAGCAGGGCCGGTTTTAAGCCAATTAAACCGATCTGATCAAATTCAACCCTGCACTTGCCTTTGTTTATATTAGAAATAAAACAAGAAAACTTTTCATATTGTCTTTCAAAATTCGATTATATCAAGCATTTAATGTTTATTCGTTTATTTGTTGGTGTGTGTGTGTGTTTTTATGCAATATAAACATCCATAAATGTTATTATGTAGAGTAGGGGCCCCACCATCAGTTACTTAATACCTGCCAGTATTCTCTACTCTAATAGTTTCTTTTCTCGGGCTGTCAGCCTTTGGAACTCCCTCCCTGCTCCCTGCTTCTCTGACTCTACCGACATGCAGAACTTTCAGTGTAATGTGAACAGATATCTCGCTGCACAACTTCTCACTTAGGATGTCCTCGTATAATTTCTGGCCCCTAATCCACAGTTGCCCCTTACGTCTCAGTGGCAATGTGCCCCCTTGTTTGGGGTGAATACAAGTTTTTTTTTTTAAATTGGGACCTGCAATTCCTAGCACCGACCCTGATTACAAGATGTTAATTATTCGTTTGTTTTGTTCATTGCGTTTGTTTTTTGTTTTGTAACAGGTTTGGGAGCAAGACAACAATAGGGACCCCAGATCATTAACACAAGACGCGGGACATATTTTGGAATCACCGGTTGACCTCGCAATACACGTGGTCTCTATTTACAAAACACTTGTAAATAAATCTTTTATTATTTTAATAAATGCAGTATATTTCGGAATTTTTTTTTCTTTTAACATGTTAATATTTATTTTAAGGCAGAGAGTCCATAAATAAAACAAATAAAATATTAACATGTTTTCTTTTAAAACATGTTTTTGTGTCACTATTTACTTGCCTCCCCACGAGGGCAGAAATGGGGGGGGGGGGGTATGAAATATTTATCACCGTACTTAAGTAATCTTTCGTTTTGTAGGGAAAAATCAAGTTTCCCAAAAAGGGGCACTCTGGATCTTACCTCAGTTTAGAAGGATTTTTCCATACTACACATTGCTCCTAGCCTGAGGAGGCAAAACGGATGATTACGCAAGTTATTTTAATAAATAAACGAAATATATACGCTTTTTAAAAAATCGGCTGACTTGTAATCTTTCGTTTTGCCTCCCGACGAGGGCGGAGTTAGATTTCAAAAATCAGTTTCTAAACGGAAGCAATTTAAAGTTTATGAAGTTTTTGTCCTTAGAAACTGATTTTTGAAGTAAATAGCTAAGTTTTGTTTTTTAATAACAAATAAGTTATAAAAAGATTTGTAAATAAAATTATGTATTTGTTAAATCTTATTTCATTTGTTGCTTACAGAAAAAAAGGACAATCAATAGTCGATATGTAAAACCAACATTCGCTGCCACTGCTGCTTCTAATAAATTCTTTAGCAGGGTTGTTATGTCAAGAAACACCGACAATGATGCTGTTATTCAATTTCACTTATATTCTAATGTTATTACTTTAATAAATCCAGTCTTCAGTATCCAGTCTTCAGAATCCAGTCTTCAGAATCCAGTCTTCAGAATCCAGTCTCTCCTACTATTTAATCCATATCTGGAGAGGATATATAGATTCAAGGGTATTAGTAAAAGTGACACAGTAGGCCTGACAGAATTCAAACACCCCAAGCCGAACACACGGTTTGCACCTGTAATTACTATACCACACCACAAACATTTCAATATATCTGAATGAATAAATTAACTATTATTCGTTATTGATTTTTTCTTCTTTTTTTTAATTCATTTCAAGTTTTGATTTTAATATAACAAATAATTCTGTTTCGCAATATTCTGTTTCACCGACAATGATGCTGTTATTAAATTTCACTTATATTCTAACGTTACTAGTTTGATAAAAGTTTACTAAAAATGAGTCCACTGTTATTAGTCACTGGCAGGTAGCCCCTGTAAATAGTAATGTAATACTATGTACTGTAATGTAATGTAATACTATGTACTCTCTATGCCTATCCCTCAATCCCATATTAGCTTTTTTATCGTCATCTTTTAATTTCTATAGTGTTCAATTTAATTGAATGAATGCAAAACATTTTTATCTATCCTAACTATATTTACATCAAAACACGTTAGGCTTATTTAATTCTGATGATACAATAATATCTTGAAATACCGTATATATAGTAATCACCAAACTCGCTCAAACAAATCTCGATATTGCTCATTTACATTTTTTTTTTTTACAGTTTCTAGTAAATTAATATACTCTAATCGTTTTATCGATAGTACTATTATTATAATTATTAATAAAATGAAAGAGATTTTATAAAAAAAAAAAAAAGATAACGTTTTAAAAAGTTTTTAGAATTTCATTTTCAAGGGAGATAATTTACTCCGGCGTTAGTAAAATGTCAAATGTCGCTGAGATGTGGAGAACAGATACTACACTTTGATCTTAGCCGAAAGACCAAGGAACCATGAAAAAATATTTTTTTGTGACTAGATGAAAAAAAAACTTGATTTAATCGGAATATCTAGTAATGAAGACATGTAGTGTAGTATCGGTTCTGTTGTCATAAGACCGTCCATGCAAGAATTACTTCCTCCTATTTGGGGGGGGGGGGGGTAGTGTTCGTTCGTCATGATATTATTCTCAAAGTCAGGGGGTAAGTGTAGTATATGTTCGTTCACAATAATACTAAAGAAAACGATAGCTCAAGTTTATAAACATGTCTTTTTAACTAGAAAATTATGAAAGAAGTTATCGTTCTTCCTTAGCTAGCATATTTCTCTTTGTTTATAAAGATGGCGACTATATTTTTCTGCCTAATTTTTATTTAGGCATTTCACTTAGACAATGAAACTTGCCATTGTTTTTAACATTATCTAATTGAACGTTATAATATACTATATAGAATTAAATAAGCATAAATCGTTTTAATGTTAAAACGGTTTATGCTTATTTAATTCTATATAGTATATTTTTATTCTTCATGATACATTCCTCCCATACATTACCTCCTCTTTTTTGGGGTGTTGTGTGTGTGTGGGGGGGGGGGCAGTATAGTATATGTTTGTTCCTTACGATACCATCCTTCCAGGATTACCTTTTTCTTTTTGTTGTGGGGGATAGTGTACTATCTATTCTGTTGCTATGATATCATCCTCCCAGGCATTAACTCTCCCTTTTTTTTTTGGGGGGGGGGGAGTAGTGTTTGTTCGTCATGTTATCCTGTCAGTTATTACCTCCTCCTTTGGGGGTCAGTGTATGTAGTTCGTTCATCATGATATCATCCGCTCAGCCTAGCAAAAATATGCGACCGGTCGAAGTGTAAGGGGAATGATGAGTGGACGAAAGGTGTTATCCTTTTATCTTCTCGTGAAGAAACGGAACAACGAAAAGTATTTCTGTAACTATAACAAAAAGGGGTTTTATTAACTCAAGGTTACCTATACCGTTTTGGTATAGGTAGATGAGAGTGGGACAGTGTCCGTCTGAGGAAGAGGAAGAACATAAGAGTTCTTAGGGCCGCCCGTGGATTTCTTCAGGTAGGGATGGCAGCAGTCGTCAAATGGCGACGGCGGCGGGAGAGAGAGCGTTTCCTCGTTTCTCGCTGGTGCTCTCTGCGATGTATCCAAGCTGGTGCCAGTCGTCGTCTGATCTTTTTCCTCGAACCCTAAGGGGACATAAGTAATCCCTTAGGGAACTAACGATATTACTGCGCCCTGTGATTTGATTAGACAAGCCAGCTCACAGGGACAGTGATTACGCATTCAAAAGTAGTCCCTATTGGTGACTGCTACAGAAACGTATATTCTCTAGTTTATAAATAAAATGAAGTAAAACAATGTCTTTACTGTTTATGAATTCCCAGCACGAACAAAGACCCCACGATATTATTGTAAAATAAACCCCAATACAACACATAAAGAATACAACCATTGGATTCCTCCTAAAGTTGTGTTTGATCTTGATATAGGGCGTTGCCGCAATACAATAATAGTAACGATAATTATTAGTGATGGGACGATTCCAATATTTTTCCTGATTTCGATACAATTACCAATTCCGATTCCAATTCTGTTAAAATCTCTAAATATTTAGCTATAGAGTTGTTGTTTTTTTGCTTGTTTTTTTGGGGTTTTTTTTAATTTTCGGATTACCATAAAAACCCATGTAATATGTGCATATATTTTCGCAAGCATAAAAATACACTTGTGGTGGGGGAGGTGATCTATGTATTTTAGTTTCACTGGTAGTTTGAAATCAATAAATCTTTATCATTTCATCATTAGTACCAGCAATGGAAAATTAAGTTTTAAACAAAAACAAACAATTAAAAGACCCGGTTTTAGCATTGGAAAATAGGCACAATTTTTTTCCGAATCCGATACTGCTTCTAATACCCCAAGAAGTTCTGATTTTTCCGATTCCTGATTCTGATTAATCATCTCGACACTAGTAATCATTAATCATTGCCACTAACATTTTTTCGTTTAAAATACTGCTTTTTTGTTCTTTTTTATAACCTTATACAGTATTTTTATTTACTTCCTTTGCAGCAGGTTAGACACAAGGTCAGGCGACATTTTGAAAAGCTAGCATACTAGGTAAAGTGCATTATGGCATACAAAAAATACCCGAACAGCCCCGTCTGCAGTTCCTGATTGGGCCGCCTCATGCGATTAGCAATAAACTAACCCTTTCTCAGAGGTAAAACCTGGGAGGGTGGACTTCCTAGGACTGATCAGGACCATACCACAGCCCGATAGCAACAAAGCAACCGTCGGACTGATTGTCGAGGACGTATCTCTGACTGGTACGAACTGCACCTACTCAAGCTGTGCTAAACGTTGAAAGAATGAATGAGAGTTCTTTGATTAGTAGATGTAAAACAGTTGAGATAGCAGGTTTAGTTCACAGGGGAAGGGCAAGGAAAATATTAGAGGAGGTAATAAAAATAGACTTTAGAGAAAGATGGATGAATAAAGACCTGGTCAGAGATAGGTTTGTTTGGAAGTCAATTTCTAAAAGCCGTCCAACGCATGGCAGCATAGAAAACGGATGTTAAATCGAATATGAAGGTGATGAGGATGATGATGAATTAGGATTATTAAAGTATGTTGGTTTTATTGTACTATTTTTTTTATTATCATTAAAATCAATTTTAGTAAATAACATATACTTTCTAAAGAAATTAATTAATATGTTTTTATAGTTGATTATTCTTAAAATGTAAACAAAAATTACTTTCAAGAAAAAAGAACATTTTGAAAAACAATGATTGTGATCTTTTGTCTGTAAATAGAGAATGAAGCAAGGGAGTTAACTCTCATACTTGTTATCTTTATCATGAATTATGTCCCTTGAATCAGTCTCTGGGTACCAAAGGTGTGTGTAAAGGGTTATAATTTAAAACTTTAAAACTCACCACCTCTGCAACATCGGGTAACTATTATTTAATGCAAGCTTTATTTGAGAAACTACTCAATTTTTAAATAAAATATGAACTTAACAAATTTTGTTTCGATAAGTGGCTAGAAACGTAATCATTTCAGATTTATAAGGCAAACATACTTATTGAAGAAGGTCGGAGGTTACATCGGCTGAAACGTTGTAAAATAACAGCCAAATTGAGAATAGTAGTCAGAATAATACAAATAAAATAAAAACCATAAGTTATAACCGTAAAAATCTATTATAACGCCCCGCTCGTGCCCATATCGTTTCTTTCATTTTTTTGAAAAAAAAAAAAAAAAAAAATCAGAAATTTCCAACTTTGATTTAGTGTTCAGGTTAATAAAGGACATTTTTTTCGGGGTGGGAGAAGAAAAAAAAAATCGTCTATTTCACCCCCCCCCCCCCAAAAAAAAAACAATCACGCCCTTTATTAAGCACAACACTAACCCTAAGTCCGATGTGTCAATATGGTCTGTTTATACGCGCGTAAGCGGGCCGTGATTGTAGATTTTTACCGTTATAACTTAGAATAATACCCCATGAAGATGTCGACTTATATTTTTTTAGTTCGATTTTTTGGCGTAGGTACTTCGAATCTCGAATCATTTTGATAACAAACGTAGTTTTTTTTGTTTTATTTTTTTTTCATTATTTATTTTATTTCAAGATTGTTCGCCATCTATTTGAATGATATTATGAAAATCTTGCAAAAAAAGAACAAAATAATTTATATTTTAAATGTGCAAAATTCGTAGCATACATTACAAAAAAAGTTTACAGAAAAAATTATTATAAATTTGTAGACGAGGACCCTAAGCTAAATATACCCCCCCCCCCAAAAAAAAACTGAAACTAGAACCTGGTTACATCTAAGATTTATTTACTGGTGATACCAGATCAGGCTGCCCTGTGGCTCCCTGAGACGAAATTCACCTACATTGACGTTTTTTTTTTGTTTTGTTTTTTTTTTTTTTTGTAAAACTTAATTATGTTCTACAAAAGCAAAAACAAAAACAACAGCCCCTCTCCCTTTCTCCCTCCCCTTTTTTATTATATTTTTAGAACTTGAAGCATAAATCTTTTACTATAATGACCAGATTCGGCATTAAATAACCCAAAAAGGGTTGATATGCCGTAAAACAAAACTACCAAACCAAAAACGATGATTAAACATTTGAAGATATAAAGAACTTGAAGCATAAAAACTTTTACTATAATGACCAGATTCGGCATTAAATAACCCAAAAAGGGTTGATATGCCGTAAAACAAAACTACCAAACCAAAAACGATGATTAAACATTTGAAGATATAAAGAACTTGAAGCATAAAAACTTTTACTATAATGACCAGATTCGGCATTAAATAACCCAAAAAGGGTTGATATGCCGTAAAACAAAACTACCATCTAAGATTTAACTAAAATCAGTAAAAATGGTTACATGTTCAAACGCTATCTGGTCGAAAAGCACATGATCAGTTTGCGTTAAACTTATATGTTAAACTGATCTCCCACTCTAAAGTCTAATATTTATTTGTATTCTTACCGCCAAGTTTTTCAGGGTGTTTACATGTAATCGACCCAAAAAAGTAGAGCACTTCTTTAGTTTAGCTGTGAATCAGAATTTTTTTTTTTCAATTTTGATAAAAGGGGCAGACAATCAACCGGAAGTAATATAGAATTAGAAGTTTTTTATCCAAAGCAATGATTATCAATAAAGCGAACAATAACAACAGCGAACGATGTATTTTTTTATTGGATTTGAATGACACGTTTTTTTTTGTGCTTCGCATCATCAGAAGGAACCACTTCACAGTTTCGACCCCTATTCCTCGACTGCTTTTCTGAAGTGGCAGGGCCCCTCTGTCAGGAGGTGGTTATGTATTGATTTACTCCTCTCCAGGAGTTAGGCACAAGGCCAGTTTTTATCTTACTCCCACAAGGAAGATGTGACCCAAGGTCGGGTCAGAAAAGTGGGGTTTAAAAATTACCTGGGCAGTCCCGTCGGTATTCCCCGGTAGGGGCGCCTCAGGCAGTAAGCAATAAACTTACTCCTCCCCAAAGAGAGGAGGCGAAGCCTGGGAGGGTGGACCTCCTAGAACTGCACAGGACAGACCCATAGACCGGCGTAAACCAAGCCCCAAAGGCCAAGACAATACCAGTCTATGGGGTGCAGTATCCATCGGAACAGATACTACACTTTGATCTTAGCCAAAAAGAGGTGGTTTTATTTACTCCTCCCCAGGAGTTAGGCACAAGGCCAGTTTTATCTTACTCCCACAAGTAAGATGTGACCCAAGATCGGGTCGAGAAAGTGGGGTTTGAAAAGCCAGCGCTCGAGAGGTGAGCACTCTGGCCATTTAAAAATTGCCTGGGCAGCCCCGTCGGCATTCCCCGGTAGGGGCGCCTCAGACAGTAAGCAATAAACTTACTCCTCCCCAAAGAGGGGAGGCAAAGCCTGGGAGGGTGGGCCTCCTAGAACTGCACAGGACAGGCGTGCAGTATCCATCGGAACAGATACTACACTTTGATCTTAGCCAAAAGGCCAAGAAACCCAATTGAGGTGGTTTTATTTACTCCTCCCCAGGAGTTAGGCACAAGGCCAGTTTTATCTTACTCCCACAAGTAAGATGTGACCCAAGATCGGGTCGGGAAAGTGGGGGTTGAAAAGCCAGCGCCCGAGAGGTGAGCACTCTGGCCATTTAAAAATTGCCTGGGCAGCCCCGTCGGCATTCCCCGGTAGGGGCGCCTCAGACAGTAAGCAATAAACTTACTCCTCCCCAAAGAGGGGAGGCAAAGCCTGGGAGGGTGGGCCTCCTAGAACTGCACAGGACAGGCGTGCAGTATCCATCGGAACAGATACTACACTTTGATCTTAGCCAAAAGGCCAAGAAACCCAATTGAGGTGGTTATGTAGCACTGATGTCATCTGCCCATAAATGCCATCAAACCAGAGACACTTTTCAGCCATCATTATCAACAATTGATTTTGATTGCAATGTGACGTCATAAACTACCTTGCATATGGCGTCATCACTATCTCCTTCATCTCCCTTCTTTTGCCGTCCAAAATTCACGTCTCCTTCCAGTTCATATCATTCCTCTTCAGCCATATCCAATAAGATGTTTTCTCTGCTGTTTCCTGAAGATCTTTTATCAATTTTCTCAATTCTGAGTTGTTACAATAAAAGCGATGTCGAAATAGGTTTATAACCGTTCGTTCTACATTTCCTCTTGCCCCAATGGCCAAATGATGGAATTCGACCTTTCATCTTTTATCTTGACACTCCTGTACCAACTGTTCATATTTGATCTCTTTGCTATTTTCTGCAGCAGCAAACTTTTCTTCCCATGGTACTGTTAATTCCAGTATTATTCCTTCTGGTCGTTGTCCAGATGATATCAATGGAAACACCAAAAAAATGTTCAGATATATACTTCCATCTGTCATCTATTTTTATAGTTGTTGGATGACTACTTAGATTACTTTTTGTGCCTGCTTTGTGGAATTCCACCTTCTTTATTTGTTTAGTCTTGGGTAATTCTCCATCATGAAATTGCTTTATTTTTGCTTGATTTGTTCTTCAATTATTGCAAGCACCTGATTGTGACGCCATGTATACCTTTCTGTCACCAGCTCACAGTTTGAGAGAATATGCCTTAGCGTTCTCTTTTTCCCGCATCGACATCTATCATTATCACACATCCTCCACCGAACAAGATTGGCAGGTGATGGCATTGCATCATATGTCTCTGCCCATTCCCAGGCCCATATTTCTTTCCATCCATTTTTTCACTCAACAACACACTCCTCCCATCGTAAGCACTGTCCTTGATGATCACATTTAACAAGATGTAAATATCGGTTCTCTTGAACTTCTTTCCTAATTTCTTTCACTACAGCATCCCTCTTTTCCCTTGCATTACTCCTGGAAAATGGTTTAAAGTTTCCAAATACATTTGCTGCTGTATTTCCTCTCCCTTACTTCTATCATGTAATGCACCCTTTTACCATCTTCTTAAACTCTTCACTGGTTCTTCTTTAACAGTTGGTATCATATCACCTCCTATCTTATACCGAACTTCTTTCTGTTTGCCTTTTATATATGTAACACATCTGGATTTCTTCGCTTTGAATTTCATTCTTGACCACAGAATCAATTCATCCAATCAAAGAATAACTTCCTCCATTCCTTCGACACTTTCCGATTTAACTGTCACACATCATCCATAAATACTCTAAGTGGTGTATCGATTACTGTATTTCTGCAATCTGTTGCTACTAATATCATTTCCATGACAAGTACAAAGAAGATGACAGAAATTGTGCAACCTGCAGCAATTCCCACTTCTAAACTTTGTCAATTTGTTGTAAAACTTCCGGTTGTAAATCTTATTTTGAATTGGTCATAGTATTTCATTATCATCTTTTGCACTGCTTTAGAAATCAAAAAGAAATCCATAGCTTTTTGTATTATCATCTGTGATACTGAGCCGTATGCATTGGCAACATCTAACCATACCATAACCACATCTCCATTCTTTTTTTTTTTTTGCATTCTGTATATTTTCCCATAATGCATAAGCATGTTCAATGCACCCTGGGATACCTGGGATTCCAGCCTTCTGTACAGATTCATTGATAAATCTGTTTTTCTGCACATACCTATTATCTGATTTGCTATGATACCAAACATCTTTCCATCAATAATGTAAAATTTTATAAAACGAATAGTCAACAGTGATTTTTTTTGTATAATTTAAAACTTTATAAAAACGAAGAGTCTGTCTGATTTTTTTTTTATCAAACAAACAGGCACCATTGATTCTTTTTTGTTTAATTTAAAACTTTATAAAACGAAAAATTATCATTTAAAAATCATGGTAAAAATAATTTTTACTTCCGGTTGATTGGGTTAGGAGTGAATGTAACTCTTCAAAATTGATTTCTGATTCACAGCTAAACTAAAGAAGTTCCAAAAGTTGAATAGCATTTTTTTTTAATGAATTAGCTACAATAATACCTAAATTGTACTTGTTTGCGACACATGTTTACCTGTGTTTCGCTCGATTTTTTTTCTTTTTAACACCTTCGGAATTTCATAAATTAAAAAAAAGGAAGATTTATAATTTGGATTATTCATACTACTATTCTCATCTTCATTGTTATTTTAAAAAAGGTCTAACCTCATGTAACTCCCGACCTTCTTCATGTGCATATTTTCATATGGACACTTGGCGCAGTGGATATAAGTGTTTATTAACAATCAATTCTAGTAGTGTAGTATCTGTCCTGTATCTCAAGTTATGTTGGATAATGGCCCTATGGGAATGGACGTATCTGTTGGAAATCGTTGGTTTGACTTGCGCAAATTAATGCGGGGTGGACCCGACAGTCGAGTGCAGAATAGGGCCTGTTCTCACAGTCGGAAACCACAGACGTGACAAGTTCACCGCGTGACGAGACCCCATATCAAGGGTCAGTGTTCACCTGCAAGAGGCTCTGTGACGTCACAGGCCTTTGCGTGGGAAACAGAGGGATCCGTGACGTCACTTGTTCTTCGTTAGAAGCAAATTTTAGCCAGTCTGTGTTTTGGAGGCGAACCGATGAGACATGATTGTTACCATGTAAACTACAACAGATAAGGGAAATATTTCCCTAAGAAAATACAGGCGAGAGGTATCCTTCCCCCCCCCCTCCATGAATGGTTAAGACTTATTTGATAAGTAACTACGATAAAGTAGTGATTTGCTCTCACTCTCTCTCTCTCTCGATGTAGTGAATATCCCCAAGCCGATAAATAACTAACGCTTGTAATAAAAAGAATTGAAACTTAAAGAGATTGTTGTTTGGTGAGTCGGTCAGGAAGCTTTTGTTGCAGACAACGGACGGCGTGGTTCACGGCAGGAAAGAAAGAAGAAAGAATTCAACAACTAGACGACATCGAGACGGCGACCCTCTACACAGCGAGGGAGAAATCTAAAGGTATGCAAACAATATATGAACTATGTGATTTATGATGTTTTAAAAATGACGAGTATTAAATGTGAACTGCCACGGCCCTTTCCGAGACTAGATAGTAAACGAGTACTGCCATGGCCCAAGAGAAGGGCTATGCAACAGTTATTTTTAGATTTTTTTATCTATTTTAAACAATTGATTTTAAAGATTTTCCATTTATTTATTTTTTATTATCTCAACTTATTTTTATATTTTTGTTAAAATTTATTTTAACAGATTTTTTCAAACAATTGATTTTTTATTTACAAATAAAAGAACGTTTTGAAATGAAAATGAAGAAAACATTTTTTATTGGCTAAAGGAAAACAACTTTTCTTAATTTTGCTTCTAAACATATTATTTTTAGGTTATTGTTCATTAATATTGTTTGGGTTTCATTGTTTAACAATTTTTTGTTTTTTGTTGTTTCACTGTTTCTTAATATGAAAAATAATTATTGAAATCAATTGTTGAAAAATAATCCAAAAAAGTTGTTAAGATTACCTCCCTTACTTTGCCAACATCAAGTAAAAAAAGGCCCAGAGATTGAATTTTTTAGGTAACTTGGAACAATTGATGTTTGCAAGTCCTTCCTTTGCTTGATTAAAAATCTCTATTCCTTGGTTCCTGTCAGTTAGGTGTCTATGATATGAATAAGCAAGGCTCTTAACTGGCTGGTCTTGAACAGTTTGTATTGGGTCTCCAGCTATAGTCTATCTGACCTCCTTCTGTCTGCCTTTTCTCAAAGTACAGCTATATGACTTCTTTGCTTCAAATTTCGTCCAAACCAACTTACCAGGTTGTTAAGTCTTTCAAGAATGTTTATTGATGATAATTCCGAATTCAAAATCACTATGATGTCATCCATGAAGCCCTTGAGAAGGGTCTTGATCTCAACACTGTTTGTCTTCATTTACTTCAGGATCATTTCTATGACGAGTACAAACTATAAAAGTGATATGGTGCATCCAGCTGCAATTTCAATCTCAAGACGTTGCCAGTTAGTTCGAAATTTATGGCATACACAGTTGAGTGTAGGTTGCCAGAAGTTACAACAGTGAATTTGCCCTTTAATTGAAAGGCATAAGTGTCGACTGCCAAAAGTCTTTTCTTGGAGCCATATATCTTCAAGAGCCATGCTCAGAGTGTCTAGTTGACGGGTAGCAGAAGAGAGTGTCTATGTCTTTCTTCATGGCTGCGTGGAAGCTCTCTGACTGCTCTACGAACCCATAGGGGTCTCCAAATGGAGTCCTTAAAAGGCCCAGTCAAAATTACTACACCCTAGAGTCTGATTAGTCATTGTGTGACCAAACGACCTCACTAGACTATAATGGCCTATCCGCTTGATTTTATACGATCTCCTCTGTGTGCGTTCGGCCGGAAAGCGGAAGAAAAAGAAGACCACTTCTGGCAGACCCAAGTTGTCTTTGGAGGGCGTGATCAAACGTGATAGGAGAGCCTTGGGTATGGATTCCGTTGAGCCTCACCAAAGACAAGAATGGAGAGGAAGACTTAGATCGAAACTGGACTTCTTCTTCTTCTTCTTCTTCTTTTTGGTGGTGGTGGTCGTCGTCGTCGTCGTCGTCGTCGTCGTCGTCGTGATGATGATGATGATGATGATGATGATGATGATGATGATGATGAAAGAAAAATAGAAAGAAAATATCTCATTATGGAGATAGATTGAAGGCAGACATACTATTTGCTTTCGCAATTTTCTCTAAATACTTTAAATGGATTTGTCCAGCAATTTTTTACTCATTAACTTTTGTGTGACGGGACGGATATATGCATACAAATATATACACATTGCTCTTAATTATAGAGTAGAGGATACAACCACTGTGCCACTTTCGTCTTTTTCCAAATGAATAGCTGTTTTCTGAGTGTCGGACATCACTTATACAACTTGTAGCTGATACCATCATTACCTGGGGAGCTATTTGCTTTCGCCTTCTTGATGAAGTCTTCTACCTCCTTCTTATTTGGGTCACTCAGGTCGAAGACTACTCCTTGTTTAATGGATCTCTTCAATCCAGCAAATCCTTCTCAGATCATTGTATGTCTGTGCAAGATGTTGTTCAAGTTCCTTCTTGGTGCATTCAATTTTTCCTGCTTTGCCCTCTGTGAAGAACCACTTGGCGAACTTGAAGCAAACTCTCTCCTGTTTTCACCTCTTTCCCCCACTGAATCCTTTTCTGATTCGTCATGACACTCCTCTGCTTTCTTTTTAGCTCATCATACAGAGATCTCAGGCATCCATCTTTTGCTTTGTTTTTTTTCCACCTGTTTTGCCGTTCTTTTTTTTTCGGGGGGGGGGGCGCTCCTCTAGCCCAAATCTCTCCTCATCTTTCTCATATACTACTTTAGGCATTCTCTGCAACTTCCATTCACACTTGCTCAGTGGTGTGCAGAGGAGGGGGCATGAAGAGGTCCCTCCACCCACCCGGGCATCGAAATTGGAGGGGACGGGGAGGGGAGGGGGGAGGTACATACAATCATATTCAAACCATCTCCCTTTCTCATAACATTTCTCTGTACTAGGACTTATACTTGAGTCTTTGAGGCACACAATCAAGGAGTTAGTCCCGGGCATCACCAGGACATCACCAGACGACACTGGACTTGCCACTTAACTCAAAGACAATCTCTGTCATTATGTTATCGAATTGTCTGTGTTTTGCTGTCTCACTTTCCTTTGTGTGATAAGAGCTAATATCAAAAATTAAATTCTTAACTATGCAAGATAATGGGAGCATTTAGTTTTAAAGATCGTATCTAAAAATGTGCAGAATTATGTAATTTCTGCAAGATTTTGCTGGCAAACACAAATAATATTTGGTCCTAAGTATGACCGTAAAAACATCCAGTGGTGAGGCCCCCACTTCGAAGCAGTGGGGAATGTGGAGTTGCCCCTTAGTTGCCATTGCTCCCAGGTCCACTCTGGCCCGGAGTGGTAGTACCTGTAAGGGCCCCATCTATGGGTCAAATAGAACCTACTGGCGCTACCAAATCAGGCTGTCTGAAGTTATTGACTTCCTGACTCAAAATGCACCAAACATTGATGTTTTATTGTTTTGTTTTTTTTACTTTGCAGCACTTAATCATGCTCTGCAAAATCCCAAACAAAAAACAACAATTTCCCTCCCTCCCTCCCTTTTCCCCTCCCCCTTTCCCCTCCCCCATATTTCACTCAACCAAACATCATGAATAAATACTTGAACATATGACGAACTTAAAGCATAAAAACTTTTACCAAAATGACCGTATTCGGCATTAAATAACCCGAAAAGGGTTGATATGCCGTAAAACAAAACAACAAAACCAAATAATATTTAATCATATAACTCACTGATTGATGGAACATAAAACAAAATGTTCATACAACTTTAAAAAGAAATTATGAAACAGTGTTGTCAATTTAGCGGTTTTTCCACTAGATCTGGAGATTTTGTTTTTTCTGTAAAATCTGGAGATTTCACCCACACAACCACAATTTCAGTTAACCTACTTTCTGTATTCATTTCCTCTTTAGTCATCATATGAAACTATTTCACCATATATGCAGAATAGAAGTAGTTGTACATTTCAATAAAAAATTAAATATTTTAAAATATACCCGGGACCCCCCAACTCTATAACCCTTAATCCACCACAACAAATCTTTTGTTAAACTTTTGTTAGAGAGAGAGAGAGAGAGAGAGAGAGAGAGAGAGAGACAGACAGACAGACAGACAGACAGACAGACAGACAGACAGACAGACAGACAGAGACAGACAGACAGACAGACAGAGTTGGTTTTGGTAATTTTTTTTAGTGCTTCTACGATGTTGTGTGAACAGGGGTTCCTACAGAAGTTTGGAGCATCATTGTGACCCTATTGTCCTACAGGAGATTTATAGATATTTTTATTTACTACAATTTGCTTTTTCATATGTAAAATGAATAAGCATGTTCTTCAAAGGTAAAATCTACGAATTGTATTTGTGTGAGTTTTTTAAACTATTTCATTGCTGTTCTTATTTACTTGCCTCCTCACGAGGTCAGAGTTAGACACAAAGTCGTTTTTTTTATGTGGAAAAAATCCTATAAATATCCCTCAACTCTATAAACCCTAATCCACCACAACAAATCTTTTGTTAAACTTTCTTGATGAGTCAGACACACAACTCGTTCATGATTTACGTTTGTTTAAACATTTAGATTAAATGCAAATAACATTAAGATAGAAAAATAGCAATTTAAATAACATTGAAATAAAAAATATGTATAGAAAACACAAAATATTCGTAATATTTTTATATAGGGTACGAAAAGTTAAAATCTAGCGATTTTCTGGAGATATATTTTGTTCTGATCTTGCGGGTTTTGAAAATCTCAGCTGGTAACACTGATTATAAAACAAATAAAATTAAAGCTCCAATTTTCAACCTTTAAAGTATTTATATTTACGTGCCTCCCTACGAGGGCAGAGTTAGACAAAATGTCGTAAAATTCAGCTCCCCAAAAAGGGGTATTCTGGATTGGAACAAAAATTAAAATTGCCTGTCTAGAAGGAGTTCTCCTTCCCTGACCAAGGACAGAAAATATTACGTGTGGTATCAGAACAGATGCTACACTTCGCTCCTAGTCAAAAGGCTAACTATTTCGTTGCTGTTACAAAATAAAAAGACTTGTGTAAGGGGATGATGAGTGAATGAAAAGGGTTATCCTTTTATCTTCTCGTAAAGAAACGGAACAACGGAAAGTATTTCTGTAACTATAACAAAAAGGCGTTTTATTAACTCAAGGTTACCTATACCGTTTGGTATAGGTAGATGAGAGTGGGACAGTGTCTGTCTGAGGAAGAGGAAGAATATAAGAGTTCTTAGGGCTGCCCGTGGATTTTTTCAGGTGAAGATGGTAGTAGTCGTCAAGTGGCGACGGCGGCAGGAGAGAGAGCATTTCCTCATTCCTCACTGGTGCTCTCTGCGATGTGTCCAAGCTGGTGCCAGGAGGTCGTCTTGTCTTTTTCCTCGAACCCTAAGGGGACATAAGTAGTCCCTTAGGGAACTAACGATATTACTGCGCCCTGTGATTTGATTGGACAAGCCAGCTCACAGGGACAGTGATTACGCATTCAAAAGTAGTCCCTATTGGTGACTGCTACACTTGCACATGTGTAGCGCAAGATTGAAAATTGATAGACTCTCTTTTTCCATGCCTTGGGCTGGAGCTGACCAGACACGTCTCGCTCAACAAGGGCAGAGTTAGACAAAATGTCGTAAAATTCAGCTCCCTAAAAAAGGATACTCTGGATTGGAAAAAAAATTAAAATTGCCTGTCTAGAATGAGTTTTCCTTCCCTGACCAAGGACAGAAAATACTATGTGGGGTATCAGAACAGATACTACACTTCGCTCCTAGTCAAAAGGCTAACTATTTCGTTGCTGTTACAAAATAAAAAGACTTGCACATGCGTAGTGCAAGATTGAAAATTGATAGACTCTCTTTTTTCTTGGGCTGGAGCTGACCAGATACGTCTCGCTCAACTGTACATTTTGTACATGGTTACACACATCGCTTGACTCTCTAACGACCCACCAAACAGTTAGTTATTTCAACATGGCAACTTCTCTGTACAAGTAAGTAGTATTTTGTGATACATGTTTAAACTCTCACATATTTACCTGGCAGTTCATGTTTATTCTCTACATTATGTTAAGGACTTTTAACATAGACTTTTGTCTTGATAATTATCTCTGTTAAATCGCATCCCATTTTTGTTAATCATCTCCCTCATACGTGTTAAGTCTGCACCATTCACTAAGTGTCAAGACTGAAGCAAGTCCAGACCTGTTAAAGTCTCTTCTTTTTATAATCAAAACAACAACAACAATTACCACAAAGGCGCCCTCTGGACCAATCAAAAACTTCACCCTGACAAACTTTCTGTATGAGAATAAATTTATGTTTATTTATGTAAATTCAGTTTCCCTCATCATCATTATAGTTTTCTTTGTCATTGTCTTATTTATTTATCTACCTCCCACAAGGTAAGATGTGACACAAGCTCGGGAAAGTGGGATTAGATAAGCCAGCTCTCGAGAGGTGAGCACTCTGGCTTTTAAAAAATTGCCTGGGCAGCCCCGTCGGCATTCCCCAATAGGGGCGCCTCAGGCAGTAAGCAATAAACTTACTCCTCCTCAAAGAGGGGAGGCAAAGCCTGGGAGGGTGGACCTCCTAGAACTGCACAGGACAGCTACTACACTTTGTCATTGTCTTATTTCCTGTTTATTTCTGACCATCACGTTTACCCAAGAAAAACACTTACCGAAGATGGTGCTGCCTGTGATGAATAAAGTGTCCACCATCTACATCACCATAAAAATATATAAAACATGGAATAAAATTAAATATTCTAATTTTATACTTTTGTTTTACAAATTTTACTTTCAAAATAAAATTTTCTAAATTTGCAGAGACTAAAAGGTATTAAATACTTTTATCATATAAGTAAAATATGCTAAACAGTATACTAAAATGTATCATTATAAACAGTATACTAAAATGTATCATTATAAACAGTATACTAAAATGTATCATTATAAACAGTATACTAAAATGTATCATTATAAACAGTATACTAAAATGTATCATTATAAACAGTATACTAAAATGTATCATTATAAACAGTATACTAAAATGTATCATTATAAACAGTATACTAAAATGTATCATTATAAACAGTATACTAAAATGTATCATTATAAACAGTATACTAAAATGTATCATTATAAACAGTATACTAAAATGTATCATTATAAACAGTATACTAAAATGTATCATTATAAACAGTATACTAAAATGTATCATTATAAACAGTATACTAAAATGTATCATTATAAACAGTATACTAAAATGTATCATTATAAACAGTATACTAAAATGTATCATTATAAACAGTATACTAAAATGTATCATTATAAACAGTATACTAAAATGTATCATTATAAACAGTATACTAAAATGTATCATTATAAACAGTATACTAAAATGTATCATTATAAACAGTATACTAAAATGTATCATTATAAACAGTATACTAAAATGTATCATTATAAACAGTATACTAAAATGTATCATTATAAACAGTATACTAAAATGTATCATTATAAACAGTATACTAAAATGTATCATTATAAACAGTATACTAAAATGTATCATTATAAGCCACCATATTGCTTCGTAACTGATATTTTTCTGATACTTTTAGCTCATGACTTATAAAATCCACGTGAGATACAGACTAAACAATGGTACGCTATTTTCTACACCGACAAATACTTCGAAATTCACTGTATTCTTTGGGGAGTTTTACCTGTTCAAATATGGGAAGAAAATTCAGGTCCGCTATAATAGGGAAAAAAGGCTTACAGAACAAGTGATGTGGCAAGAGTGAAGGAACCAAACAACGTTTTAGTGATGACAAAATTTTATATAACTAAAAAAGAGATAAAAAAAAAAGAGAAGAAGAAGAAGAAGAAGAAGAAGAAGAAGAAGAAGAAGAAGAAGAATGTTTGTTGCAAAAATAGGGTGGTATTTTGTGGAATTCGCTTTTTCATTGAAAGAAAATCATAAAATTTTAATAATTGAACATTTCATTAAAATCTTTTTTATAAAAATTGTTTTTTTTTAATGACTTTGCTGCTAGTCGGGAGACGCCTAGTAGGTCTGGAACTGAGGTCTACTTTTCCCATATCCGGAGGACAAGGAGCAGGTCGTCCGCAAGATCATCGGGGGGGGGGGGGAATCGATGGATTCGCAGACACTCATAGATGACGTGCTCAGATGTACCTCTCCTACACTGCACTTTTGGCACACTCGGTCACCAAAATGGTCAATATTCTAGTGCCAATACTTGAGGTCTGTGTAGAACCAAATTAACACTTACCAGCATAGCAGACTTCAATATTCCATATGCAAATATTGCTTGGATGAAACAATATTTATATAATGAATTATCCGCTCGTGGACTGGCAGCCAATCAGAGCTCAAATAATGGACTTGCCCATCTTGGCATAGTGAAACATTCCAACTTTTATATAAACCAGCTTTTTAGTGTTCTTTCAGTTCTTTAATCTATTTTGTTATTCAACTGGTCACACAGTTGAGCACTGAGTATTAAATTCTATAGTCTGGATGGTGGCTCTCAGCAGACATCCTATGGTGGTAGAAAATAAACAAAAAAAAATGGCCGTCTGGTTATTGAGGACTCTTCATTGATGCGCAATACCACTGGGAGGTGGTCCTCGAAGTCGCTGGGAGATGTAGTTCTCCAAGCCCAAATTTTTGAATGGCTGCTGCTGCTGCTGCCTGTTTGTCTCATGGCTCACACATAAATAAACACCTACATTAGTTTACCCTTAATGTCACTCTCTTCTATGCAAGAGCAGAAATTCAATGTATGTAGCAGCAGCGACTACAAACGAACACAACAAGAACAACAGCAGCAGTGACAGCTTGCGGTTTATGATTTTTAATCTATGCTTGATTTCTAAGCTCGGCCCTGATTAGTGCAAGCATTTAACTTCCTTTATGGCTTGCTCAATCAGAGGCCATCTCTCAGGTGAGCTGAGTACACAACTGAAGTTGATAAAAGGGAGCGCCCACTAAACTCTTTCTCTTTCTGGTCAGGAGACTCATCCACAGTGTTTCTTTCAACCTCCAAACTTCTCTATTAGGATGCAACCAAAACCCTCCCAGACCTTTTTGGCCCTGGGTTCGACTTCAACAAGAAGACCCAAGAATCCAATATAGCGACGGTTATGCATATGTGGACTTAATAACACACACACACACACATAACTACTTACACACGGCCTGACTTCAACACCTGTATATGCAAACATTCTCATATATGAACTCTTTTCTTTTCCTTACAAACAGGACATTTATCCTACCCTTCATATATGCACTCTTCTCTCTTCTCTACTAACGGGACTTTTATTTGCAACCACGTGGTCTTTCTAACATACGTTTTATAGAGTTTTTTTCGTGTGATAGCTGACACACTGAGTGTAAGATATTATCACAGAATTTTCTTTTTATTCTGATGTCCGTCTTTCTCGGATATTTTTTAGGGTGGAGTTGTCGGCTACATGAAGGATATTATCACATGATTTTAGATCCTGAAGTCCGTCCTTCACGGAAGCTTTTTTATGTGTGGCGAGTTATAGGTACTCTCGTAAACTTTGTCAGACTGGGTTTTTCCTTGTGATGTCCAATAGACAGTGATAAGATGTATTTTTCTCAGCCGATAAATTTTGAATTCCACTTTTCCTTGTATGCGAGGATATATTGTCTCGATTTGAAGTGCTGGGTGTTCGCTTCTTGGCGAATTACACCTTAGTTTTATTATTATTATTATTATTATTATTATTATTATTATTATTATTATTATTATCATTGTAGGAGAACATGTGCCAACAAGTCCCCTACTCTTCTTTTCATACTTTATGGGGCAAAATATGTGGATATAACATCTTCGTCCATACTTATGGACGTATTCATTTACTAACACCTTTCTCTTTCATATTCCCTTTTATTTACATGTTAATGAAGACGACTCAATAAAGGGTTAATTCGTCGTTTTGCAGCAAAAATGGCAGACAATGAATCGACTGCATTTTTCTGATTTTTTTCCGACCTCACAAATGAGTAAGTAAACCCAAATAAATTGTTTTGGACTAATTTCCCAACTGTATTTCGTTTAAAATTATTTAAGGTAAATTTGAAATTAGTCCAAAGCAATTTATTTGGGTTTACTTACTCATTTGTGGGGTCGGAAAACTGCAGACGATTCATTGTCCGCCATTTTGGCTGCGAAACAACGAATTCATCCAATAAAGTTGTTTAAATGTGAGAATAAGATTTTGTCGTCCTACACTAAATGTACACTAGATGTACACTAAATGTATATAGGATTGCATAATCCAACTTAAAAGATTATCATCTAGAATCTCGGTTCTCGATGGGTGTATAAGGTATTATACCCTAGTAAGCGAGAATATAACATAATGCCAAAATGCAATCCATGTAAAAAACGATTCATTACTATTTTTTTACCCATAGATGGGAGGGAGCTTTTTAATGAAATTACTCTGGACAAAGCATGAAACCACTTGATGTAAGAAGCTAAAAAAAAATACTACTTGAAGGTCAAAAACTAGCCAACGAAAAGTGTTAGATGGATAGATTCCAACCCAGAAAACAGCAATTATTCCCCCTTTGTCAGAAACATCGTTCATGAAATGTGAGGATTAAAAGAACAAAATAAGGGAAGCGAGAGTTACGAGGCTGCCGAAAGTAAACCGAAAGTTCACTTTCTACTCTCCTTAGGTGTGTGGGTTCATACCTCATTTCCAAATGGTATAAAATATAAATATATTAAATATAAACAATCTGTATCATTATAATAGACTAGTGTATGCTCTCTGTCAAAAAGGACAACAACAAAAATATGCTTCAGCAGTGTTCGTATTTGCTAGTTATCTAGATATATTACTAAAATATGAATATATAAACTCATAGAATTACGTTAGTAATTTAATTTTTACTTATATAAATTATTATTATTATTATTTTTATTATTATTTTTATTATTATTATTATTATTATTATTATTATTATTTTTATTATTATTATTATTATTATTTTTTTTTTATTATTATTATTATTATTTTTATTATTATTATTGATATTATTATTATTATTATTATTATTGTTGTTGTTGTTGTTGTTGTTGTTGTTGTTTCTGATGATCTAAAAAAGAAAGAAAGAAACACACCCTTGATTTTTTTTATTATAGAGTGGAGGATTTCTTTATGAATTCATTGCAGGCAGTGAGGTAAGTCTGAGATGGTTCTCTGACTTGCTAGTTGCTTTCTCGCTTCCCCTCACCACTTGAAATGATTTCGTTCGAGGGGGGGGGGGGCTAGAAAAAAGCACCTGTTTTACTTTTGTATGATGGAAGTATATATATTTATTTATATATATATATATATATATATATATATATATATATATATATATATATATATATATATATATAAACCAAAAAAATCCCTAATAAATAGAATTAACTTTAATATCAGTAACAATATTCTAAAATGTCGTCCCGGGGGTGGGGGGAGTAGAAAAAAACACTTGTTTTACTTTTGTATGATGGAAGTATATATATTTATTTATTTACATATATATATATATATATATATATATATATATATATACAGGGTGGGCAAAAATAAGGGTCCTATTTTTAAAAATTCATAACTTTTTTATTTATTGATTTAAAAAAATTTTTTTTTAGAATAAGTAAAGGACCCCTTCCGAAGCAAGCATGAGCCGTATTAGCCCTAAGGAACGTACCCTCATTTAGAAAACATTATTTTTGCTTAAAAAACTCAAAACAGTGTAAAAAACAATACTTTAGTTTTTGTAAGTTTTAAGAAGTGTTTTTCGGCTAAAATTTGTTTTGTTTATTTCAAAAAATCTCGGAAGGGTCAGTCTACACACACATAAAGTTTGGTGAGTTTAACTTTTATTTTGTGGAAGTTATTCAAATTCAAGTTATTCAAATTTAAAGATAGGACCCTTATTTTGGCCCACCCTGTATATATTAGAAGCCCTATATATAAAAACCAAAAAAGCCCTAATAAATAGAATTAACTTTAATATCAGTAACAATATTCTAAAATGTTTATAGCTCCAATATAGTTTCGTACTTAGTACATAATTCCCGCCAAAACCTTCTATAAATACTACACATGGTTTAGACCTGATTAACCTCATTCCCCCGAAGATGGACCCAGATGGGTCCGAAAGTACTTGGGAGACAAATGCAAATTATGGCAAATTCATCAGCCAATTCCCCTCCGAAACTATATATATATATATATATATATATATATATATATATATATATATATATATATATATATATATATATATATATATATATATATATATATATACTAAGCCCCTTTAAGAAATTAAAGTTGAGCACTCTCGGGGAAGTTAAAAATAGACTGTCAAAAAGCTCTAATGCAAAGTTCCGAATACGTTCGTCGAACACTCTCGACTAGTCTTCTATCTGTGCCCGCTTCTAGGTACATATAGATCTTAATTTCCCTAAATTACGTGACAGTTTCCGTGGGCCGAGTGGATATGCCTGACTCTGTGTACCGGGTTCGCGCCTCCCGACCGTCTGAAATTGTTACTTCCCTGCACTGATGAGAGCAATAAGCTTGAAACGCTAGCGTCTGTAGGTATAAATAATTTAATATTTATTTATAAATATTATATATATATATATATATATATATATATAATATATATATATATATATATATATATATATACAGTGGTCTTTATTATAGAGTGGAGGTTTTTTAATATATCACTGGGCTTTCATATTTAAATATTTTTCGATTATATAACAGTAAATGTTAGGAAAAGCTGCATAAGTTTTATTTATACAAGAATTAGCATCCAAATCATTTCCATTTTACTAGATTCATTGTTAAGATTATAATTATCAGAGGAATGTTGTCGAATTATTCATGTTGGCGCTGCTATTGTTATGATTAACAGAAACTGAACATTTTGTGTCATAAGTGAGGAATATTCTGAATTTTTTCGATTCAACAGAAATTGACAAGAACTTTCATGACACATTGACTTAATCAAAAACTTTCGTGAACTGAAAAAATAAGTTGCTTTCCTCATTTCATAATTTGAATACTAATTATGAGAAATCGAGATGTTTTCTATTTATAGAATCGCCATAGAAAATAGAAAAGGACTATTTATATTTTCTAAATGTAGTTCATACTCTTTTCATTTTTGTTAGTAATTAATAATGGCGAAAACAATAGTCCTCAATAAAATTCAATTTTGACTTTTTACAGTATGCTCACAAACTTTTAATCCAAATGTAAGTCTTCCTCTGAGGTCATGGACTAAGACTCTCTTTAAACTCGCATAACACATACATCGTATCATTCTCGTATCATTTCTCGCCATGCAATGCATGTTCTCAACACTCACCAGCCAGGTTTCACTTCCATATGTCATAGCACTGCGTAAAAATACCTGATAGACTCTTTCCTTGATCGAAAGTGGTAACGCTCTGCTGGTTAGTAATAACAGAAATTCCCTGAACTTACTCCATCCACTTCGAATTCTTGCAATCACACTGCTCTTCCAGGACCGGCGGGACAGTTATAAAAGTGTGTGTGTGTGGGGGGGGGGGCTCCGAAAAAGTGGGGGGGGGCGGTTAAACACATGCATATATAACTTCATTATTGATGACCGTAAAGTGGGGGGGGGGGGGCACGTCAAAAAGTGGGGGGCTGAAGCCCCCCCCCCCCCCGGTGCCGCCGTTCATGTCTTCATTGTTCTCCAATGAGGTCACCAAAGTAACAAAACTTCTGAACAACCTCAATAACTTCACCATCCAAATATACTTTCTCCACATCTGAGTTCTCATCCATCTCCATTTTTGCACATAAGCTAGTTATAAGAAGTGTTGACCAAAAAGTTTTAAAAATACAAAAAAAAAACAATCATATTCTAGTATAACTAACGTCAACTGTTTGGAATAAGCACTATTAAGTGTTTTTTTAATTTCTCAATATTAAATATCATTCTTTTTCAAGCTTTTTTCCTGTAATATGTTCACTAAATTTAAAGGCACGCGATGAATCTCTACATACCTTAGATTACGTTTCTCCTTTATTTTCCTTCTGTGGACAAATAAATTATTAAGCTTTCAATATCATTCTTTGTTGCAAAGGTTATTAGAAGTAGCAGCAGAAGTGAATATTGTTGTTACATATCGATTCTTGATTGGACAAAAGATCAAATCAGCAGTTTCTTTCAACACATCAAAACGCAAGAAATATTCACTCCCGAAATCTTGTGCATACTATAAAATCCCAAACACAGCTTTTCTTCTTTTTCCTATTATTGAATATATGTGGGTATGCCCTTAAAAGCTAACCTTGACCACCTGACAGAAGAGATAAGAATGCAGAGAGGCATTTTCCAGGGAGACTCTCTATCTCCCTGGAAAATGCCTCTCTGCATTCTTATCTCTTCTGTCAGGTGGTCAAGGTTAGCTTTTAAGGGCATACCCACATATATTCAATAATAGGAAAAAGAAGAAAAGCTGTGTTTGGGATTTTATAGCCATGATGCCACTTAAAAACATAATCAGGAGATGCAATGCCAGATACAAATTTACAGACACAAAAAAATGTAAACCATGATCTTAAATTATTTGTTAAAAATGAAAAGGAGATAGAAATAATAATAAACACGAGTAGAGTCTTTATAGAAATGGAAATTGGAATGGAAAAGTGTGCACTTGTTGGAAGCAGCATGTTGTGTTTAAGTATCGACTCTCAATTGGAAAAAAGCTCAAATCAGCAGTTTCTTTTAACCAATCACAAGCACGGAAATAGTCACTCCAAAATGTTGTGCACACTATAAAAACCCAAACAGAGTTTTTTCTTTCTCTTTCCTGCAAGAGACCTTTACAAACTACTAAACCTAGTGAGAGCGGATACATATTGCTCACCGAATGCATATCCATAGTTAATACATACACTATCTCACTAGAAAAACACACACAGACACACATATTCATGCCTATTCCATTTATACACACGTGAATACACAGGGCGTTAGCCAAAACAAACATAGTTACTCAATTTCTCATCACAGATAAAACACCTTCTTTCACTCGGAACGTTCCTTGAACTCTTCATTACAAACTATTTATCTTTCATTGCCTTAAAGTCGTCCATAAAAATGAATTATTTTGTAAGGATGGACATTGTCATTCCTTTTATTTGATAATTGCCTATCTTCCACAATTAAGTAATTCTAGATTATAACTATTTAATTCCATATTATTTTCATTGAAATGTTTATATATTCTTCGTAAATCTTGCTTCAATTCCTCATCATCATGTTTGTTTCACGTTGTTTCCATTGTTCTATTCCTGGTGCTACCAGATCGAGCTGTCTGAAGATACCGGCTTCCTGACTTAAAATGCACCAAACATTGATGTTATTGTTGTTTTTCTTTCCCATTGCACAACTCAAGCAAAGCTAAAAAAAGCAAAATTTTTCCTCTACAAAAAAACAAACCAAACACTATGAATAAATATTTGAAGATATAAAGAACTTGAAGCATAAAAACTTTCACCAAAATGACCTGATTCAGCATTAAATAACCCGAAAAGGGTTGATGTGCTGTAAAACAAAACAACCAAACCAAACACCATGAATAAATATTTGAAGATATAAAAACTTTTTCTAAAATGCTTTGATTCGACATTAAATAACTCGAAAAAGGTTGATATGTTATAAAACGAAACAACCAACTATTTTTCTATTTTTTATAGTCAGAATTTTGCGTCAATCAGAGATCACATCAGCGACGCCCCATGGAGGGTAACCTTCTCACTCCCTGCTGACCAGTGTGCAAATGAGTTAACTGAATGGTTCAAAGTAGGCATTGAAGCCTATGTCCCCATGCGAAAATTCTTTAGCAAGCCCCACTCTCCTCAATGGCTCACCTCGGAATGTGCAGCTGCTCGTGCTGAAATGCAGCAAACATTCCGTAAATTCGGCCGCCATAAAAGTCAGCTACTAATAGACAGAAATTTATAGAGTCAAGAAATAATTGCAAGGCCGTGATAGGCGAAGCGAAGAGAAGGTACACTGAGGTAACAAAAAAACGCATTCAGTCACAGAAACTAGGTACTCACAATTTCTGGAAAATCTACAATAGTGTAGTGAACAATAGTCAATCAAAGATTCCCCCACTATCAAACCACAATGATGTTGTTTACACGGCAACTGATGAGGCTGAACTACTTGCTCAGCATTTCGCCTCAAACTCTACTTCGACTAAGAAACCACCCCCTCCCTAGGTTCCCATTGCGGACCGAGGCCACACTTGATGGCCTGGTCATCACCTCATCCCAGGTCAGAGACATCATAAAAAACTTTGACACCTCCAAAGCTTGTGGGCCTGATCTTATACCTGTAATAGTAATAAAGAAATGCTCTGCTAAACTGGCCCCTGTCCTCTCCAAACTTTACAATAAATGCCTTGCTGAATCTTGCTTCCCCGATAGCTGGAAAATTGCCTCTGTGGTACTAATCTACGAGAATTCTGTTGATAGAACTTATCCTCAGAACTACCACCCAATCAGTCTACTCCCGATCTTTGCTAAAATCTTTGAATCCTTAATCAATCTAGCGATAGTCCAGCATTTAGTTAATGCTAAACTTCTTTCTGACCGCCAGTATGGATTTAGACAAGCACGATCTACTGCAGACATCCTAACGGTCATCTCTGAATGCATGTATCATACACTCGACAAGGCAGGTGAAGCTAGGGCAGTAGCACTTGATATATCCAAGGCCTTTGACGATAGAGTAGAGAAAGACTAGAAACGTCTCTTCTGTGAGAAAGGGGCTGGAGGGAAGAGAAGAGGACATCTTCCACTAGATTGTGAAGTCTATTTTGTACTCTGTCAAGGCAGAAAAGGATGTTCTGATCGATACCTCCCCAGATGTGTCAACAGTACTCTATCTTCGGACATATCTGTTTCTTATACAGGTAGAGGATTGCGTCAGGATTGAGACACCTTCTGGAGTAATAGAATGATCCAACCATTTTTTCAGCTACTTTAGCAACAGATTTGATGTAAGTCTACCATTTCAGGTTTGGAGAAAATGTATTATTTATTATGAGCAAATATGTGTGCACTCTGGTCGCATATTTTTATGTCTAGTGGGCAGTGCCGTGCAGAAGTCTGGTGCTGCTCTGGTGCTGCCCAGAGTCAACTCCTTGATTGTATGCCCAAAAGACTAAAGTATAAGTCCTAGTACTGAGAAATATTATGAGAAAGGGATATAGTGAATATGATTGGATGCACCCCTCCCTGGGACTACTACCTCGTCTCTTTTCCCCTGCACGCCACTGCTTAGAAAATTGTATCATGATGAACAAACATATACTACACTACCGGATGTAATGCCTGGGAGAAGGTTCTCTAGGGACCATCCTTTTTTTATTTTATTTTTAACATAGTTCACCCCAAACAAGGCAGGCCGCCACTGTAGACGTAAGGGGCTACTGAGAAAAAGGGAGACGGTTGGGGGGGGGGGGCAACCTAAATTGGGAGCTGCGCAGCGAGATGTCTGTTTACATTAGTTTTAAATTTCTGCATGTCAGTACCGTCGGGGAAACAGGGGGCAGGGAGGGAGTTCTAGAGGCCAGCAACACGAGGAAAGAAGCTATTGGAGTAGAAAGTTCTCCGGCATCTGGGGACCTCCACAGTGAATTGTCGAGTTGGTCTAGTGAACTTACGTCGAGGGGGCACCAGAGCAACCAGTTCATCGGAGCATAAGCCATTGAAGTATTATTGTTTTCCTCCTAATTAAAATGTCCCCAAAGTGTTGGAAAATTTAAGTTTTATACATGTGTGTACAAATTCATTGAAAGTGGGGAGTAAGAAAAAAAAAAATTTTTTTTAAGTAATACCCTCCCAACCCTTTCTAAAGAATAGTACGCCCAGTTTTTTTTCGGTTTTTAAAGGACCGGAAATAAGCAGGTTGATCTTTAAGATACCACACTTTTGCCCAAGCGAAAAGGTCGAGGAAGCTGTCTGTTTAACAAGTCACATCGTTAAATTGTTTGAGCGAATGCGAAAGAATAGTGGAATAAAAAATATCCAATGAACAAAAGTCAAGATACTTGACATTAACACAGTTTTCATTCTCCGTCAAAATCATAGACGACCTTGAACAAGGAAGTTGTATTCATACAATGAATATATTGATTTTGCAAAAAACATTTGACAGTGTGGATCACAGAACATAGAATAATACTAAATGAAAGGAGAGACAAAGCAAAGATTGGTAATAAAATTGGAATATGGATATTTATTTTTTTAAGTAAATGTATACAAATAACAATTAATAGGAAACTTCAGAAGAAGTTCTAGTAACATCTGGTGTAGCCAGTGGCGTGAAAGGGGGGGGGGGTTACAAGGTGGTAGTCTCCCCCCCCCCACATACGTAACCAAATTGAGAGGCATCCAATCATATTCAAATTATTTCCTTTTCTCATTATATGTCTCAGTACTAGGACTTATACTTGAGTCTTTGGGGCTTACAATCAAGGAGTCAGCCTCGGGCATCACCAGATCTCTGCACACCACTGAGTGTGGCACAAGTAGCTGATTTGTGAGAACTGCAGACTTGTGGAACTCTCTTCTTGCTGACTGTTTTCCTCCTACCTATAGCTTTAGTCTTTTCAATACTAAGGCCAATAGGAATCTCCTGTCTTTGCGTTAATCCTCTTTCGTTTTTTTAGCTCCTTACATCAAGTGGCTTCATGCCTTGCCTGGAGCGACTTCCATTTAAAAAGTAACATAATGAGGTTCAGTCTTGTTTCTTATATGCTAGTGAGGTAAAATGAATTTAGGTAATAAAAGCACAGGTAAAACAGCACAGGTGGATAAATAGGAAAAATGGCACATAGTAAAAATAGAGATGAAGGTACTTATCTAGATTAGGACCCAAGCTAACCCTAACTCTAACCATAACTTAACCCTAACCCTAAGTAACACTAAGTCGATTTTAACTTGAGCCCTAATCTGGATAAGTACCGAGATGAAATCTCACAATGAGTTTATTGAAATCCAGAATACAATACATTGGCCTTTTGGCTAAGATCAAAGTGTAGTATCTGTTCCGATGGATACTGCACGCCTGTCCTGTGCAGTTCTAGGAGGTTCACCCTCCCAGGCTTTGCCTCCCCTCTTTGGGGAGGAGTAAGTTTATTGCTTACTGTCTGAGGCGCCTCTACCGGGGAATGCCGACGGGGCTGCCCAGGCAATTTTTAAATGGCCAGAGTGCTCACCTCTCGAGCACTGGCTTTTCAAACCCCACTTTCTCGACCCGATCTTGGGTCACATCTTACTTGTGGGAGTAGGATAAAACTGGCCTTGTGCCTAACTCTTGGGGAGGAGTAAATAAAATACATAAAAGGAAAACATTAAAAAGTTTGTCAAAGTAAAAAGAAAATTATCTACATTTAAAAGTTTTTAAAAATTAAACCCTAACCCCATAACCTATTTTTTTTCTAAATTCGCCCCAGTGTTTATTTATTATGCTTGTCCCTTACTTATACTGCCAACAACGAGTAATATATAATAACACATACACAACTAAAGCTAGTGAGGTTGTGGAGTGTGTGTGGGGGGGGGGTGATCTCTTCTCTTTTACAGCCTCTCTCTCACAGAAGAGAGGTTGCTAGTCTTTCTCTACTCTATCATTATTTTCATGGTAAGTGCTCGACCGAGCTCCGATCTAGGGTTCCTTCCTGTAAAATATTCACAGCAAAAACTCGTCTAACTACAACCACTGTAAATAATTTTCCTTTCTTCCCCTGTGACCCTAAAACTAAACACAACTTCCATGAATAAGGTTTCTTTTTAAGGACTTCCCGTCCATGGAATACAATACCACGGGGCGCTGACTACAATATGGTCATTTTCAAGTTCAATGTTGACAAATTCTTGTTGAGCCGTTTTCTTAAATCATCAAATTCTGTCTATCTCACCCATTGTTTCGAATCCTGTCATGGTGTTGACTCATCATCCACTTAACTCATTAACTCTTATCCTCGAGTGGCCTTTAGGCCTTGATAATCAGTGACTCACAAGTATAAAAATATGTAATAAAGGCAAATATTGACAATAAAATTGCCTTTTGTTTTCGTTTTTTCTATTATGCCATTTTCAAAATGAAATCTCAATTTAATAAGAGTTCCTATTTATTTGCCTCCCCACGAGGACAAAGTCAGACACACGGTCGGTTTTTAATGTGGGGAAAATGCAGCTCCCCCAATAAGGAGCACTCAGGATTGGAAAAAAAATAAAAATTCCTAGCCAAAAGGCCAAGGATAAGAAGAAATAATCAAATTTAAAAGAAGGTAAATTTCTTTTATAAAGGTATCTACCCCCGCCTCCCACCATGGGAAGATGTGGCACAAAGCCGGAACGTCAGGATGGTAGGCCAGGGCACAAGAGGTAGCACACTCTGGTCCTGCAAAAAAATAGCTGGGCAGCCTCGTCGGCATTCCCTGGAAGGGCGCCTCAGGCGATTGGCTATGAGCTAACCTTTTCTACAAGAGAGAAGGTAAAGCTTGGGAGGATGGACCTCTTAAGACTAACCAGAACAAATAGCTCCGTCTGATAGAGCAGAGCCAGAAAAAACAACAACGGCCCATTCAAATAGAATTCAAATAATTCAATGATATATATGTGACTCTATAATTCAATGATATATATGTGACTCTATAATTCAATTATATATATGTTACTCTATAATTCAATGATATATATGTGACTCTATAATTCAATTATATATATGTGACTATAATTCAATGATATATATGTGACTTTATTATTCAATGATATATATGTGATTCTATAATTCAATGATATATATGTGACTCTATAATTCAATTATATATTATATGTGACTCTATAATTCAATGATATATATGTGACTCTATAATTCAATGATATATATGTGACTCTATAATTCAATGATATATATGTGACTCTATAATTCAAGTATATATATGTGACTCTATAATTCAATGATATATATGTGACTATAATTCAATAATATATATGTGACTCTATAATTCAAGTATATATATATGTGACTCTATAATTCAATGATATATATGTGACTATAATTCAATGATATATATGTGACTCTATAATTCAATGATATATATGTGACTCTATAATTCAATAATATATATGTGACTCTATAATTCAAGTATATATATGTGACTATAATTCAATGATATATCTGTGACTCTATAATTCAATGATATATATGTGACTATAATTCAATGATATATATGTGACTATAATTCAATGATATATATGTGACTCTATAATTCAATGATATATATGTGACTATAATTCAATGATATATATGTGACTATAATTCAATGATATATATGTGACTCTATAATTCAATGATATATATGTGACTCTATAATTCAAAGATATATATATGTGACTCTATAATTCAATGATATATATGTGACTCTATAATTCAATGATATATATGTGACTCTATAATTCAATGATATATATATGTGACTATAATTCAATGATATATATGTGACTCTATAATTCAAGTATATATATATGTGACTCTATAATTCAATGATATATATGTGACTCTATAATTCAATAATATATATGTGACTCTATAATTCAAGTATATATATATGTGACTCTATAATTCAATGATATATATGTGACTATAATTCAATGATATATATGTGACTCTATAATTCAATGATATATATGTGACTCTATAATTCAATAATATATATGTGACTCTATAATTCAAGTATATATATGTGACTATAATTCAATGATATATCTGTGACTCTATAATTCAATGATATATATGTGACTATAATTCAATGATATATATGTGACTATAATTCAATGATATATATGTGACTCTATAATTCAATGATATATATGTGACTATAATTCAATGATATATATGTGACTATAATTCAATGATATATATGTGACTCTATAATTCAATGATATATATGTGACTCTATAATTCAAAGATATATATATGTGACTCTATAATTCAATGATATATATGTGACTCTATAAATCAATGATATATATGTGACTCTATAATTCAATGATATATATATGTGACTATAATTCAATGATATATATGTGACTCTATAATTCAAGTATATATATATGTGACTCTATAATTCAATGATATATATGTGACTCTATAATTCAATAATATATATGTGACTCTATAATTCAAGTATATATATATGTGACTCTATAATTCAATGATATATATGTGACTATAATTCAATGATATATATGTGACTATAATTCAATGATATATATGTGACTCTATAATTCAATGATATATATGTGACTCTATAATTCAAGTATATATATATGTGACTCTATAATTCAATGATATATATGTGACTCTATAATTCAATGATATATATGTGACTCTATAATTCAATGATATATATGTGACTATAATTCAATGATATATATGTGACTCTATAATTCAAGTATATATATATGTGACTCTATAATTCAATGATATATATGTGACTCTATAATTCAATAATATATATGTGACTCTATAATTCAAGTATATATATATGTGACTCTATAATTCAATGATATATATGTGACTATAATTCAATGATATATATGTGACTCTATAATTTAATGATATATATGTGACTCTATAATTCAAGTATATATATATGTGACTCTATAATTCAATGATATATATGTGACTCTATAATTCAATAATATATATGTGACTCTATAATTCAAGTATATATATATGTGACTCTATAATTCAATGATATATATGTGACTATAATTCAATGATATATATGTGACTATAATTCAATGATATATATGTGACTCTATAATTCAATGATATATATGTGACTCTATAATTCAAGTATATATATATGTGACTCTATAATTCAATGATATATATGTGACTCTATAATTCAATGATATATATGTGACTCTATAATTCAAGTATATATATGTGACTATAATTCAATGATATATATGTGACTCTATAATTCAATGATATATATGTGACTATAATTCAATGATATATCTGTGACTCTATAATTCAATGATATATATGTGACTCTATAATTCAATGATATATATGTGACTATAATTCAATGATATATATGTGACTCTATAATTCAATGATATATATGTGACTCTATAATTCAATGATATATATGTGACTCTATAATTCAATGATATATATGTGACTATAATTCAATAATATATATGTGACTCTATAATTCAAGTATATATATATGTGACTCTATAATTCAATGATATATATGTGACTCTATAATTCAAGTATATATATATGTGACGATAATTCAATGATATATATGTGACTCTATAATTCAATGATATATATGTGACTCTATAATTCAATGATATATATGTGACTCTATAATTCACTGATATATATGTGACTCTATAATTCAATGATATATATGTGACTATAATTCAATTATATATATGTGACTCTATAATTCAATGATATATATGTTACTCTATAATTCAATGATATATATGTGACTATAATTCAATGATATATATGTGACTCTATTATTCAATGATATATATGTGACTCTATAATTCAATGATATATATGTGACTATAATTCAATGATATATATGTGACTCTATAATTCAATGATATATATGTGACTCTATTATTCAATGATATATGTGTGACTATAATTAAATGATATATATGTGTCTATTATTCAATGATATATATGTGACTCTATAATTCAATGATATATATGTGACTATAATTCAATGATATATATGTGACTATAATTCAATGATATATATGTTACTCTATAATTCAATGATATATATGTGACTCTATAATTCAATGATATATATGTGACTCTATAATTCAAGTATATATATGTGACTATATTTCAATGATATATATGTGACTCTATAATTCAATGATATATATGTGACTATAATTCAATGATATATATGTGACTTTATTATTCACTGATATATATGTGATTCTGTAATTCAATGATATATATGTGACTCTATAATTCAATTATATATTATATGTGACTCTATAATTCAATGATATATATGTGACTCTATAATTCAATGATATATATGTGACTCTATAATTCAATGATATATATGTGACTATAATTCAATGATATATATGTGACTATCATTCAATGATATATATATGTGACTATAATTCAATGATATATATGTGACTCTATAATTCAATGATATATATGTGACTCTATAATTCAATGATATATATGTGACTATAATTCAATGATATATATGTGACTATAATTCAATGATATATATGTGACTCCATAATTCAATGATATATATGTGACTCTATAATTCAATGATATATATGTGACTCTATAATTCAAGTATATATATGTGACTATAATTCAATGATATATATGTGACTCTATAATTCAATTATATATATGTGACTATAATTCAATGATATATATGTGACTTTATTATTCAATGATATATATGTGATTCTATAATTCAATGATATATATGTGACTCTATAATTCAATTATATATTATATGTGACTCTATAATTCAATGATATATATGTGACTCTATAATTCAATGATATATATGTGACTCTATAATTAAATGATATATATGTGTCTATTATTCAATGATATATATGTGACTCTATAATTCAAGTATATATATATGTGACTCTATAATTCAATGATATATATGTGACTATAATTCAATGATATATATGTGACTATAATTCAATGATATATATGTGACTCTATAATTCAAGTATATATATATATGTGACTCTATAATTCAATGATATATATGTGACTATAATTCAATGATATATATGTGACTCTATAATTCAATGATATATATGTCACTCTATAATTCAAGTATATATATATGTGACTCTATAATTCAATGATATATATGTGACTCTATAATTCAATAATATATATGTGACTCTATAATTCAAGTATATATATATGTGACTCTATAATTCAATGATATATATGTGACTATAATTCAATGATATATATGTGACTCTATAATTCAATGATATATATGTGCTTCTATAATTCAATGATATATATGTCACTCTATAATTAAATGATATATATGTCACTCTAAAATTCAATTATATATATGTGACTCTATAATTCAATGATATATATGTGACTCTAAAATTCAATTATATATGTGTGACTCTATAATTCAATGATATATATGTGACTCTATTATTCAATGATATATATGTGACTCTATAATTCAATGATATATATGTGACTCTATTCTTCAATGATATATATGTGACTCTATAATTCAATGATATATATGTGACTCTATAATTCTGCTTAAGCTAAGTTAACAAGAGTTTAGTGAAGCTAACAACTTCAATTTTTGTTAAGCATGAAAATAAAGAGAATGCCAGATACCAACACAATAACAATAGAAATAAAATCCAATACTTAAAAAACAATGTTCTATGAATAATAATCCATTTATTTAATACAACCTGGATATGAAAGCTTATACGGAGTGTTTGAACGAATGTCTCTTTTCAATGTTTGAATAAATGTCTACTTTTGTGTGTCTATGTGAAAGCGTATACGGAGTGTTTGAACGAATGTCTCTTTTCAATGTTTAAATAAATGTCTACTTTTGTTTGTCTATGTGAAAAGACAAAGAAATGTATGTATATAGTCTTAACGTTTGCATGTGTATGGATGTGATCTATTAGTATTTTTGAAAGAGAAACAGAAAGAACGCATTACAAGCTGATGGTGTTGTAGCAGTTACATTTTGATGGACTATTTTCTTTCTGTGTTAACTAATTCATCCAACACGGAGTGATTGATCTATTATTCAATGAATGCACTTGTAAACGCGTCCTTTTTAACTCACAATGATATGGAACCCTTTTCTAACATTTGATGTCAAATTTTTTCTCAACTCTTTTTTTTTGGGGGGGGGGGGGGTCGTTGTATTCAGTTTTGCTCCAGTCCTGACGAAATAAAGACTTTTGTTATGTGACTAAAATTTATTCATTCTGATAATTTCTTCTTTCCAGAAAGATTTTATTTTTTACAGAATGGAATCAACTAAACTTTATTTCTAGAATGAATTTTACCTCTGGTTGGTTTCTCTACATGACTGCCTTTACCAACCTACAAATCCCGACTACCACCACCCACATCACAGTCTAAATTTCAGCATCTATATGGGTGTGATCTATTAGTATTTTTTTTTCAAAGAGAAACAGAAAGAAAGCGTTACAAGCTTACAATGTGTCGGTGTCTTTGAAAATGGGATTCTTGCAGAAAGATGTTTATGATGTTTTTTTGTAAGAAATAGCAGTGTCAGTTAACACTGAACCGGTAATACCTGGTGAGGTATTAACCCTGGTTGGCCTATGCCAGCTCTCTCCAAAGGAGGAAGTATATCTGAAGGCAAAGAAGGAAGTAAGAAGAGCAATATACAAGGCTGCGAAAGCCATGTTTCCAGCTATACTACGAAGAGATGACCAAAAGAATGAAGTATTCAGGATAGCCAAACAGATGGCAAAAATAAATATGGATGTTATTACAGAGAAGTACATTTGAAATGATAATTGCCTCCTTACAATCCCCCTCTCTCTCTCTATATATGGCCCTTTTCTCCCCCTCTCTATATTGCCTTCCATTATAAATCGTGTAATCACTCCCCTCTCTAAAATTATAGATTAAATATGCTTCAAATTTCCCCCTCTCTTTAAATATGTATTAGATATGTTGTCACTCTCTATCTCTCTATATATATTTGAATTGTCGAGTGTGAATTTCTCTTTTCTCATTTTCAAAAATGTAATCATCTCACTTGGATGCTTGACAGTACCAAAAGGTTAACATAAATTATTGCATCGATGATTATGTGATTTTGTGTTACTATATGTTATTTATATTTATTTATATATATATATATATATATATATATATATATATATATATATATATATATATATATATATATATATATATAAAATAAAATAAAATAAAGTAACACGGAATCACATAATCACCGGTGCGATAATTTATTTCGACCCTCCGCCCTTTTTAAGCATCTAAACAAGGAGATTACATGTTTCAAACATGTAATCTGTACCAAAAAATAAATAAATATTACGCTCTTAATTTTGATTCTCTATTAATCGAGCACTCTGCTGGGATTTTTCCCACTATATTACATAAGAAGTTATATATGTATATATATATATATATATATATATATATATATATATATATATATATATATATATATATATATATATATATATACACACACATATAAATGTATTTCTCTTCGTCATGCAAGTAAAATGTGTGCCAGGCGAAAACATTTCAAGTGATTAGGGGAAGAAAAAAGGCAAATAGTAAGTCAGATACTCGCCCCTCCCCCGCCATCTGAAATAAATTCAGAAAGAAATACACTATTTCCATAATGCAACCATTATTTAAGTGAATATTTGCTGTCAACATGTATTGTGTGTGTGTGTGGGTGTGTGTGTGTGTGTGTGTGTGTGTGTTGACAGCAAATATTCATGTAAATGAATATCTCATAATGGCTGCATATTTTATCAACTTTTTCATGGATTTTTCTCGATTATTGAGAATAAAGAAATATATAAAATCAATGATGTTATTATAGAAGTTATTCATGATGTTATTATAGAAGTTATTCACAGCTTTCCAAACAAACCAATTCACCTGAATCGCATTTAAGATTACAAACGATGGATGTTCTGCGTATAATCGATATGGTTAGCAACGGAACATCCCAATAGCACGTGTTACAGATAATGTCACGAAATTTTAAATATCTGAAGAGAATAATCTTAGGTGATTCATGGAGGTTGCTAAGAGACTTCTCAGCCTTAAGGCTAGGATTAAAGTGTAGTATCTGTTTTGTCCTCATTCAGTAAAGAAGAAGTCATTCTAGGCCAGTGGTATATAGAGGGAGAGGCGGGAGACGGGGCAGTGGCCTCTGGCATCCAAATTCGGGAGGAGGAGAGGCTTCCAATCATATTCAAACTATCTCCCTTTCTCATAATATTTCTCAGTACTAAGACTTATACTTGAGTCTTTGAGGCAGGATCAAAACAAACGTATCTATAAACTATAACTTTGCTTAGTATTTTCTCTCTTTTAGGGGGCAAAGGAAATCCAGGTTAATCCCTAGAATTCCCTAGAAAGGGTTTATCATCTTACCTATGCAAATAAATTTCCATTTTGCTCCCAGCTGCTTTAAAAACATTTTTTAATTTTTAAGCATTTTGTCACATAGGCTATTAAACCAGACGGTTATTTTTCTGTACCAACGGATGCACCTCTAAATATGCCATAAGTGTTAATGTCAGATGATAAATGAGTTACTTCCCTTAAATAATTATGCAGAAAGTAGAGACTATTTAAAGCAGGCATGCTTACTGCTCACTGTGAAATAGGTGGACTCTAGAGATTGTGTTTAAACGCTAACATTTGGTAACAGAGTATAGTTGAAAAACGAAACGGTTTGCTTGTTTAAATGTGAGAAATGAAGCGATTTTGTTGTGAACACAAAGTAATGAACATTTGGCAAATGCATTTACAAAGGATAGATCATCAAGTTCATTTCTCTTGAAAGTGCTTGAAGAAGTATGTTTATTTTAAACTCTGTTTGAACTATAAAAAAAAAAGCTGTGGAGAATGTGCTACTTCATTGATAAGAGGAGAAGATTGTTAATGTTAGATGACGAGATGAGTTACTCCCCTTGAATGATTATACAGTAAGTGGAGACTATTTAAGTCAGAAATTTGAAGTAAGTAGGCCAGTGAACATCTCTGGGGGTCGTGGATAAAAATAAACACCCTCTACCCTACAAAAGCTACAGTGAAGTAAGTAGGCCAGTAAACGTCTCTGGAGACCGTGGAGAAACATTAACACCCTCAACCCTACAAAAGCTAAAGTGAAGTAAGTAGGCCAGTGAACGTCTCTGGAGGCCGTGGATAAAAATAAACACCCTCTACCATACAAAAGCTACAGTGAAGTAAGTAGGCCAGTAAACGTCTCTGGAGGCCGTGGATAAAAATAAACACCCTCTACCCTACAAAAGCTACAGTGAAGTAAGTAGGCCAGTAAACGTCTCTGGAGACCGTGGAGAAACATTAACACCCTCTATCCTACAAAAGCTACAGTGAAGTAAGTAGGCCAGTGAACGTCTCTGGAGACCGTGGAGAAACATTAACACCCTCTATCCTACAAAAGCTACAGTGAAGTAAGTAGGCCAGTAAACGTCTCTGGAGGCCGTGGATAAAAATAAACACCCTCTACCCTACAAAAGCTACAGTGAAGTAAGTAGGCCAGTAAACGTCTCTGGAGACCGTGGAGAAACATTAACACCCTCTATCCTACAAAAGCTACAGTGAAGTAAGTAGGCCAGTGAACGTCTCTGGAGGCCGTGGATAAAAATAAACACCCTCTACCATACAAAAGCTACAGTGAAGTAAGTAGGCCAGTAAACGTCTCTGGAGGCCGTGGATAAAAATAAACACCCTCTACCCTACAAAAGCTACAGTGAAGTAAGTAGGCCAGTAAACGTCTCTGGAGGCCGTGGATAAAAATAAACACCCTCTACCCTACAAAAGCTACAGTGAATGAAGTAGGCCAGTGAACGTCTCTGGAGGCCGTGGATAAAAATAAACACCCTCTACCCTACAAAAGCTACAGTGAAGTTAGTAGGCCAGTAAACGTCACTGGAAACCGTGGAGAAACATTAACACCCTCTACCCTACAAAAGCTAAAGTGAATTAAGTAGGCCAGTAAACGTCTCTGGAGGCCGTGGATAAAAATAAACACCCTCTACCCTACAAAAGCTACAGTGACGTAAGTAGGCCAGTAAACGTCACTGGACGCCGTGGAGAAACATTAACACCCTCTACCCTACAAAAGCTCAAGTGAAGTAATTAGGCCAGTAAACGTCTCTGGAGGCCGTGGAGAAACATTAACACCCTCTACCCTACAAAAGCTACAGTGAATTAAGTAGGCCAGTAAACGTCACTGGAGACCATGGAGAAACATTAACACCCTCTACCCTACAAAAGCTAAAGTGAAGTAAGTAGGCCAGTAAACGTCACTGGAAACCGTGGAGAAACATTAACACCCTCTACCCTACAAAAGCTAAAGTGAATTAAGTAGGCCAGTAAACGTCACTGGAGGCCGTGGAGAAACATTAACACCCTCTACCCTACAAAAGCTAAAGTGAAGTAAGTAGGCCAGTGAACGTCTATGGAGGCCGTGGATAAACATTAACACCCTCTACCCTACAAAAGCTAAAGTGAAGAAAGTAGGCCAGTGAACGTCTCTGGAGGCCGTGGAGAAACATTAACACCCTCTACCCTACAAAAGCTAAAGTGAAGTAAGTAGGCCAGTGAACGTCTCTGGAGACCGTGGAGAAACATTAACACCCTCTACCCTACAAAAGCTAAAGTGAATGAAGTAGACCAGTGAACGTCTCTGGAGACCGTGGAGAAACATTAACACCCTCTACCCTACAAAAGCTAAAGTGAAGTAAGTAGGCCAGTAAACATCACTGGAGACCGTGGAGAAACATTAACACCCTCAACCCTACAAAAGCTAAAGTGAAGTAAGTAGGCCAGTAAACGTCACTGGAGACCGTGGAGAAACATTAACACCCTCTACCCTACAAAAGCTACAGTGAATGAAGTAGGCCAGTGAACGTCTCTGGAGACCGTGGAGAAACATTAACACCCTCTACCCTACAAAAGCTAAAGTGAAGTAAGTAGGCCAGTGAACGTCACTGGAGACCGTGGAGAAACATTAACACCCTCTACCCTACAAAAGCTACAGTGAAGTAAGTAGGCCAGTAAACGTCTCTGGAGACCGTGGAGAAACATTAACACCTATATAGTGAGCTACGATGTTCACTCTTTCGCTGCCGAAGGTTCAAGTGCCCCGAAACATTTCTGCGCATGCGGCTGGACGCGCGTTTTTACAAAATAAAATTGTAAAATTCAATAAATTTATTTTGGACCAATCAGATGATTTTCCAAGTTGGTCCGGAATTCTGTGTCTGTGGGAGCCGATGAAAACCTTTAAAAGAGATGTGTACTTTCCAAAAAGACCAGTTGATTAAAAATTCAGAGATAGTGTTTGAAAATAAGTCTGCTGTCTGCAACTCTACTCGACTCAAACAAGACTACACAACACTCTCAATATAGCAGTCAGCAAATCAGCCAAGGTAGGCGAACACACAGACACAGAAACAAAAACAAACTTTTGCATTTCCCTTTTTATCGTCTGCTCCTTTAAAAGTAAATTTATGAAAATAACTATTTAAAAACTTCTCATTGAACTTTATACTTTGATTAATTTTCTCCAGTCATTGACTCAGTAAAATTTATTTCATATATTTGAGTGAGAAGTTTTCTCGATTTTTCAGACCAGTGGATGTTTCACAGCTCTTGAGTTATCGATTCAGTCTTCCTCGATATCTCAAATTCATTCCCCTTTTGTTCACCAAAAGACATTCATAAAAGAACTATCATTTTCAATGAAAAAGTTTCCTTAAAACTTAATAAACATTTTTCCTTTTGTAAATTGAGAGTTTACTTTGTTTATTTTGTTTATATCATTTCTACGAATTACCTTCGATAATTCGTCCCGTCTGTCTCTCACTCTCTTTCCTTTCCCTTCTCCCACATAATAAATCTATAAGAACAAACTAAAATCCTCATAGGCCAAACCCTCTACCCTACAAAAGCTAAAGTGAAGTAAGTAGGCCAGTAAACAACACTGGAGACCGTGGAGAAACATTAACACCCTCTACCCTACAAAAGCTACAGTGAAGTAAGTAGGCCAGTGAACATCTCTGGAGGCCGTGGATAAAAATAAACACCCTCTACCCTACAAAAGCTACAGTGAAGTAAGTAGGCCAGTGAACGTCTCTGGAGGCCGTGGATAAAAATAAACACCCTCTACCCTACAAAAGCTACAGTGAAGTAAGTAGGCCAGTAAACGTCTCTGGAGGCCGTGGATAAAAATAAACACCCTCTACCCTACAAAAGCTACAGTGAAATAAGTAGGCCAGTGAACGTCTCTGGAGGCTGTGGATAAAAATAAACACCCTCTACCCTACAAAAGCTACAGTGACGTAAGTAGGCCAGTAAACGTCACTGGACGCCGTGGAGAAACATTAACACCCTCTACCCTACAAAAGCTCAAGTGAAGTAATTAGGCCAGTAAACGTCTCTGGAGGCCGTGGAGAAACATTAACACCCTCTACCCTACAAAAGCTACAGTGAAGTAAGTAGGCCAGTGAACATCTCTGGAGGCCGTGGATAAAAATAAACACCCTCTACCCTACAAAAGCTACAGTGAAGTTAGTAGGCCAGTAAACGTCACTGGAAACCGTGGAGAAACATTAACACCCTCTACCCTACAAAAGCTAAAGTGAATTAAGTAGGCCAGTAAACGTCTCTGGAGGCCGTGGATAAAAATAAACACCCTCTACCCTACAAAAGCTACAGTGACGTAAGTAGGCCAGTAAACGTCACTGGACGCCGTGGAGAAACATTAACACCCTCTACCCTACAAAAGCTCAAGTGAAGTAATTAGGCCAGTAAACGTCTCTGGAGGCCGTGGAGAAACATTAACACCCTCTACCCTACAAAAGCTACAGTGAATTAAGTAGGCCAGTAAACGTCACTGGAGACCATGGAGAAACATTAACACCCTCTACCCTACAAAAGCTAAAGTGAAGTAAGTAGGCCAGTAAACGTCACTGGAAACCGTGGAGAAACATTAACACCCTCTACCCTACAAAAGCTAAAGTGAATTAAGTAGGCCAGTAAACGTCACTGGAGGCCGTGGAGAAACATTATCACCCTCTACCCTACAAAAGCTAAAGTAAGTAGGCCAGTGAACGTCTCTGGAGGCCGTGGATAAAAATAAACACCCTCTACCCTACAAAAGCTACAGTGAATGAAGTAGGCCAGTGAACGTCTATGGAGGCCGTGGATAAACATTAACACCCTCTACCCTAGAAAAGCTAAAGTGAAGTAAGTAGGCCAGTGAACGTCTCTGGAGGCCGTGGAGAAACATTAACACCCTCTACCCTACAAAAGCTAAAGTGAATTAAGTAGGCCAGTAAACGTCACTGGAGGCCGTGGAGAAACATTAACACCCTCTACCCTACAAAAGCTAAAGTAAGTAGGCCAGTGAACGTCTCTGGAGGCCGTGGATAAAAATAAACACCCTCTACCCTACAAAAGCTACAGTGAATGAAGTAGGCCAGTAAACGTCACTGGAGGCCGTGGATAAACATTAACACCCTCTACCCTAGAAAAGCTAAAGTGAAGTAAGTAGGCCAGTGAACGTCTCTGGAGGCCGTGGAGAAACATTAACACCCTCTACCCTACAAAAGCTAAAGTGAATTAAGTAGGCCAGTAAACGTCACTGGAGGCCGTGGAGAAACATTAACACCCTCTACCCTACAAAAGCTAAAGTAAGTAGGCCAGTGAACGTCTCTGGAGGCCGTGGATAAAAATAAACACCCTCTACCCTACAAAAGCTACAGTGAATGAAGTAGGCCAGTGAACGTCTCTGGAGACCGTGGAGAAACATTAACACCCTCTACCCTACAAAAGCTAAAGTGAAGTAAGTAGGCAAATGAACGTCACTGGAGACCGTGGAGAAACATTAAAACCCTCTACCCTACAAAAGCTAAAGTGAAGTAAGTAGGCCAGTGAACGTCTCTGGAGACCGTGGAGAAACATTAACACCCTCTACCCTACAAAAGCTAAAGTGAAGTAAGTAGGCCAGTAAACGTCACTGGAGACCGTGGATAAACATTAACACCCTCTACCCTACAAAAGCTATAGTGAATAAAGTAGGCCAGTAAACGTCACTGGAGACCGTGGAGAAACATTAACACTCTCTACCCTACAAAAGCTACAGTCAATGAAGTAGGCAAGTTAACGTCTCTGGAGACCGTGGAGTAACATTAACACCCTCTACCCTACAAAAGCTAAAGTGAAGTAAGTAGGCAAGTGAACGTCACTGGAGACCGTGGATAAAAATAAACACCCTCTACCCTACAAAAGCTAAAGTGAAGTAAGTAGGCCAGTAAACGTCACTGGAGACCGTGGAGAAACATTAACACCCTCTACCCTACAAAAGCTACAGTGAATGAAGTAGGCCAGTAAACGTCTCTGGAGACCGTGGAGTAACATTAACACCCTCTACCCTACAAAAGCTAAAGTGAAGTAAGTAGGGTAGTGAACGTCACTGGAGACCGTGGAGAAACATTAACACCCTCTACCCTACAAAAGCTAAAGTGAAGTAAGTAGGCCAGTAAACGTCACTGGAGACCGTGGAGAAACATTAACACCCTCTACCCTACAAAAGCTACAGTGAATGAAGTAGGCCAGTGAACGTCTCTGGAGACCGTGGAGAGACATTAACACCCTCTACCCTACAAAAGCTAAAGTGAAGTAAGTAGGCCAGTGAACGTCTCTGGAGACCGTGGAGAAACATTAACACCCTCTACCCTACAAAAGCTAAAGTGAAGTAAGTAGGCCAGTAAACGTCACTGGAGACCGTGGAGAAACATTAACACCCTCTACCCTACAAAAGCTACAGTGAAGTAAGTAGGCAAATGAACGTCACTGGAGACCGTGGAGAAACATTAAAACCCTCTACCCTACAAAAGCTAAAGTGAAGTAAGTCGGCCAGTGAACGTCTCTGGAGACCGTGGAGAAACATTAACACCCTCTACCCTACAAAAGCTAAAGTGAAGTAAGTAGGCCAGTAAACGTCACTGGAGACCGTGGAGAAACATTAACACCCTCTACCCTACAAAAGCTATAGTGAATGAAGTAGGCCAGTAAACGTCACTGGAAACCGTGGAGAAACATTAACACCCTCTACCCTACAAAAGCTACAGTCAATGAAGTAGGCCAGTAAACGTCTCTGGAGACCGTGGAGTAACATTAACACCCTCTACCCTACAAAAGCTAAAGTGAAGTAAGTAGGGTAGTGAACGTCACTGGAGACCGTGGAGAAACATTAACACCCTCTACCCTACAAAAGCTAAAGTGAAGTAAGTAGGCCAGTGAACGTCTCTGGAGACCGTGGAGAAACATTAACACCCTCTACCCTACAAAAGCTAAAGTGAAGTAAGTAGGCCAGTAAACGTCACTGGAGACCGTGGAGAAACATTAACACCCTCTACCCTACAAAAGCTACAGTGAAGTAAGTAGGCAAATGAACGTCACTGGAGACCGTGGAGAAACATTAACACCCTCTACCCTACAAAAGCTAAAGTGAATGAAGTAGGCCAGTAAACGTCTCTGGAGACCGTGGAGTAACATTAACACCCTCTACCCTACAAAAGCTACAGTGAATGAAGTAGGCCAGTGAACGTCTCTGGAGACCGTGGAGAAACATTAACACCCTCTACCCTACAAAAGCTACAGTGAAGTAAGTAGGCCAGTAAACGTCACTGGAGACCGTGGAGAAACATTAACACCCTCTACCCTACAAAAGCTACAGTGAATGAAGTAGGCCAGTAAACGTCTCTGGAGACCGTGGAGTAACATTAACACCCTCTACCCTACAAAAGCTACAGTGAAGTAAGTAGGCAAGTAAACGTCACTGGAGACCGTGAAGAAACATTAACACCCTCTACCCTACAAAAGCTAAAGTGAAGTAAGTAGGCCAGTAAACGTCACTGGAGACCGTGGAGAAACATTAACACCCTCTACCCTACAAAAGCTAAAGTAAAGTAAGTAGGCCAGTAAACGTCACTGGAGACCGTGGAGAAACATTAACACCCTCTACCCTACAAAAGCTAAAGTGAATGAAGTAGGCCAGTGAACGTCTCTGGAGACCGTGGAGAAACATTAACACCCTCTACCCTACAAAAGTTAAAGTGAAGTAAGTAGGCAAGTGAACGTCACTGGAGACCGTGGAGAAACATTAACACACTCTACCCTACAAAAGCTAAAGTGAAGTAAGTAGGCCAGTGAACGTCTCTGGAGACCGTAGAGAAACATTAACACCCTCTACCCTACAAAAGCTACAGTGAATTTAGTAGGCCAGTGAACATAAGTAGAGATTGTGGCAAATCGTAACAATACGAACAAATGGTCTGTTGTATTCTTTTCTTAAGTTTTTTCTCATTGTGAACAGAAGTATTCGGCAATAGAACAAAAATTGATTACTCATTCATCTAATTATTATTTTTTATTTTTTTATTTACCTCCCCAGGAGGTTAAATAATAAAAAAAAATTTAATTTAAAAAATCTAATTATTAGTGAAGTTGTGTTATATTAGTAAATATGCGTGTGAGACAAGCACACCTGATCGAGATCCTAGTCTGTATAAGCTACTCTCTTTCTTTCTCTGCTCATTTGCCCCACTCCTTTCCTGTTCAGTTGTTCCTCTTTCTGTACCAAGTGGAAATGGGACATGCTTAAATCAATTGCTATTTCTGACATCCTCACAATTACAGCATGAAGATCCAAAATAAAAACATTAGCTCACATGTAGGTGCAAACTCACGAATTCTGAACCGATGAGAAGGATTCCGGCATTTTCTTGTTTCAAAAGCTTGCCTGGGATCCTTGGAGAGCTGACTGGTTCCAATATTAACAACCGCTTGCTAACCAAAAAGTTTTTTTTAAGTTGCCACATCCATGTCACTGTTACTCAGATAAGATGCTGAAAACAATGCACACAACGAAGGCAGTGCACCCTAACCCTAACCCTAAACCCTAACCCTAAACCCTAACCCTAACCCTAAACCTAGGGTTAGTAAGTAAAATGTGTCACACATATGTAGCGATGGCTGGATTGCTAAAGTCCGACAGTTGAATGTGCCAGCAGAGAACATCACCACTGGCAGACCCAAGTTGACTTGGGAGGACGTAGTCAAACGTGATAGGAAAGCCATGGGTATGGATTCCATCAAGCCTTGCCAAAGACAGGAGTGGAGAGGAAGACTTAGATTTCAAGACTAGACAATCAGGCCCCACCCTCATCAGAGGATTAATTGTGGCCTGATTCAACAAATAAATCGGTTGATGTTGTTGTTGTTGTTGTTGTTGATGATGATGATGATGATGATGATGATGATGATGATGATGATGATGATGATGATGTCGTCGTCGTCGTCGTTGTCGTCGACGACGACGACGACGACGACGACGACGACGACATCATCATCATCATCATCATCATGACGACGACGACGACGACGACGACGACGACGACGACGACGACGACGACTTAACATCACGACAGACTGACGATTGTACATTTTTTTCAATTTTTCTCACTCAGGAATTTCATTATAATTAACGAGAAGAATGAATTCCTTCAACAGAACAGTTTTGCTCCACATTTATGTCCCCTACGATGATTAAAATCAAGATATAATTAAACCGTAAGTCTCCTGCAAAGAAGGTAGGCTCCCTTTACCGGGCTAGAAAACGTCTCACACCTGACAGTATCCTATATCTCTACAAAGCTACAATTCGCCCATGCCTGCCACATGGTGCACTAACTACTCATGGACAAGGTGCAGAAGAGAGTCTCTAACCTAAGAGGTCCTACACTGTCTACCAAGCTCCAGCCCCTGTCCCATCCCTGCAATGTTGCATCGCTGTGTTTGTTTTACAAGTACTTCCACAGAACGTGCTCTGACAAACACAGCATTTGTACCCCCCCCCCCCCCAACATAAAGACCAACAACCCAACTAGCAGTAAAACCCTAACTTTTCACTTCAAAATGCCGAAAAACTTTCTAATCAAATAGCTTCTTACCTCAGACCGCTTGCCTTTGGAATTCCTTCCCTGCTCCCTGTTTCCACAACTGTACCAACATTCAGAAATTTAAATGCAATGTGAACAAACATCTTGCTGCACAATTCCCTACTTAGGATGCCCACTATAAATCTGGTACCTAATGACAGTAGCTTCTTTCATCTCAGTGGCAATATGTCTTGGTTTGGGGTGAAATCAAAAAAATGTTTAAATGTCTAGAATCCTTATTCCAATGTTGATCAAAATTCATTACATGATTTTGATTCTAGAAAATTTCTAAAATTTCAGGCTTAACTTAAATTCTAGAAATTTTAGAAATTTTCTAGAATCAAAATCATGTACTGAATTTTGATCAACATTGGAATAAGGATTCTAGATATTTAAAAAAATTCCGAGAATCTTATTTAACTGGTGTCTAATGATTATGGATCAAATAAATGCAAATCTGAAATATTTGAATTTTCAAATGGGAGGTTGTGTCTATATTATGCCCCTAAAACATTTTAAAATGCTCCAATGAAACTGAAATTTGGAGAATATTTATTAATTGATATCCAATAAGATCGTTTTTTCTTGTTGTTGTTTTAGTTTAAGTGGGGGGGGGGGGGGTAGGGGGGAATTCCCCCTCCCCATAAAAAGGGGCACTTTTGATTGGGACAAAAATTTTAATTGCCTTAGTCTAGAAGGATCTCTCTCTCTCTCTCTCTCTCTCTCTCCCTCTCTCTCTCTCTCTCTCACTGACCGAGGAAAGAACAGATATTTATTTGCACAAAATATAAAAATATATATATTCGGAACAAATTGTGGGCAGAATGAAGGTCGTTGGTCATCCTTGGTCAAAAATAATAAAAATGTCTATCCTACTCTTAACTAGAATCTTTTCAGTCACCAGAATACCACATTTACTCTTGGGGGCCATCCTACTTAAGTATTGTGGCCCTGTAAAGGATCTAGAATTTTAAAAATGAATTTGAAGTTTAGCAAAACAAAGTATATTGAAAAAGTATAATAGAACAGATAACAAGAGTGGTTGAACGTCTGCCAGTATTAGAGTGGGGGAGTTACAGGTAGTTACTTCCCTTCCACCTCAGGAACATGCGGCACAAGGCTGGAAGATGGGGAGAGTCAAGCAAGTGCCCCTAATGAAGAAGCACTCTGGCCTTTTAAAAATTGCCTAGGCAGCCCCGTTGGAATTCCCCGGTTGAGGTGCCTCAGGCAGTCAGCAGTAAACTTACTCCACTGTAAAGAGGGGAGGCAAGGCCTGGGAGGGTGGACCTCCTAGGACTACCTAGGACCAATACCTCAGCCCGACAGATAAAAGGCCACCGAAATGGCCCAGTTCCTATCGAACTAGGGTAGTTACAGGTATTTAATTCCTTCCCACTGCAGGAATATGTGACACATGGTCAGAAAGTGGGGGAAGAGTCAAGCCAGCGCCCCTAAAGAAGAAGCACTCTGGCCTAGCAAAAATAGCCTGGGCAACCCCGTCGGCATTCCCCGGTCAGGGCGCCTCAGGCAGCAAGCGATAAACTTACTCCACCCCAAAGAGGGGAGGCAAGGCCTGGGAGGGTGCACCTCCTACGACAACCCAGGACAATATACGTCAGCCCGGCAGATAAAAGGCCACCGGAATGGCCCAGTTCCTGCCGGACTGATTGTCGAGAACGAATCCTCGACTGGTATTACCCCATCCCGACGTCCTCAATCAACCAAAGTTAATGAGAGACTCATCGGGCTGGGGTAGTTACAACACTGTGCTCCCAGTATTTATAGTGAGCGGAAGAGTTCAAGTAGTCTGTATAGGTAGGTATCATAACATTAAGATATCCCAAAATTTGCTTAAAATTGTATTTTTTCAAAAATACATTTATTTACAGAAATTCATTGGATTAAAATGGGGAGTGGGAAAAAGAAAGACAAAAAACGGTTAATAAGATCCTCCCAAGCCTTTCTAAATAATAGGCTGCCCGCTGTTTTCTGGTTTGTTCAGAGCCCAAAACAAGGTAGGATCTAAATGGGAGAAAAATAGAAAAGAAAAGGGTGTGTGGGGGGGGGGGGATGAGTTCCAGTCAGAAGGCCGAATAAGTCGTGTACTTTAAAAGAAAAAGTCCCCTCCCTCCGATGCCAATAATATTTATTTTTTTATTTAATTTAAAAAAAAATTTTTTTTTTTAACATAGTTCATCACAAACAGGGCAGGCCGCCACTGTAGATGTAGGGGCTACTGAGAAGAAGGGTGAAAGTTGTTTTTTTTTGTGGGGGGAGTCAACCTAAATTGGGAGCTGGGCAGCGAGATGTCTGTTTACATTAGTTTTAAATTTCTGCATGTCAGTACCGTCAGGTAAACAGGGAGAAGGGAGGGAGTTCCAGAGTCCAGCAACACGAGCAAAGAAGCTTTTGGAGTAGAAAACTCTCTGGCATCTGGGGACCTCCACAGTGAATGGATGGGATTTGGCAGATTGCCGGGTTGGTCTAGTTAATTTACATCGTGGGAACATCAGAGCAGCAAGTTCATCAGAGCACAATCCATTAAAGTACTTGTAAAACAGGCACAAGGAAGCAACATTGCGGCGATGGGACAGGGGCTGGAGCTTGGTGGATAGTGAGGGACCTATTAAGTTGGCGACTCTTTTTTGGACCTTGTCTAACAGGGAGAGACTAGTGGATGATGCCCCAGCCCAGACGTGGCAACAATACTCCATGCTTTGTAGAGATATAGGATAATGTCAGGTGTGAGAAGTTTACTAGCACAGTCGAAGGAGCCCACCTTCTTTGCAGCAGCCCTGGCAATGTCTTCAATGTATTTATTCCAATTCATGTTGTCTGTGCAAGTTAGGCCAAGGAGTTTGAATGATGAACTCTCAGGTAGGGTGTTATTTGCCATGACAATCGGTGGTTGAAGAGGTTTCTTGTAGTTATTGAAGGAAAGTAGCTTTGACTTTGCGGCATTAAAAGTTACCATCCATTTTTTACCCCAATCCACTACAGACTGGAGGTCATTTTCTAAGGATTCAGCCATTGCCTCAGATATGTGTGTGTCGGTTTTGCCCCCATGACGAGAGTAGAGCGTGGTGTTGTCAGCAAATATTCCTATCTCAGTCTCAATAACATCAGGAAGGTCGTTTATGAAAATCAGGAACAGTAGAGGTCCAAGGATGGATCCCTGGGGTACACCAGCATTTATGTCATGTTGCTTAGATGAACGGCCATCGAGGACAACCTGGATCTTTCATTTTGTTAGGAAGGATTTAATTATATTAAATATTTGTCCAGTAATACTATATGAGTGCAGTTTTAGGAGAAGCCCTTCATGCCAGACCTTGTCAAAGGCCTTGTTGTTTTACCATAGTTCACTGCCACTGTAGACATAAAGGGCTACTGAGAATTAGGGTGAAAGTTTTTTGGGGGGTTATCCTAAATTGTCGGGTTGGTCGAGTGTATTTACGTCGAGGGGGCAGCAAATTCATCAGAGTACATTCCATTGAAGTATTTGTAAAACAAGCACAAGGATACAACATTGCGGCGATGGGATGGGGACTAGAGCTTGGTGGATAGTGAGTGGCTCATTAGATTAGATACTCTTTTTTGGACCTTGTCTAAGAGGGAGAGACTAGTGGATGGTGCACCAGCCCAGATGTGGCAACAATACTCCATTCATGGGCGGATGGTGGCTTTGTAGAGATATAGGATACTGTTAGGTGTGAGAAGTTTTCTAGCACGGTAGAGGGAGCCCACCTTCTTTGCAGAAGTCTGGGCAATGTCTTCAATGTATTTGTTCCAATTCATGTTACCTGTGAATGTTAAGCCAAGGAGTTTGAACATTGGACTCTCAGGTAGAGTGTTATTTGCTATGGCAATCGGTGGTTGAAGAGGTTTCTTGTAGTTGTTGAAGAAAAAGAGATTTGTCTTAGCACATTAAAAGTTACCATCCATTTATGACCCCATTCTACTACAGACTGGAGGTCACTTTCTAAGGACTCAGCCATTGCCTCGGATATGTGTGCATCTGCTATTTCCACATGACAAGAATAGAGCGTGGTGTCATCAGCAAATATACCCATCTCAGACACTGTCATCAGGGAGGTCGTTTATGAAAATCAGGAACAATAAAGGTCCAAAGATCGATCCCTGAGATACACCTGCATTTATGTAATGTTGTTTGGATGAACGGCCATCGAGGACAACCTGGGTCTTTCTTTTGGTTAGGAAGGATCTAATTATATTAAATATTTGTCCAGTAATACCATATGAATTTATTTTTATGAGAAGCCTTTTATGCCAGACCTTGTAAAAGGCTTTGAATATATCAAGCTCTACCGCCATAGCTTCACCTACCTTGTCCAGTGTATGGTATATGCATTCAGAGATGATCGTTAGGATATCCGCAGTAGACCGTGCTTGCCTAAATCCATACTGATGGTCAGAAAGAAGTTTAGCATTAACGAGGTGACGGACTATAGCTAGATTGATTAAGGATTTAAAGATTTTAGCAAAGAGCGGGAATAGATTGATAGAGCGATAATTCTGAGGGTCAGTTCTATCTCCAGAATTCTTGAAGACTGGTACCACAGAGGCAATTTTCCAGCTATCAGGGAAACAAGATTCAGCAAGACATTTGTTGTAGAGTTTGGAGAGGACAGGGGCCAGTTCAGCAAAGCATTTCTTTATTACTATTACTGGTATAAGATCAGACCCACATGCTTTGGTTTGTTATGGTCTTTTATGATGTCTCTGACCTGATATGGGATGATGACCAGGTTATCAAGTGTGGCTTCAGTCCACAATAGGAATTTTGGGAGGGAGTTGTTTGTGGAGTTCAAAGTGGAGTTTTAGGCGAAATGCTAGCTAAGTAGTTCAGCCTTATAAGTTGCCATGCAAACGACATCATTGTGATTTGATATCAGGGGAACTGTTGATTGTCCATTGTTCATCACACTATTGTAGATTTTCCAGAAATCACGAGTACCTAGTTTCTGTTACTGAGTGCGGTTTCGGGTCATCTCCGTATACCTTCTCTTTGCTTCACCTATCACGGCCTTACAATTATTTCTTGACTCTATAAATTTCTGTCTTTTTGTAGTTGACTTATGGTGTCGGAATTTTCGGAATACTTGCTGCCTCTGAGCATTGGCAGCTGCACATTTCGAGATGAACTATTGTGGAAAGTGGGGCTTGCTGTAGAATTTTCGCATGGAGACATGTGCTTCAATGCCTGCTTTGACCCATTCAGTTACCTCATTTGCGCACTGATCAACAGGGAGAGAAAAAGGTTCACTCCATGGAGCGTCTCTGATGTGATCAAAATCAGCCTGCTTGTAGTATCACGTCGTTTTGAGCAATGGCTCATCAGCTTTGGTACAATATTTTAGGGTGATATCAATCATTACCACGAGTTGATCAGCGTTCCCGAGCAGGCTATGGGCATTTGTCACACAAGCCTTGGGCAATGAGGTCAAGAACAGGTCGAGAAGTGAGTCTTGCTGGTCCACACGATCAGGGAGCTGGGTCGGGAAAGTAACAGTCTGTGAGAGGGGGTGCACTATGGAGAAACTATACGTGGAGTTACCAGCTGCATCAGTATAGCTGGAGAATCCAAGCCAGTCACGGTGATGTGCATTGAAATCCTCAAATACATGTATTGGGGCACTCAAGTCAAGCGAGAGTGCTGTTCTATGCTTTCAGAGACAAAGTTAAGCAGGGTACAGTTCTGGGTCGAAGGAGAACGGTATAAGAAATATAAGTAACAAACGCTGTGATGTAAGGTCAATCTAAAGCACATGTAGGCTTGTTCAGAGTCTTTACGGTGGAGTGGGAGGTATTCAGTCATTTCAAAATGATGTGAGGAGATTGAGGATTGTAGGTTTGTTTCACTTAGTGCTAGGATATCCGGGGAGTTTACTAGGAGAAAGATTTCTACGTCATTGATGTTGGTTCTAAGCCCCTGGATATTTGTGAATGCTAGCCTCAGGGGCGGAGGCTAAGATGTTTTTTGGTAGGTGTCTGGTTTAGGTTTGTTTCTTTTTCTTTGTATTGTCGGTTTGGTTTTAGATAGAGTGGGGCAGACAAAGTATGTTTGTTCGTTTTTTTTAATTATTTTCCTATTACTTTTGTTTGTTTGTTTGTTTTTTAGTAAATTTGTAGATTAACATCGTAGCAGTTACAAGAGCAAACTATTTAGTATTGGTCTATGTACCGGAAGTGAGATTGTAATTCGACTTGGCGATTATGTAATTATCGCCTCTTTACCGCATGGGTGAATAACACTCCTACGTATAACAAGATTCATACGCGATGAATCGTTTTGGTGCGAACATAACCTGACATGAATCTCCAGTTCCAGCCTGTCTTTCAAACAGACAAGAAGTATATTGGGCCAGTGGTGGATAAGTCGAGAAACTCCAGGATAATATTATTTGGTCTAACTGACATGAATCAGCCATTGTACTATCTTCATTTTGTTCCTGTGTTCCCATAAATAAAAGTTCATATCTATTTAGTTGTGGAGCCATTAATTATTTCATGGAAGAGTGGTGATCCCTTTTGCTTATGTAACATTTTGTTTCAGTCAGATTCGGGCAGACGTATTACTCTTCCAAGTAAGTTCGTCATTGTGTTTTCCTTCCCGATTTAAACCACAAACCCAAAATTGGTTCCTCCAACTAAAACACCCTCAGCTAAAACACCCCCATCCAAAATCAAATGAGATTCTACTTTTTTAGGCGATTACGTGTGAACACTATGGAAAATTGTCAGAAAGAAGAAAAACAACAATATATTTAGAATTTAGAAGGGGGATCAGTTTTATATATGAATTTAACGTAAATTAATCCCCCATTTCCAGGCCATCCTTTTAGAGCTCTTAACTAAATGTGTCTACTACTAACCTCTAAGTCCGATTAGCACGGTCATAAAACTATAAGTAATCGCCTAAAAAAATGGACGCCCCCCCCCAAGAAAACATTGAATTTATCTCCCATGACAAAAAAATCTTCTGGCTAACTGCCCTAAAAGGCTAGAATGGTCCGGAAAATGAGGATCATTTCTGTTAGAGTTATGTGTGAAACTGATCCCTCACTCTAAATTCTATTTTTTTTTTTTAGTGTTATCACGTAATCGCCTAAGAAGAATAATCTAATTTTGGGGCGCGGGGGGGGGGGATAGCTGAGAATCCTAATCTACAATAATACCGTCCGTTCATTTATTATTTTTTGTTTCCTTAAATTTAATAATAAAGATCAATTTTCGCAGAGTAAAAGTACATTATACAAGTGTGGAAAAAAAATCAGAAAAAAAAAATTGTCAACGTTTTTGCATTGAAAAAGTATTTAAACTGCATAATAGTAGCAGTCCGACCTAAATTTGTACTGAAAAAATATTTTTCTCGATTCTATTTCATATTAGATTCCTATTCAAAACAATTTGAAATGTAGGAATTTTACAGGAAGAAAATAATGTAGAGTTGACGTGCAAGTTTATGTAACCTTTCACCACTGTCACCTCTGACCTCTGACCCATTCTAAGCACATGCGCATTCGATGTTAATTAATTATGAAAAAAATTCTTCAGCCTTTACTTCCGACAAGATGGCTCCGTCGGCAATAGTGCGTGGTTGTTGTGAGGTCCTTAGATGGGCCCCTGTTGTGTTTATTACGGCCGTGGCTGCATGGTCCTATTACGCATATGTTGTTCAAATGTGTATATGTAAGTATAAATTAAGAATTTGATAGCTTATCGCATAACTTTGAAATTATTTCCATTTGCGTCATTTTTCGCTGCTTGTTTTCAAGTGACGCATTCGTGCAAACTTCCTTTTATTGTTGTAATAACTTTAATGTCTGTCTCGCCCTTTTTTCTCTTTCTTAAACCGTAAATAAAATATTCTGTTTTTATATTTTCTATCCTCCTTTTTCTATATTTTTTTTTTTTTTTAAATTCTATTTGGTACATATACATATATTTTTTATTTTCGGTTACTTGTCGGTTTATTTTCATAAAAAAGAAATCCGGCCACAAAACAAAATATTTTTACGAAATTTTTGTGCATTGTTTATTTTTTTAAGAATAACAAAGGAACATTGTTTTATTTAATTAGAGTTGAAACAAAAACCAAAAACAAATCCATCAATAATTTTACGTTAAACTACTACAAAGAAGAAAGAGGCCTTTTTCTCTTTACTTTCCACTTTCCTACCAACGATTACACAGCTGATTATATTTTTTAGAAATTTCACGTAGGTTTTGTTTGTAAAAGTGCTTATTTACTTGACTATTTTCATTTTTTTTTACTTATAGCTAAAATACCTATTGCGCTAGATCTCAATAAATACTTTTACATTTACTAAAATAACTTTTTTTTTTAATCTCGAACCGAAAGAGTTGCTTTATGCTGCTTAACGTCATCGCATAACTCCGACCGAGTTCAGTAAACGCAAAACTATTTCTCTATATCTAAGTAAGCAAATATGTTTCTCCATATGTCAAAAAAGGGCATAAAAACTATAAAGAAAATAAATAAATAAATTTAAAAAAAACAACTAGAGGGTGAATGACATTTTTTTTTTTTTTTTAGTAGCCAAGAAAAAGATCGTGATAATTCCAGTTTGTTTGTTGACACTAGAAAGTTTAAAGTGTGGCAACTGAAAAGAAAACAGGTGCTATCATCTTCTCGGAGATGGTTTCTCAATCAGCCAAATTGTTATGTATACACCATTAGGATTCTTGTGCCACCGAATTGGCTTACACTTATCGTAAATCTCTTAACAAAAATGAAATCCGTTTATTTTGCTAAAACTAAACGAAACAAAACTGGTTTGACAGGAAACACCCAGCCTACGACACCCTGGACCCAGTGAAATTAGATCTTAAAATTAGCGGGTTACAGAGGAGATGAGTGGATGGGACGCTAGTGTTCGGGGAGGAGGGGGGGGGGTCCATTAATCGTAATCATGCGGTGGCGGTCAGTTAGGGTGGCGACGACAGATAATGAAAGAAAACGGGATGCGCCCGGAAGTGGACAATCTATTGTAAGCGACAGTGGAGCTTGAAGCAAAGTATCTGTTCTCATACTACACTTGATCTTTTCTGTCGTCGGTCAGTGAAGAAGAAATCCTTCTAGACCGAGGCAGTTTTTTTTAAATTTTGTCCCAATCCACAGTGCCCCCCCTTTTTTTTGGGGGGGGGGGAGAGCTAGATTTTCCCCACATTAAAAACTGACCTTGTGTCTTACTCTGCCCTCGTGAGGAGAAAAATAAATAGGGACTCCTCGGCCTTCCTTCAGGCTGGGATCAAAGTATAGTATTTGTTCTGTTCTCGGTCAGTGAATGGGAGATCCTTATAGACTGAGGCAATTTTATTTTTTGTCCCAATCCAAAGTGCGAGTGATAAATTAAAAACACTCTTTTGTATTTGTTGACATTTGTTTTCGGTTCTTCCTTTTTCTTCTTTCTCCACCTGAGCATGAAACACGATCCATTACGACAAGCGGAATTTATAGATTACTCTATCGTTATTTCCATGGAAGGTGTTCGACTGAACTCAAATCTCTGGTTCCTCCTTGTAATGTATTCATAGGAAGAACTAGAACGAAGAAAACCTTTGCTTTCTTCCTCAGTGTGTCAGGCGAAATTTCCACAAACAGAACGTCTTTGCAGGAGCTTCCCGTCTGTGGAACACATTGCCGCAGGACTGCTTCCCCACAGATTACAAATTGGTCGTCTTCAAAGCCAATGTCAACAGATTCCTATCTAGAACCGTCCCAACAAATATTCAGACTTGATTCTGGCAATCATTCCATCTCATTAATACTTATCCTTGTGTGGCATCTGGCCTTGATAAGTGGTGACTCTTTTTAGTAAAAAAAACAAACAAAACAACTTGGTGATTGTCTTAACAATTGCATGATGGATACGCTTGGGTGATAATCATTTTGTGAGGAGGGGGGGGGGTTCATAGATGTAAAAGGATCAAGCGGAAAAGTTGTATAATATTCCTGTTTTTTAAGGACATGCCGCTCTAGCTCTATATTTAGAAATGAAAGAAGACCAACTTGATGCCACACTGATAGATAGAAGCAAGGCTAAAGGTAGAGTTTACGGAAGGGTAGCTAAAATACTTAATATGGATAGGTAAATCGGTATTTGTATATATGAGGAGGTTGGCTGGACTAGTGAGATTTCTGGCAAAGACGTCTGAAAGAACCGTAAAAATTTGTGGCTGATTTCCTTGAAGACGTTTTGAGTGCTCTGCAGCAGTTACCTCATTTTAAGTACTTGGAGGTTAGTGAATTGATCCCGGCTGCCAAGGTACTGTCAACAAAGTAAAAATGACTGGGGCAGTAACTGCAGCGGTAGACTATAGTTTAGATAGGAGAGAAAAGGTACCAGCAAGTGTTCAGTGCATAATTAAGGTTCTCATGAGCCATCGAGGCCAAATACATTGATTTGTTATAAATGCAATGAGTATGGTAGTATCGACAGATTTTTTTTTTTTTTAATTAAACAAAGCGTATTGCAGCTGAAATGAAAGAGCTTACTGTGTTAAGGACCAGATGGGGAGTTGGGCAGCAAGATGTTTGTTCACATTACTTTTAAATTTCTTCATATTGATATGATATGGGGAGTTCCACAGGCAATTGTGATAGGGGCCAGATCAATAAGGTGGGGGAAACGGGGAGCATGGAGGGGATTCCAAAAGTAAGCGGTCCAAAGAAAGAAGCTATTAGAGTAGAAAATCTTCTGGCATCTCGAGACCTCTACAGAGAAGGGGTATGATTTTGCTGCTAGTCAAGTGGGTCGGGATATTTATGTGTAGCGGCACAAGTGCAATAAGTTCATCAGAACACATTCTATGGAAATACTTGTTAAACAAACACAAAGATGCCACACTGTGGTGATGCGACAGGGGTTGGAGATTGGAAGACCTATGAGGTTAAAAATTTGGTACTGATCCAGAATTGAACCCAAGCTAAAATCGACTTGGTGTCTGTAGTTTCCGGATGTTTATGTAGACGGTTGGAAAAAGCCGAATGAAAAGTCGGTTGCCTGTGTTTTAAAAATCCAAAACCAGGCTGGATGTACAACTTGAAAAAATAATTTTTTATATCTAAATTTTTTTTTTAAGAAAAATATCACTGAACAAGTGTTAAAATAGGGGCTAGGGTCGTTAAAATTCATTATCGCTTTGATCAATTTTAATTTCCAATTAGTGAATTTTGTGATTCAATCAATTAAAATGTTAACTTGTCGTCTGCTTATTTTCTCGCATTCTGATTGAATAAGCGCTTCGGGATTTTTCGACCGTCTATGTAAACATCCGGAAACTCCTGACGCTAAGTTCATTTTAGCTTGGGTTCTAATCTGGACCAGTACCAAAAATTATTTTTGCACCCTTGTTAAAGAGAGAGAGACTAGTAGTTGGTGTATTAGCCCAGGTGTGGCAACAATACGACATGAGTGGGCGAGTGAGAATGCTTTTAGGCTGAAAGATGATTTCTCTATAGAATTTAGTGAGAATAGTTGGACGGTGGAGTTGCATTGGAAGGGAACGGACCCCTTTTTTAGAAACGAAGTGAGCTGTTATGAACATAAGAGAAGGCAAAGCTAAATTTGAATGAAAATAAAAACAGGTGGATAGAGAAAGGCATTCTTATTCCATGGAAAAAAAGGTGTTGACTAGGGTGTTGCTACAAATGGCTTTAATGCAGTTGATGAAAAAAGTCACTTTAGCGATAGACTTTAAAGAATTAAACAAATATGTGACAAGTCATGCTGATATGTGCCATGAAATATTGGAGGGTAGGAGGTGTCTTCTATTGTCGACTTAAATCTGCCAGCTTGCAATCAAAGGTGGCGATGACACTGGCAGTAGCAATTGGTAAAGTTCAAGGGAAAGTGTGTTGCCCTACGCAGCTCATATTCGACCAAAATTGAGCACCAAAAAAATGTCTACAGAGAGCAAGAAAGATCGTAAGATCAAAGAAGCAACAGGTTCCTCCATAGATATTTTAGGCGATGAATCTACAAAGGAAGTACTGATTTACTCCTTTCCAGGAGTTAGGCACAAGGCCAGTTTTTATCTTATTCCCACAAGTAAGATGTGACCCAAGCGCCCGAGAAAGTGAGCACTTTGGCCATTAAAAATTGCCTGGGCAGCCCCGTCGGCATTCCCCGGTAGGGGCGCCTCAGGCAGTAAGCAATAAACTTACTCCTCACCAAAGAGGGGAGGCGAAACCTGGGAGGGTGGACCTCCTAGAACTGCACAGGACAGACCCATAGACCGGCATAAATCAAGCCCCGAAGGCCAAGACAATACCAGTCTATGGAGTGCAGTATCCATCGGAACAGATACTACACTTTGATCTTAGCCAAGCCCCATAAAACGTTTGGACTGATTGCAAAGCAGCTCTAACCCTGAGAATGGGGAGGAGGGTCGCAGAACTGGACCTTAAATTGAAAAGAGCAAGGGTTTAAATTGGGAAGACGGTTAAGGGGATGGGGGGGGGGGGGGGGCTATATGTACTAAGGTCAGTGATGCAAGGCTGTAGGAGCTTGTGTAGAAGTGAATTATGGCATCAAAGCAAAGGATGTGGCGTGGTTGAGAGTGTGGGGGGGGGGACCTTAAACTATGTTGCAAAAGCGAATGCAGTTTTGACAGGTGATAACTTAGCAGTGCAATCGGGTATGAAAGAGAAAGATATTAAGAACAGATTCAGTTGGGTGAATTTGACAATCTCAGGTAGAAAGAGGATCCAAACAGTGGATGAATGATCATCAAGTGATGTTTGTGGATATTACAGAAGTTTGCAGATGAGATTGGACTGAAAGTGAGAGCTGTTTCCATGCAATTAGAGCTGAGATCAAAGTGTGGTATTTGTTTTCAGTGGAGGAGAGATCCTTCTAGACTGAGGCAATTTTTATTTTAGTTCCCAACCAAAATGCCTCTTTTTGTGGGAGCTGGATTTTCCCCCCATTAAAAGCGACCTTGTGTCTCAGTCATGGAGAGGCAAGTAAATAGGCGCACAGGTGAGTATAAAACATGTCGCAAAAGGAGACTGCGTTTGTTGTGTTGAGGAAGCAGAGGTAAAAGATCAGCATCATGTGCATGGGTAGGAGTTTCTTGCTCATCTGAAAAGTAGATACAAGTGTCACGAGGGATGCCGTGCGGAGAGTAGTCGGGAGCTGTCAAAGGTGCCAGTCCATTAACGTGCCACTGGTTGTGTACAAAGTGGATGAGGTACATGTGAGGAATAACTGGGTACAATTGGCTATAGATGAACCTCACTATGGGGGGGGGGGGGGGAGTACCTGTCAAGAATTAATTGCGGAGCTGAATTTTTGGCAATTTCGACGCAGACAAAAGTGCAGACTACCGTAGTGATTACTGATGATATTTCAATAGGTGACCAAGGATAACGGCATGGATTTCGGATCAGTGTCTGTGTAAAATATTTGACTAGTCGGTTTACATAACGGAAGCTGCTAGTTGAATGGAGGAATGATTGACGGATGAGAGGTCAGGATTTAACCTTTGGTTAACGGAAGTCAATGAAATCACTGGCAACACTTCAAGCAGAGAAGACGGTGAAAGTCATCGTTCCTTATGTTAGCCCCATTGGGGGGGGGGGGGTACATGACATAACCTAATAATTGTACCGTGCAGACGTTCGGTGTCTCTGTCTCTGTGTGTGACTGTTCAATAAATTTGTATATATAAAATGAATGGTGGTCTTCATGTGAAATACTTGAGCTACTGATCGAACCTGGGTTATAGCATTTGAATGTACGGCATTATTTTAGGGTTGCATCTCACCCAGATGGAAATGGTGTTATGGAACAATACTATCAAACAGAAAAAAGGGGAGATAACACCACTTAAAGCTGTATTTTGGTACAACATTTTACTCAAAGGTGAACAAGAGGAGTCGGAACCACAGCGATCAATTCTTAATTATATGCGGAGGAATTCAAAAGTAGTGCTTGAGACGGAAGAAAGAAATGCATCTGTGAAAACAAAAATTAATGACATCTTGATAAAAAGAGTAGGAATTTGTTGCACTGCACAATGGGCGAACGAAATAGCAGCAGAGGTGCAGTCAATAAACAATATTTCTGTTGATCGGGTGACAATAGATGATTTGGATGTAAGAAACGTGATAAATTTGTTACGCCATAATGAGAAACCTGTGGAATATAATGAAATCAGAGGCACCAGTGAAACTGATCAGCAGACTATTTGTGTTTATTGTTTGTTTATGGTCATGCAGATGCCATCATTTTTACGAAATATTTGCTATTAAGTGTTTCAATTTCATGAAACGCTCGTCTTATGGCTGTGCAATCAGTGAGTAAAGAATAATTACAAAATAAAAATAATATAAACCAGAATTTAAAATTAATTCTGCCTGAATTATTCCTGTGTTCTGTGCTTATGAAAAATGATTTTTAATTTTAATAAATTAGAAAAGAAGAATTTTCTTTGATAAATTTAATCCTTAAATGTGCTACATTTCCAACAAAAGGAGTTTTTCATTTTTATTTTTTAAATAAACAAATATTCCTTTTTAAAAGTTTATTTCATGCTACTAATCTTTCGCATACTAAAAAAATTTTTTTTAATAAATAAATTTGCAAATTCTGAAACAAGCAACAAATTATCCTTTTTCTTTAATCTCTATTTATATAAAGTTAGGTATGTGTCTATATTTTTGTATGTATAGTATTCACTTCTAAACTAATCAACCAATCATTATGAATTTTGGAACACAGCTGCTAGGCGTAAGGGGTCATAATGTGGGCTATATTTAGATTTATGCAAACGATGATAAAACTGGGGTGAAAGCCCTTCGTGAAAATTTAACAATAGGTATTATACATCAATTAATAAATATTCCCCAGATTTCAGTTTCTTTGGAGTATTTTAAAGGGTTTTTAGCGTCCCCCCCCCCTTCATTTAAAAATTCAAATATTTCTGATTTGCATTAAATTCTATCAATAGTCATTAGACATCGACCAGCAAGATTCTCTGAATTTCAATTTCTTAAGATCCTTAAAACTTAAGCCTTAAATTTTAGACATTTTCCAGAATCAAAATCATTTATATGGATTTGTTTTTTTTTCAAAATTGGAATAAGTATTCTACACATAAGATTTAGTATCATTATATCTTGATTTTAATCTTTGTAAGGGGACATAAAGTGGTGCAAAACTGTTCTGTTCTGAGAGGGGCTTTCTTTTAGTTTTATATAAAAATAAAACATTTTATATGCAAATCTCATGTTAGCCGCAGTTACGAATATTTTTCTCTACATGCACCAAAATAAAAAATATTTTTCTTTTAAAATTTTCAGTTACTGTGAAGAGCATACCTGAAAAAGGTAAGTATGTTAATTTGTAAATATACAATGAATGATTCAAGAAAAATCTTGATTTTTATTTTATTTTTTCACATGATTTAAGAGTTATCAGTTTTTATATAAAATAGCTATACATAAATATTTACCACTTATAATTGTAAGTATATAAGTATAAGTATGTTAATTTTTGGGGTGTTTTTTCCCAGATGTATCTCAGATAATTTTGCCAAGGAAGTTAAATGGATGAGTAATTGACTTGCGCTTTTAATCTATAACATTTGGTATCCAAAACCAAAATTTTATTTTCATTATATCTAAAAACTTTTAACGTTGCAAACAGATCTTTGCAAAATCTAAACAAAAATACAAAATTTATTTTGGTAGCAAAGTTAGCCACAGAATTATAACTGTTCAAAGTTTGTTAGAAATGAGAAAATTTGCCATCTTGCGTACCATTGGTCCAGAAGCCAGTTCTTAAAGTGTATAACTAAAAATGTGGGCTTCAAACAAGTGAAAAATTGAAAATGACAAAAACAAAATTTAGAAATTTGTTTTACAAACAGGATCATGAGGGGTTTGTTTTTTTTTGTTTTAAACAACTATTTATTGTAAAGTTTTAAACTTCAAAAGTTTGAAATGAGCAAAAAATATTTTTATTTCAACTGATAGAACATATCTTCTAAGCAGATGTAATTGTTCTGCAATTCCTTTCTTTAGTGATTTGCAGTCAGAAGGCTTCTTTTATAATAAATACGTCTGGAACATTCCAAATCCTATCACTTGAAATGAGCATTACATTAAAATCCCATCAATATACACCTGTGGATTATCGTCTGAAAAAGACCATCGAAAATAGTAATTTCTTCCTTTGATTGGAGTTAAAAAAAAAAAAAATGATTACTGCACTTAAAGATATAACATTAATAACTTGGCCAATCTAAAAGTTGGTATCATAATATACAATAATGGAGCTGGTAAGTAAAATATCCCGAGATGGTTTTTCGTCACAACTGCTGGAGGTATTTAAATATTCAGCAGATTCACGGTGACTTTTATTCCTTCTTTTGTTGCTTTGGAGGTGGAGATGAATCAACTTTTTTTTTCTTGTCAAGTAGTCAGAGAGAGCAGCTTCCAGCTGAACTTTAATTCCACTGTTGTTGATTGTGATACCTCAGACAACCTTGAGATAGCTCAGTTGGTCTTTTAGTGCTTCCAAACCACTTCCTGAACCCAGTTGTATCTCTTTAACGGACTTCACACGACCATCATGCTTGATAACAGATTGATTGATGATTTTCTGTTTCTCAGCAGCAGCTTGGCACTCTTTTTTTCCTTCTTTTGTCTTTCATTTTTGCATAATTCTTTCTTGAATACAATTTCACAAGAACTTCTTGTTGGTATTAGGCTCAGTTGATTATATTTCTTTCCAACCAAGTTGTCCGGTTGCGCTTGAGCATAGTTGAGGTTGATTGATTGTGTAGTGATGCATGTCATTTTGTTTACATGCTAAAATCTAAATTTCCACAGACATGCTCACCTGACAGATTTGTCAGAGGACAGCTCTTCTTGAAGGCAGCTCTTGAGCCCTGATCCACATCTCTTCCAAAAAACACATGCAACTGGTGTTTACTGACTATGAGGAATGTGTGGAGTATTGTATGCAAACCTTCCAAAATAAGTTATGGAGTCTTGAGACCAATACAGAGAGGGGCATTACCTTCCTCAAAAAATACACCTCTACAGTCAGTCTAATAACAAGTATAGATTGTTGATCCAGCATTCCAAATTCACAGCTATTTGTTTGATATATCGACGGAAGTTATGAAATCAAAAACTGCTGCAGTTCTTCAGGCCTTTGTCTTTTTAAATTTTGTTTTATTCATTTTTTTTTTAATATGGAGGATAATCGTTTTTTATCATAATTGGACGACAGTCTATTTATTTATTCTCTCTAAATAATTTATGTGACTAAAATAAGAATTTACCAACAAAAGAAAAACATTTAAAATTTTAGTTTCTTCTTTTTTATATAACAATTTGGTTCTATCAATAATTTAATGACCAAATGGTATTGTTATAATTCAATTTATCTTTTAAAATCATATTTAAGAAATAATTTTTTTTTAAATAATCCTGCTAAAAATAAATTAATACTTTGCTAAGAAAAATATATATTTTTTTTTCATATGTATAACATGTACCCAGTCTAAAAAAGAAAATAATTTAAATGTTCAAATTAATAATAATACCTGAAGAGGGAGAAAGTAGCAACCCTAGTTGAAGTCAGTGTCCCTAATGATGCTGGTTTAAACAAAGCTGAGAGGGAGTAGATAACGAAATACTAAGGTCTTATGTACGACATGAAAAGAAACTGAAATCGTGGGAAGCTCTCCATCATTCCAGTAATTATAGGAGCAATCGGACTAATAAAAAAGAATTTCAAAAACTACCTGGCGAATATACTCGGTGAACCAAATGCAAGAAAGATACAAACAATTGCGCTTAAAGGATGGTTAGAATCTTAAAAAGATCTCTCGGTTGGAGTCTCTGAAATAGCGGATGAATGTCTTGCATCCAGTGGGATGCCCCATCCCCAGCAAAAGATAATTTGGTATTTCTATCGAACATGAACCAGTTTCCATGAACTTTGCGTTGGCAGCATTCGGGCATGCTATGTAAACACCCGAGAGATGCCGAGTGATTAGCCAATCAGCTGTCAGCTACCAGACAACAATTTTCTAACCAGTATTGAAATTGATAAAAGCCAGAAATAATTGATCAAAGCCATTGCATGTTTATTTCCTGTTAAAGTCCCCACCTCTCCCCCCCCCCCCCAAAAAAATGAATTACTAAGAGCTGTGTAGTAGTGTTGAATCTCCTGAAGGAGTCATTTCTTTCTGCCAGGAAAGAAAGCTGTTGGCAAAAAGAAAGACATGTCATAAATGTTATTACATGTGCCGGTTGATAGAAAGAAAATGAATAACAGACAAGTATTCATGGAAGTGTACAAACACTAAATGTAGAGCTTGGAATTCTGTAAGAAGTGGCACATTTTTTTTTTTTGTTATTTGTTATCTTTCTTGAAAATAAAACTGAAAAAAATATGACGCAGCGACATATTGAAGTTATCGGCTGCCACCATTCGCCTCGTCATCTCTCGGGTGTTTATGTAGCATGCCCAAATGCTGACAACGCGAAGTTCACTGAAACTGGTTCATGTTTGATAGAAGTACCAATAATTAAAAAAAAAATTAAAAAATTGAATAGAACATGTTTGGTTGATGTTTATTTTATTTTGTTAGTCGTACAGAGTTGAGTATGGTGATGTTTTGTTTAACTGTAGTTGTAAATCTGGAATACAGGAGAGGAAGTAATAAGAATGTACTTGAGACAGATGGATAAATAAAGACCTGGTCAGAGATAGGTTAGTTTGGAAGTCAATTTCTTAAAACCATCCGAAGCCTGCCAGCATGTTAAACGTACGTTCAGCTAAATATGATATGGGGTACATCCACTTTTATTCAGTGTAGTAATATGACACCAACAGATTATTACAGATGAGATATTTTTCTACAAAAAGGTGCCATTTTGGTGAATTTCTTTATTTCATTCAATAAAGTTTTCAACTTGAAATTTTTTTGTGGAAGACAACTTAAAACCCTATATTAATGAGTGGCTTTTTTTTTCTTTAAGATAGGACTATTTTTATATGCATAGACACATAATATCACATGCACCAACTTTTTTCACATAAAAAATAGATCATTATTTTTGGTTACAAGTGATTTAACTTAGAAGTAGCCTGGAAAAAACTATTAATGACATATGAGGAAGAATTAAATATTTTATAAAGAGAACAGGTTAAATTTTGTTTATATTCAAATTTTATCAAAATAACCCCCAAAAATACACAAAATATAGCAAGTTAAAATCGAAGGGAATTTCGCTAAACATATTTGTCAATTTTCGCACTTTAAACTAAGCTGGTTTGTGATAACTAATAATGAACACTTAATAACATTGGTAATTAAACCCAAAAAGGTAAATCTAAAAAAGACTTAGAAACGGTTTTTAGTATTATCAAATTTTGCTCCATTTGTTATTTTTTTTTTTCTCCATTTGTTATTTTTTTTTGCTCCATTTGTTGTTGTTTTTTTTTGCTCCATTTGTTGTTTTTTTTTTTCTCCATTTGTTGTTTTTTTTTGCTCCATTTGTTGTTTTTTTTTTTTTGCTCCATTTGTTGTTTTTTTTTGCTCCATTTGTTTTTTTGTTTTTTTTGCTCCATTTGTTGTTTTTTTTTTTTGCTCCATTTGTTGTTTTTTTTTTTGCTCCATTTGTTGTTGTTTTTTTTTGCTCCATTTGTTGTTTTTTTTGCTCCATTTGTTGTTTTGTTTTTTTTTGCTCCATTTGTTTTTTGTTTTTTTTTGCTCCATTTGTTGTTTTTTTTTTTTTTTTGCTCCATTTGTTGTTTTTTTTTTTTTTTTGCTCCATTTGTTGTTTTTTTTTTTTTTGCTCCATTTGTTGTTTTTTTTGTTTTTTTTGCTCCATTTGTTGTTTTTTTTTTTTTTGCTCCATTTGTTTGTTTTTTTTTGTTTTTTTTTGCTCCATTTGTTGTTGTTTTTGTTTTTTTAGCTCCATTTGTTGTTTTTTTTTTTTGGGGTTTTTCTTTTTGCTCCATTTGTTGTTTTTATAGGAAAACGGAACATATTTAATTTTGGATTATTCGAACTACTGTTGTCATCTCGGATGTTATTCTCACAGTGTTTCAACCGATGTAACCTCCGACCTTCTTCAGGTGCGTCTTGTTGAACTCTGGAACCTGTACGGAATTTTCGATCGGAACCCTTTATTTAATCCACATTTAATTTATATCGGCCATAATGTTGTGAGAATAACATCCAAGATGAGAACAGTAGTCCGAATAGTACAAATTATCAATCCTCATCTCAAAAATTCTGAAACACAAATTTCATTCAACTTTTGCTTTGGAAAAATAAAAACATAACCTTTTTATTTTCTACCTAATATTGAAACTTCATTCAGATATTTTGTTGAATAGATTTTTGCATTCTTGAACTTAAATTTGTAAAAATAAGTCTTAAACAATTCATTTCAATGACCAAATCTAAATACATCTGAAATAATGTTTAAATCTGATCTAGTAAGAATAGAGAATGTTTTCCTGCTATAGTTATACAGGGTGGGCCAAAATAAGGGTCCTATCTTTAAATTTGAATAACTTCCACAAAATAAAAGTTAAACTCACCAAACTTTATGTGTGTGTAGACTGACCCTTCCGAGATTTTTTGAAATAAACAAAACAAATTTTAGCCGAAAAACACTTCTTAAAACTTACAAAAACTAAAGTATTGTTTTTTACACTGTTTTGAGTTTTTTAAGCAAAAATAATGTTTTCTAAATGAGGGTACGTTCCTTAGGGCTAATACGGCTCATGCTTGCTTCGGAAGGGGTCCTTTACTTATTCTAAAAAAAAAAAAAAATCAATAAATAAAAAAGTTATGAATTTTTAAAAATAGGACCCTTATTTTTGCCCACCCTGTATAACTTATATTATTTGGATTATTCGAACTACTATTTTCATCTTGAGTGTTACTGTCACAACGTTTCGGCCGATGTAACCTCCGACCTTTTTCAGGTGTATCTTGAGGACCCGTGGCGTAACAGATAAAGTACTAAGTAAAATTCAGTTCTAAGTGACGCTCTTCTGGAAGTTGAAGGTTCAATCCTCAGTGCAGGCGATGCTAAGAATCACGAATTACTTAAAACTTCTACCTGGTCATGGCTGACGGAACGAGAGCATGTACCCCTGTGGATTAAATAAAAGGTTCCGTTCTGTACAGATTCCCGAGTTCCACAGAAAGATTCCCGAGTTCGACAAGATACACCCGAAGAAGATCGGAGGTTACATAGGTCAAAACATTGTGAGAATAACATCCAAGATGAGAACAGTAGTCCGAATAATCTGAATAATACAGATAATCAATCCTCATCTAAAAAAAATTCAGAAACATTATATAACTTATATTTTATTATTTTTTTTCTTTCAAATTTGAGGAAAACTTAAACTGGGTTTGAGTACTGCTTAATTTGAATTGTTCACTTTGTTCAGCCATAGAAAATCAACCTAATGATTCGGAACATTAAGTTGGTAACATATTGATACATTCTCATGGCAACGCATACAATAATCTTTGTGTAGGTGTTATTATATATTATGCTATTACAATTGTGAAAGCTCATATTTTCTTCTATTTTTTTTACTGTTTGTTACATACCAACCTTTAATTTCATTTTGAATAAACGTTTTTCAATTAGATCACTCACACTTCACGATTTATGAATTCATTATGGAAATGAAACAAGATATTTTTAAAATAATGCGGATAATATGAGTTTGATATACATAGAAATGAAAGAAGTAAATAGACACCATTATTATCATTAACTAGCAAGAAGATCTGACGTTGTCCGGGATTGCATTAGGATCATAACTATGTACGTTTTCACTATGCTCATAACACTATATTACTGTCCCTTCATCCCGTTTCGTTTCCTAATATAGTCGGAAGGGGCTAAAATGTTCGAAAATTCTCTGAATTAGGGTCTTATACGTATGGTTTAAATTTCATTAAAATCGAATATACGTATTTGAAGTTTTAAGGGTGTTCTGTCCCAATCAGTCACTTAGAGGTGGGGCACATAACGTAAATATTCGAGACCACTTCCATTGTCTTCCCGGGATAATTTTATACATATAATTTAAATTTCATAAAAATAGGATATATTTGAAGTTTTAAGGGGGTTATATCCTCATAGCTCCCTTAGAGGTGCACTTAGATATTCAGGAACACTTTCATTGTATTCTCTGGTAAATTTTACATAAGAATACACTTAGATTTTATGTAGATTTTTCTAACCTTTCTTTCTATAGGAAACACACAAACATCACACACACATAAATTGAGTTTTATATATAATTAATAATGATGATTGCTGTGAGAGGGTTCTGATGGACATAGGCAAGATAATAGTTATTTTCCCCTAGTTGATAAATTGGACAATTACTGGGTTGATCCACCTTCATATTAACTTATTGTATGGCTTCTCTGAATTCTAATGCTTTTTTGGCCTTGTGCCATAGTTAAATGGTGATATATAATAGATATATTTATATCTGTAACAGACAAAAATGTCAATATAAAATATTGATATTTCAAACTTTTATTGTTGCTTTGTGTGGCTCCGAGTGCTGGCCATCGGTGAAGGAGGCAGAAACTTTAAACATGTATGAATTATTTTTGTGGGGTGTCTATTTATTTATTTCATATCAATCTACATTTACTGCCTTTCTTTTTTAGTTTTGAATTAATGTTTGCTTCATTTTAATTTTCGTACATTTTAATCATGGCTATTATTCAAAAACTGTTAACAATGTCATGACTTAGCATCAAATCATGCATCACTACAATAGTTTTAGTTATTTTTTGGCATATCAGAAAACCGTCTGACGCTAAGTCAGCAATAAACAGTGACGGGTCAGATCCTGTCCCTAATATTAAAGACTTCCGTCTTTGGTTAAAAATAAGTAATCAAATAGATTTTATGAAAAATCAGGGAAATTTTTCTTTTAACCAATTTTTTTTACAAAAATAAGTATTCACATATGTTGTTTTCTTATTTTAAATATAGAAATATAAAATGTTTTTTTTGTTATTTTTATTTTTTGAAAATATAAGAAAGTTGATTCCCGCTATTCGGCAGTTTTGTTTTCTCAATACTGAAATATTAGAAAGTGACAAGTCTTTATTTAATAAAATAATAATAATAATGATAATAAACTATGCAGAGTATAGTACAAGATGTGTTAACTGCAGATGAAGTTCGTTTGCGTAGCACTTCATTGCAAACTTTACTTCTTGAAACCGATGGGATAAAGAAAACTTTGGAATAGTTAGCCCGCCAGGGCCTAATTTCAAATTCTTGTATTTTAGAACAAAAAAAAACTTTCTTATATTTTTCCCCAAAGAAAACATTTTTTTATATTTCTATATTTAAAATCAGAAAACAACATATGTGAATACTTATTTTTGTAAAAAAATTATTTAAAATAAAAATTTTCCATAACACCTATTTTATTACTTATTTTTAACCAAAAACGGAAGTCTTTAGTATTAGGGACAGGATCTGACTCTTTACCATTTGCTGCTGACTTAGTTGGACGTTTTTCTGGTATGCCTATTTCTTTTAGATTTACAAGTTTTTCTTTATTTCTAAATCCCAGTTGTAATGATAACCATTAAGACGTTTTCGTGTATCATTTTTGTCTGAGAATATAAAGATGTAATACATTTTTATGAAACTTTGTGCTTAGCCATTTTACCATTGATATTAGTAACTTTATCAAACTTCTAAAATTCTTCTCAAAAACAGAAAGTGTTAAATTATGTATGGAAAAATATTATACAATCTTTAGGGTTAAAGCGTGGTATCTTTTCTGTCCTGAGTCAAAGAAAAAGAAATCTGTCTAGACTGAGGCATTTTTTAGTTTTGTTCCCATTCAGACTAACCCTTTTGGATGTTATTCTCACAACGTTTTAGCCGATGTAAACTTTGAACTTGTCCGGGTATGTATTGTTCAACTCGGTAATCTGTACAGAATTTCAAACAGATCCCTTTATTTAATTCACGGGTGTAGCTTGCTCTCGTTCTATTAGGCAGGTAGAAGTCTTAAATAATTCGTGATTATATTCTTAGTATCACCCGCACTGAGGATTGAATCTTCAACCTCCAGAAGAGTGTTACTTTGAACTGATTATTACTTAGCACTTATATCTGTTTCACCACATGTTCGACATACAGATTCCCGAATTCGACAAGACACACCTGAAGAAGGTCGGTGGTTACATCCAAGATGAGAGCAGTAGTTTGAATAATGTAAATAATACAATTAATCAATCCTCATCTCAAACATTCTGAAACCTTTTTGAAGTGTTAGATGGATTTTTTCAACATTAAAAAAGCAACCCTGTGGCTAACATTGCTTTTAAGGCGAGTGAGTATTTATTTACCTCCTCTCCAGGAAGTTAGGCACAAGGCCAGTTTTTATCTTACTCCCACAAGTAAGATGTGACCCAAGGTCGGGTCGGGAAAGTGGGGTTTGAAAAGCCAGCGCCCGAGAAAGTGAGCACTCTGGTCATTAAAAATTGCCTGGGCAGTCCCGTCGGCATTCCCCGGTAAGGGCGCCTCAGGCAGTAAGCAATAAACTTACTCCTCCCCAAAGAGGGGAGGCAAAGCCAGTACTATGAGAGGATTGGAAACAATGGATAGAATGGAGAAAATTTGATTACTTAGCTAGATAAGTATTTGTTGACATTGGACCTGAAGATGACCATGTTGTAGTCTGCAGGAAAGCAGTCTCATGATAATGTGTTCCACAGATGGGAAGTTCTTGGTAAGAAACTCTGTTCATGGAAATTCTTTGCATTAGTGGTAGAGAGATGAGTTTATTGAAAGCTTCAAGTGCTCTCTTGAGTAGAAATTTTTAGTCTTTATTAAAAGCCAAATTTGATTAGAAAATTCGTTTATCCATTTTGCATAATAAGTGAACATACCTAGTGTCCTTTTTATCATCTTATTTCGCTTGGTCAGGGGGCAGACGTTAACTGGCAGCCTGCTATCACAGTCTGGAAGTCTTGAAGATTGATTCTATTCAAGTTTCATTGTCCAAGATCCTTGTTGATAGTTTGCATCCAAGTTTTTTTGAGTCGTCCTATTTTCCTCTAGTCTCAAGGTGTTTCCATTTTCTTATCCAAGAGTTGTCTGCTCAACATGGCCAAATCAACATGGCTGACTGATCGTCAGCTCATCAAGCTTTGGTATATTCAGCTTTGCCAGCAGAATATCAATATTGTAGTAAGGAAATAACTTGCAATCTCAGGACTTGAAAGTTTTATGTTAGAGATAGCTTTTTTAATATACAAGTATTTTGGGGTTGGGTTTAATAACTTCACTGCTGACACGTTTGATAGAAAGTACCGAGGGGAAATAAAGGTCTGAGAGTGAATGTTACCAAGATCAAAGTGATGATCAGTGGTTGTAGTGTTGGAAATCCCCCCAGGAAGAAGAAAAGTTCCCCTGCTCAGTTTGTGGAAAGGGTTGGGTGCAACTCCATTTTTATTTATTTTTTAAATTTATTTTGGTATTTATAAACATTGAATACACAAGAAATGCAGTGGAATTACTGGTAGGTTGAAAGTGTGCAAGATTTGTGTGCCAATGGAGACAGTTGAAAACTCAGATGTGGAAAAAGTATATTTAGATGACAAAGCTGTTGAGGTTATTAAGAAGTTTTGTTATTTTAGTGATACCATTGGAGCACAGGGAGGAGCAGGTGCTAGTGTGATTGCGATAGTTAGGGGTTGATGGAGTAAGTTCAGGGAACTTCTGCCATTACTAACCAGCAGAACGTTACCACTGTCGACCGAGGAAATAATCTATCAGGCATGTGTACGCACTGATTTATGAAAGTAAAATCTGGCTAGTGAGGGTTGAGGGCATGCGTTGCATGAAGAGAAATGATATGAGAATGAAACGATCTTTGTGTCATGTAAGTCTTAAAGACTGATGACCTCAGGAAGATTAAATCTGGTGAGATGTGTACAGAACAGGAGATTTCAATGGTATTGTCACACTAGAAGAATGGATGAGTTCTGGGTTTCGTAGGTGTAGTGAAAGCCAAGGAAAGATGGATAAATAAAGACCTGGGAAGAGATAGGTTACTTTGAAAGTCAATTTCTACGAGCTGTCCAGCGCATGCCAACATGTTAAACATGATGATGATTACGTTTTCACTTTGTTACTTGGATATGGCCATGTAGTATTACACTGGACAGTTCCAGTTTCGAAAAAAAAAAATGGTCTAGTTTCAAGTGTACAAGTGAAACCAGAAAAATTCAATTTTTTAGTAAAATCACTTATCTCTACTGTTTAAAAGTTATATATTCTGTTGTATCATACACCAGCAGTTAATAGAATAAATGCACCCAAACACAAGGTTAGGAAATAAACTTTATATTTTTTTATTCTTGTTCTCACATTACAATTAAAAAAAAAAATTAAAAAATGCAATACATAACTATTTATAGTCCTTTTCTGACTTCGCTCATTATTGCCATCAAAGTGATGCAACGCTATCAAACAGGAAAAATGAATTGCAAAATATGTATTTTTTGACGAAGACTCTATCAACCTGGAAAAGTTAAGGAAACAACATTTAAATCAGGAAAAAAATAATTGTATGGTATCTTTTAAAAAAAAAAAAATTAATTTTTCAACAAAGAAAAATATTATGAAACAACTTTCTGTTTCGCTAATTTTTTTTATTGCTGTATAGCTTTTGAACCTGACCGACTAGGTTGTTTTTTTGTAGGGTTAGGGTGAAAAAGAGCATGTTCTGCAACTTATGTTTTGAACTATGAGGTTATTTTTTTGACAAAATTCAATAAATTTTTTATTTATAATTTTTTTGTCTTTTTGGATTCATGTCCACGGATAAAGATGGTTGCTTTTTTCATTTCCTAAAGTGTTTCTGCTCTGGTGTTAATTGAGGTTTAGTTGCATCAAATAAATTATAAATTATCTTCATAGGCTCTTCCTTACAATGATTTGTTTCGGCTGGTTACAGTCTTGTTTAATAATCCATTTCAGATGTTTGATGATATATAGTAATCTTTCAATTCATTTCTCAATAATGCCTTTTTTTCCAGATAACCTTTCCATTGTTATAAAATATAAATTGTGTTCACTAGAGTTGAAAAATTTTGTATCTGTAATATATATTTTTTTAAATTTTGGGTTTTGTTTGGTATCAGTTTATCAAATACCGATCTAATCTTTCTTGTGAACATAAATTCAGATGGTGACATTCCCAAAGCTGTACGTAAGTTTGGGGTTATCCGATACATGCTGAGAAATTGTTGTGATTCATCTTCAGTTTCACTTTTGTCTGATTTTCTTAATGCTCGCTTAAACGTATCTACTAAGCATTATGCTTGACCATTCGATTGTGGATGGTATGGAGCAGTCGTCACATGACTAATTGAAAATTCTTTGCAAAAATCTCCAAATAATTTAGCCATAAATTGAATTTCATTATTTCATCAGAAATATCAAATCTTGCAAAAAAAAATATTACTGGTTATTCTTTGGGGGAGAGAGGTATTTTTCTTTCTGGGTTCTTTTCTACAATGTGAGAACTTACATCCTTTACTGCCACAATTATGACACACATTATTAAATGAACATTTTTTATATAAATGTGTTTGACTGCATCCATAACAAAAATTAATTTTGAAAGAAAATCTTTTTTTTATCTTGTTGCTTTCTTTCGACTAAGGGTATTTGTGAAATATCTCTTTCCTTAATTTTTTGTAGTAACGTGGCATAGATTTATTCATTGACATTCTTCTGCTATATTTTGCAATGTTAATTCAGAATCTTCTAGTTTCTATAGTAGATCTGATCTTATTTCATTATCTCTGAGACATAAGACCTTATGCAGACTTTATACATTTGAACATGTCTAGAGTAAGTCCAGTGAGTTTGAATTTTTCACATTCCTGATTCACTATGCTTGCTAATGTAGTATAATTTTCGGAATCATTTTAAATTTAGGCATTACCAATGTGTGTAGAAAAGTTAACACCTTTCGACATAAATCTTTCTTAATAGCAAAATGGTGTCTAGAATTCTTACATTGTCATACAATTCTATAATAAAAAAAATCAAAGAGATTATAGTGGTTTCAATAAATGTTTGTGCAAAACTTCAAATTATCCTATATTATACATCCAGAATTATTATCTATTTATATGCTAGTACTGTGTGTGTATGTATTCACACAAATTATAAAGTCTTTATTAAATGTATACTAAATCATATTAAATGAAACTAAATGTAATCAAAAGAAAGCAGAGTTAATAGGGTCTGTAACATTACAACAAATGTTCAATTATACATCTTCTTCGATCACCAGCTCTGTACGTTTCACCAAATAATTCACGGCACGCCCAAGTTTATCACAAGAAACTTTATTTATCTCTGTAATGATGCGATCTTTGAGCTCATTAAGAGTGTTAGGCTGAAATTGATGGAGTACGCGGCCCTTCAGCATACCCCCAAAATAGAAGTCCAGTGGGCTAAGATCAGGTGACCTTGGTGACCACGGTATTCCGTATCCTCGGCCAATCACATGATGTTCTTGAATTTTGAAGCCAGAAAATCTCAAGCCAACAACGAATGATGGAGAGGAGCTCCGTCGTGTTAAAAGACAACAGTCCTCATTTTATGCTTTCTCTGTAACTGAGGGATGAGATGATCGCGAAGCAGGGCAGTATAATACAAATTGGAGTGCATTTTGACTCGCGCTGTATGTATGTGTATATATATATATATATATATATATATATATATATATATATATATACTAGAAGGATACTCAAATTAGGACAGTTGACACCACTTTTATTTCTCCTTACAAAGATTACGATCAAGATATAATACTACTAAACCTTATGTTTAGAATCCTTATTTCAATTTTGATTAAAATCCATTACATGATTTTGATTCTAAAAATGGTCTACAATTTAAGCTTAAGGAGTCTTAAGAAGAAATTGAAATTCAGGGAATTTTGCTTAATTAGTGTCTAATGACTATCGATCAAGTTTAATGCAAATCTGAAATATTATGCCCCCCTTTTAAAATACTCTAAAGAAACTAAAATTTGGGGAATATTTATTAATGGATGTCTAATACCTGTTGTTAGTTGGTTTTATTCCCTTTGCATAAAACTAATGACACAAGTAGATTCTAAATATTTTTTTCTCAAATGTTTTCCTTGAAATTGATTGAAAATGTAATCAATATTTATATTTAATTTTTTTATAATTATCAATCAATATTTATATTTAATTTTTTTATAATTATAAATAAATATTTATCAGTATTTTTTTTTTTACTTGACAAAATGTTTTTATTTCATTTTTAAACATTTTTCCGGTACTTTATAAATACTACATTCTTATGAAATTGAGGTACTGATTTACTACCTCGTAAGTATTCTCCCATTTAAGCGACAAGGTACTATATCGTTACCTGTTCCTCATCGTTTTCCTCCAAGAATACGAGTGCCCCTTTTTACTGGCCGAGCAAAATCATCCTTTTTTGAGACTAAAGCAATGTCCTTTTTGTTTATGCGAACACGTGTTCCGGCTTCAACAATGACTTTGACACCCCTTTCGATACTTGCACGGTTGACACCTGCAGCATCCTTTTCTCAAAGCACCACGGTTTCATCACAGTCCAAATCATGTTTGCATAAAGGATAAGTTTCTCTACTGGTGGCTGAACTCATGTTTGACCCTGAAAATATACAAAAATATATGTGTATTAATATATGGAGCTAGTGAATTGTTTATGAGGGCAGTTTTTGATGGGGTAAAACGTGGTCTCTTTGGGGTTTTCAGTTGTTTTCTCAGGAATCCTATAATCTATAACACTAGTTCCGGCTTCAACAATGACTTTCACACCTCTTTCGATACTTGCATTTAAGCGACAAGGTCCTATATCGTTATCTGTTCCTCATCGTTTTCCTCCAAGAATACACACACCCTTTCAAATGCTTCATCTTGATCGCTGTCGTTTGGTTAATTCAATTGACATGAGCTGTCTTGGAATTTTATTTTTATTTTATTTTTTAGCAAAAAGCAAATAAGACTTAAAAAAAAAACATTTTTTAAGTTTTGTTAAAAAAACAGGATTTAAAAAAAATTATTGTATAGTAGGATTTTGCAAAACACTCTCACTTATTATTAATGGAGATTTTGTGTCTGTCTGAAGCCGAAACTATACTATTACTTTAATTGTACTATTGTACTATCTTTCAAAGCTCAATTCGGAGGGAGGGTAGTGTAGTATCTGTTCTGTTGTAATGAGACCATCCCCCCAGGTATTATCTCCTTTGGGGAGGGGGTAGTGTAATATCTGTTCTGTTATTATATTATCCTCTCAGTGATTGCCATCATTGGGGGAAGGGGGTTAATGATATACTGGCAAAAATAAGAGACATACCTTTTTGTTAGTTAATGTAATAAACAATGGAGCTGAGAGGGTTGGACTGTAGTTACATCAGCACATATAAAACCTTAAGGCTTAATATCATTTAACCATTATTATTATTATCATTACTAATAAAGGTTTTCAATGTAAAGTGCAGTATAGACTAATTATATATTTAGTTTCAGCCATTAATATAGTGGCTAACAGTAAGTATCACAAACCAGCCAGTTTAGTGTGCAAAAAAGCGGGTAAATATAGTGAAATTCCCTCCAATTTCAACTGGTGATAACACATTATTTTTTAGTTATTTTGATCAAATTCGGATGTAAACAAAATTTAATCTTTTCTCTTTATAAATGTACAATTCTTTCTATTTTGTTATTAATAGTTTTTTTCTCAGGCTACTTCAAGTTAGCTTTACAGACGATTTATTTTTTTATGTTGGTGTTTTAGGGTTTTTTGTTTTTTTTCCAAATTTAATGTGCATGATATTGTTTATCTCCATGCATATAAAGATAGTCTGATCTTAAAGAAAAAGGGCAACTTGTCAATATGGTGGGCTTAATATATGGTTTTAAGTCGTCTTTCACACAAAAATCCTAGATGAAAAATTTAGTGAATGAAATTTTTGTCAAATTAAATTTTACTTCCATCTCTTTTTACATGGTCTAAATATGAGGGTTTTATTTTATTGATTTACTATTAAAAGAAAAAGCAAGCTTGATCTCTATTGTGCTCTGAATTATATTATGAAGATTCAATATGTTAGCTGTTGAAATGAATCCTATATGAACAGTCAAAGTTGTGCTTCCATGTCATTTTTGTACAGTTTTTCAAGAGGTAATGGGATCTTTCCCGAGGTTTAGGCTGGCTTAATCTAATAATATTTCAATTATGATTCATTTTCATTTACCACAAGATGACATTACATTTGTAAGGATTTTTCCAAAGCCGGCATTTTTAGTTATACACTGAGAAATTTGGCTTCTAGACACACAAGACAGCAAATTTTGAACGGTCATAATTCGGTGGCTAATTATGCTACCAAAATAAATTTGGTACTATTGTTTGTTTTGCAAAGATCTATATGCCAACATTTAAAGTTTTAGATATAATGAAAATAAAAGTTTGGTTTGGGATACCTACTAACAGTTTTTACAAATTATTAGTTTGTTTTCTTAGCCAACCATTGTTGTTTTTTTGTGTTTTTATTTAATACTAGACCACCCGTGACCCGTTGGGTCAGTTTGTTATATTAGCTATGGAATTCATGTATGAGCGTGACACTTGTGGCATAAAGAAAATAGGTTTTTTTTACATAACAGAAGCATTTCTATGAAAGTATATTAAAATGAAAAAAGAATATAGATAGATTTCTATGAGTCGTTCTGTTTATTATAATTGTTTTTTTTTTAAATTACAGTTACTGAATTATAAGTGGTTGGTTAGGGCGATTTGAGAAAGGAAGGGGGTACAGCAGGCTTTCTCGCGTACGTAACGAAAACAGAGGGAGTAGGAGTGGTGAAATCTATGAGAGGGAAAGTGGGAGGTGGTTTCGTTCACCGACCGCTAGTATGGCTGATATTAATAATGAGTGTTGTTTTTTTGTTTGTTTGGTTTTGTTTTTTTAAAAGGGAGGAGTTTTTTTGAAACTGCGACAGACTTTACGAAGTCCTCCCGTTGAATGTTTTTAGCCGTGAAGAAAACAAATAAACTATTTGATGAAATTAAATGAAATTGTTTAAAAATTTCCAGAATGAAAAATTTCATGCGTTCGTTAATCATAATAGAGAATAACGGAATTGGAATAACAGATTGAAGACGATGCTATTTACGCATGCGCAACCGGATGTTGAAAACCTGAAAGCTGATTGCAAACATACAAGAACAATAGACTTTTAGTATTATATAGATTAGCAGAACCTGTGCCCGTCATTGCCCGGGGTAGATATAAATTTGTTATGTCTGTAACTGGTGTTTTCAATATTAGTTCCTTATTTAATATTTTCGCTGGTGTATGTGAGGTGAGTGACAGGAGTAAAATATATGGGGGGGGGAATAAGTATGCTACCCTCTGTTTGAATTACGTATTTTGAAGAGCCAGATGTAGGGGTCTAATTATAGTAATTAATGTTTGAAGATTATATTAAATGAAAATTTTTTGAAACACACTCGAGTGAAGTAGGTGAACGAAGTGTTGAGTTTCGCAGCGTATGATGCATTTGTTGTTTTTTGTCTAGTGTAGTCAAAGTTACGAGGGGGGGGGGGGGCAGTCTACTTTATATAGAAAACAATACTTGTAATTCGTTATTCCGTAATTCATTTCCAATTTTAAGAAAGAATTTTTAATAACTCTTACGATCATCTTTATTTTAAAAAGATGTTCACTATGACAAATGTTTTAAAAATATACTTTTTTACTAGAAGGTAATAACAATGTGAGAATATACCAGGGTTGTAAGAAAAAAATCTTAAAACAAGGCAATTTTAAAAAAATATATATATATTATTGTTAATTTAAATCTTACTCATTTCTCGCTCTCCTCTTTGATCACTAGTATCTTGTGTGATGCAGGAATTTCATATTTCGGGGATATATCACTTTGTCAAGTGTTTATATTTCCTTGTCTCGGATCTCTCCCCTTGGGTGTGCCAGCGAAATATTTTGCTTATATTCCCAACTATATACATTATGATATGTTTAAATATAAAATAATTTAAAAGTTTTAATAACAAATTCCCAGTAGGTCACAAGAGAATGAGATCAGAATTTTTTTACCACTAACCCTAAGTCCTACCGGCAAAGTCATAAAACCACACATAATCGCTTTATTTTTCGTATTACCACTCGGACTTTGGTTTAGTAGTAGGAAAGAGGCATGTTTTTGATGACTTTTAACAATGACATATTTTATACTAAAGTTTGATCAGGAACATTAACATGGGCAAAATTTAAAATTGGTTACATGTCCTTAAAACACTATCTGGCCAAAAGGGGTGATCATTTTACGTTAAATTTATATGGGAAACTTATTTTTGTTGCTTTATTTATTTTTACCACTAAGATTTTTAGGCTGTTTACATGTAATCACCGAAAAAAATGGAGAATCGCATTTTTCTTTTTGTGTGAATTAGCATAGGGTGCAGAGCTCTAATAATACCTTTTTTTCTTTCACAACAAAAAGTTATAATTGCGAATTGGTGAAAGTAAAAAAAGAAAATAAGCGGCAATAATTTCATAAGAATGTTGTATTTACAAAGTACCGTAAAAATGTTTAAAATTGGAATAAAAACATTTTTGTCAAGAAAAAAAAATTATTGATAAACATTTATTGATAAAAAAAAATTAAATAAAAACTTCTTTTTTTTTTTTAATTTTTAAAATTAATTTTTTCATTGGTGGGCTTTTGTCCATGTTTAAATTACTTTGGTGGGCTTTTGTCTGGTCACGCTCCCCCCCCCCCCCCCATAATGAGATTCTACTTGTTTTCGTAAACACCCTGAAAAAAAGCCCACCAATTATTTAAGTATTTAGAATGAGGGATCAGTTTCACACATAGATTTAATGTAAAATGAGCTCCTGTTTCCAGGACATTCAAACGTTTTAGAGCAGTTAACCAAAAAAATGTTCTTTTTCTCTGGGAGCTAAATTCTGTGTGTTTATTCTTTTATTAGGGAGGGTCTACTTTTTTAAGCAATTATGCATGGTTTTACAACCTTGCCAGTCGGACTTAGGGTTAGTGGTAAAAAGATTTAGTGAACATCCCTAAAAAGTTAGAATGGCCCAAAAAATGATGATCATTTTATGTTAAATTTATATACAAAACTGATTTACCACTCTAAATTCTAAAATAATTGTTTGTTTTTTTCTTTGACAAGTTTTCAAGGTATTCACACGTAATCACCTTAAAAAAGTAAAATCCCATTTTGGTGGTGTTAATCTACAAATTTGTCATTGTTATTAGTAGTATTACTATTATTATATGTATCTTGTTTTATTTTTTAGAGTAAAACAATTCAATCTAATAACCGAACAAATCTTTATAATTAGGATAAAAATATGAACATTCTTTGATAGAGAGAAGGCACAGAATAGTTAACAAAGCCCTCCCCATCTTAAGAATGGTTTTCTAAGTAATAACATTTAGAAACTCATTCTTAACATAGCTTTGTTAACTATTCTGTTCCTACACTGTTTTATTATTTTGCATACCACTTGTCGACTATTTTCAATTGTTTATGAAAAAATTCAAATAGCATTTTGTCAACTAATGACGAACTATTACAAATCGGCTTTGTTTTAAAAGAGAAATACATCTTTAGTTGCCTCACTATTGTCAATCAATTACAAAGAAAAGATATTTGGAAATATCTACTCGTGTTAAGCCCCCACCCTCCTCTCCTGCCAAGTGTATTTTTTTATGTTTGCAAAAATATATGCGGACATTACTTGGGTTTTACAGTTTTTAAAAAAAAAGAATTAAAAGCAACAAATCTCTAATTAAATATTTAGAAATTTAAAAAATAACCGGATTGGTAATTGTATCAGAATCTGGAAAATCTTTGGAATAGTCCCATCAATAATGAATACCGCTAGTTTATATATATATATATATATATATATATATATATATATATATATATATAATATATATAACAGATTGTTAAATTTAAGTGTTTGCTTACAAAAGGCTATCGACAAAATGTATGTTGATGAGATTAAGTAAATCTTCGTACTTTTCTGTTATTTTGACATGTTAAAACAGGTTTCAAATTTCTATTTCTTCAGTTATGCCCTCTTCTCTTCCCTAAAGCCACTTTCTCACAGAAGAGATGTTGCTAGTCTTTCTCTGCTCTATCGTTATTTTCATGGTAGGTGCTCGACTGAGCTCCAATCTCTTGTTCTTCCCTGTAAAAAATTTACAACAAAAACTCGTCTAGCTATAACTACTGTCAATAATTTCCCTTTCTCCCTCTGTGTACCTAAAACTAAATGGAGCTTCCATGAACAAAGTTTCTTTCCTAGAACTACTTGTCTGTGAAACACAATACCACAGGGCTGCTTCCCAGCTGACTATAACATGGTCGTTACCAATCATCATGGTGTTGTCTCACTGTTGAGTGGCCTTCTGGTCTTGGTAAGCAATGATTCTGTAGTAACAAAAAAAAAAAAAAGGTTGAAGATAGAAAATGAATGTGTATGGTAGACATATGTTAATTTCTTATTGGAAACGAATTTCTATTAATTTGTAGAAGATAAACTGCTAAATTTGTATAAATGTAGCATGATCTTTGGCATAGAATGGATTTTAGAGGATACGAGTTAATGAGATGGAATGGTTTTCAATTGAAAGATGAAGAATATTATGGGAGTATAGAAAATGATTAATGGGGTGTATTAAGTTTGATTACTTATGGGAACGGTTTATGTCAAGTATTTGTTGACACAACTATGTTGTAGACTGCAGGGAAGCAGTTTTGTAGTAATTGTTGACATTGGATTTATTATTCTAAAATGTCTTTGTGTGGTAATGTAATTTTAAGGGACAAATGAAGAATGTGTTTTCAGTTTTAAATTCCCTTTATGACATGCACACCGACCTAAATTTGAATCGTTGACCTTTTGGCCAAGTGTAGTATCTGTTCTGATACTGGACTTCATTTTTTCTCTCCTTGGACTTAATTTTTTATCTCCTCAGTCAGTGGAGGAGAAATCCTAGACTGAGGCAATTTTTATTTTTTATCTCAATCCAGAGTGCTTCTTTTTGGGAGCTGGGTTTTCCTCACAGAAAAAAAAATCGATCTTGTGTCTAACTCTGTCCTCGTGGAGAAGGGCATTGTAAATAAGGGCATGCACACCAACTAAGTGTATTTTAGAAGGTTCTATTAAATGTTTACAATTAGGAGTATGGAGTTGAGATAGAGAAAATTAATTGCTTTCAGAGTGAGTCAGATCTTTTAAAAATTCAGGAATCTGAGTTGAGTGTTTGGGTTACTGGCTCAACAACCTTAGTCTTGATCTTTTTGTTTGGAGCAAAGTGTAGTATCTGTTCTGATGGAGAAATCCTTCAAGACTGAGACAATCTAAATTTTTGTTCTAATTCAGACTACCCCTTTTTTTGGGGGGGGGGGGGCTGGATTTTTTTCCACATTAAATACCGACCTTGTGTCTAACTTTACCTTCGTGGGGAGGCAAATAAACAGTTTTTTTTTGTTTTTTTAATCAAGCCATTTTTGTGCCATTCGTCACAAAAATTATTTTGTATTCTCTAGTTTAATCTGTAAATAAAAACATTGCTTAAAAATGCTTATACCAAATCACAACAAAAATTATTGAAAATAGTATATGCAAATCTGTCAGGTGACTAAAAAAAATATAATACAAATATTGGATGTGTGAACTGCCTGTCAGGCATGTGTACACAGTGTGATGATGTATAGAAGTGAAACCTGGCCAGTGAGGGTTGAGGACATGTGTTACATGGAGTGAAATTACATGAGAATGATACGATGGATGTGTTATGTGAGTCTTAAAGACAGGCTTAGATCCGATGGTCTCAGAGGAAGATTAAATCTGGCCAGTATAGGAAGATGTGTGCAGAAGAGTAGACTTCGATGGTATGACTACATTGAAAGAATTGATAAGAGTTCTTGGGTTAGTAGATGTAGAACAGTTGCGGTAGCAGGTTCAGTTCACAAGGGAAGGTCAAAAGAAAATATGAGGAAGTGATAAAAATGGACCTAGCCAAAGATAGGTTACTTTGAATGTCAGTTTCTAAAAGCCACCCAACGCATGCCAGCATATAAAATGGATGTTAAACCGAATATGATGAATGATGTGAGTTTTCTAGAAAATGTGAATTTCTGCATGACGTATTTGCATTAAAAACAATTTAATATTTAATAGAAAATGTAAGCATATGAAGTTAAGTTAATATTGGCTGTGAATAAGCAATCAGTCATGCTATTTCTTCTGAAAGTAGGGTTACGGACGAACTTGAATAGTTTCATTTTAAAATAAATAAGACCTCTGTCACATCAAAGAACCGACTATGCTATTTCTTTTTTTTTTAATTAATAATGGTTTAAATTAAAGTTTAAAATGCAGAAGCCAAGTATCCAGCCCTTATTTATCTTAAAATTAACCGCTTCCTTCCAGCAGTCCTTTCCAATCTGGTTGTAACCCTACTTTTGGAAGAAATAACATTGCCGACAGTTGATTACTTACTCACAGCCAATATTAACGTAACTTCACGTGCTTATGTTTTCTATTAAATATTAAATTGTTTTTAATGCAAATACGTCACACGAGTTGATAAACTAAAATAAATTTACTAATTTCTCGACTATATTCTCTTTAAAATCTTTTATATCACCAATAATAATGTTTTTTTTCTTCTTCTGGTCATCCCAAACAAGGCACATTGCCACTGGAGCGTAAGTGGCTATTGTTATAGGGGTCATCTGGGTGGGGAGTTGTGCAGTAAGATGTCTGTTCACATTAAATTTAAATTTCTGCCTGTTGGTATGGTTGGGGAAACAGGGGGCAAGGAGGGAATACCAAAGGCTAGTGGTCCAAGAAAAGAATTTATTAGAGTGGAAAATCTTGTTTTTACGAGTTATCGAGTGTTAACTATTCTGTACTTTTACCAAAAATGTATACTAAGGATATTGTATATATGTGTCTTAAGTTTTTTTTTTTTTGTTTTTTTTTCAATTTTCTTAATTTTGAAGTAGATAATAAATACAAAGTATGACATATGATGAATCAAAAGATGAATAATTTATTTGAGAATAAACTAAACTAGACGGTAGATATCTACCTTTTGATGCAAGTAAGGTTTGGGTAGATTTTATTTAAACATGGCAACAGTGTAAGTATCTTCTTGGGTCTATGACACAAAACTTCTTACTTCTTCAAAAGAGGTCACAGAATCAAATTCTAGTGGGTTGTTAGCCTATATCCCCCCCTGACTTGAGGAAAAGATTTCACTCCACAAATCTTTAGGGCCTCAGAGGTCAAATAAAGTTCATTTAGTATGTCTGATGAGTTCACTCATGGGTTGGGTCAAAGAATTTTGTTTGGTGTAACTGAAGGGGGGGGGGGCTTCTCTCTTCATCCATTAACAGTCAGGTTGCTTTCGAATGGCCTACTTTTAAAATAAACTCTGCTCCTCTGGGATGTGAATTAAATTTTATGACAGTCAAAAAATTTTGTGTGTGTGTATGTTTGCTTGATGTACTCATAGTTGACCACCTAACCCACACTTGTGACCTTATCAAAGTACCCATCCTATCAAAGCTTATTCTTTGTGGAACAATAGTTTTATTACACTTATAGGAATGCCTAAACAAATGTTACAAAAACATTAATATAAAAAAAACAAAAAAAACAACAACAACTCTAAAATGATAAAATGTAATATCATCCAAAACTTTTTAATTACTGAACATTTTTTATACACAATTGCAAGAAAAAAAAGTTTTACATTAAAAGTTATTATTATAGGCTTATTTAGCATATTAATAGGGTCATCATTTACCAAAATAGATTTTAGCAGCCCACATAGGAGTTCCTATTTATTTGCCCTCCCACTAAAGCAAAGTTTTTTTTTTAATGTGGAGGAAAATCTAGCTCCTCAAAAAGGGGAACTTTGGATTCCGACAAAAATTAAAATTGCCTCCGTCTAGAAGAACTTCTTCACTGACTGAGCCTAGCCCAAAAGTTGAGAATAGGCATCAAATTTTAATGAACCCATGAAAATTGTATTAAAATAATTAGGGTTTATTTTAAAACTTTCATCATAAAAATTGCTATTTTGATTTAAATTTATTTTTAAATGCTAAATGCCTGAAGATAACAACAAAAATGGAAAAGCAAATAAAAGCCAAGCTTCTGTCCTTGAACTGCTAGCCTTTGGAATTCCGTTTGACTAAGATCAAAGTGTAGTATCTGTTCTGATAGATACTGCACCCCATAGACTGGTATTGTCGGGTTCGGAGCTTGATTTACGCCGGTCTATGGGTCTGTCCTGTGCAGTTCTAGGAGGTCCACCCTCCCAGGCTTTGCCTCCCCTCTTTGGGGAGGAGTAAGTTTATTGCTTACTGCCTGAGGCGCCCCTACCGGGGAATGCCAACGGGGCTACCCAGGCAATTTTTAATGGCCAGAGTGCTCACCTTCTCGGGCGCTGGCTTTTCAAATCCCACTTTCCCGACCGACCTTGGGTCACATCTTACCTTGTGAGAGTAAGATAAAAACTGGCCTTGTGCCTAACCTCCTGGAGAGGAGGTAAATCAATACTAACATGCAGAAGTGTAAATGTAATGTGAACAAACATCTTGCTGCACAACTCTCCTACTTAAGATGCCTCTAATTCGCGGTAACCCCTTACATCTCAGTGGCATTGTGCCTTGTTTGGGGTGAACAAAAGTTTTTATTTTTTTTATTTTAAGCCAATCACAAATCAAATTAGATGTTTCAATGTATATTTTGCAATTTTTTTTTAACAATTGTTAATGTTTTTTCTTTCTTTTCTTGACAATGTTTCAATTCAGGTTTAATGCATAATTATCCATAGAATCCTTAAGTGATTTCTCACTGAATTTGTATTCATTAGATAAAAAATGGTAAACATTACTATTGGCAACATTATTTTGAAGGAAATACAGTCGGGAAATTGGTCAAAAACAATTTATTTTGCCTTACCTACTCATTTGTGACTTATTTGTGTTAAAAATAAATAATTTATATTTGATATAAGTTATAAACATTTAAAGTCAGCATAAATACCGATTCTGAGGAAAGTAGCCATCTTGTTTAAGATGGCTACTTTGCTTAGAATCGTTATTTACGCTAACTTTAAATGTTTATAACTTATATTAAATATCGCAAATAGGTCACAAAAAAGCAAAATAAATAGTTTTTGACTAATTTCACAACTGTATTTCCTTTTAGTATAAGTTATGTTTACTATTAAGTAATGATTAACCATTAATTATTCATACTAAAATCAGTGTTAAAAACATAATACAATAAAACAATTTCTTGAAAGTATAAGTTATGTTTACTATTAAGTAATGATTAACCATTAATTATTCATACTAAAATCAGTGTTAAAAACATAATACAATAAAACAATTTCTTGAAAGTATAAGTTATGTTTACTATTAAGTAATGATTAACCATTAATTATTCATACTAAAATCAGTGTTAAAAACATAATACAATAAAACAATTTCTTGAAAGTATAAGTTATGTTTACTATTAAGTAATGATTAACCATTAATTATTCATACTAAAATCAGTGTTAAAAACATAATACAATAAAACAATTTCTTGAAAGTATAAGTTATGTTTACTATTAAGTAATGATTAACCATTAATTTTTCATACTAAAATCAGTGTTAAAAACATAATACAATAAAACAATTTCTTGAAAGTATGGTTTATGCATTATTTCTTTGGTTTAGAATTACAAATGTACTACAGTACTCAACTTTTATTTATAAACTTTAATTCCTGCCAGAAATTACTTTTTAACTGACAATTTAAAGGCTTTAAGATCACTCTTGAGTGTCGAAGGCTATCAAATAAACATTTTTTCCGGAATACTTCCACATTATTCTAGCCAGAAATTATCTCCAAATTGACAGTTTAAAGGCTTTAAAATCACTTTTGAATTTCACATCGTCAAGGAGAACTTATGGCGAAGGATGGATATGGGGATATTATAAGGGCGGGCGTACATATTAAACATAAATGGAAATGAAATGAAGATTTAAGGAAATATTAAGGTCACCAGCTAGCAAGTGCTAACTTAACATGAATTAAGTTTTGTAAATGTAAACTGCAGGAAAACATGATTAAGCAACAAAACATTTATAGTACTACAATTTTACATGAATATATAAAAGTCAGTTTTAGTGAAGAAATGTTCATTGGTAAAGTTTATACAACTCGTGTTCTTTGGTAGAAAGTGTTCAGTAAATAAGCAGAGACAAGGGCTAAAGATGTGTATGTCTATATTGTTATTGCGTGTAAGTAGGTAGCAATTTGTTTCTGTTTTTGTCAGTGTGTGAGTAGCTGTGCTTGAGGTGAGGAAAGCTTGTATGTGTGTTTTGAAATGTTCTTTTCTTGGCTCCGGGGGAGGGGGGGTCGTTTTTGCGGCAATCCTGTTGAATCTGTCTTTTAGCTGTTTATTTCCTTGTTCTTATAGGTTTGTTTTTTTTTTAGTTGTGTTGGCTTATTACTTTGGCATCGACTTGTTAGTTTTAGACTTTGAACAGTTCTTGATTGGTTAGAAATCTTCAGTTCACAGGTTCCTCTTAAAAAAACAACTTGTTTTTGGTAAAAAAGCAAAGAAAGAAAGAGGGTAGCAATTCAAGCCATTTGCTTCGTCCACCACAAACTCACCAGCACCAACATTTCTTTTACTATTTAAAAAAAAAAAAAATTTCTACTTTATAGTAAAACAAATGATGGTGCCGTTAAGTTCTCTTCCATAGCCATCTAAAATTGAAGCATATAGGCAAAAGTTGAGTATTATGGTTCATTTGTGCTCCTAAACTAAAGAAAAAAACAGTATTTGTTGACTCCATCTCTATTGTATCAATAAACAGAACATATCTGTTTCATATCATTCTTATTATTTAGAATTATTAAAGAACGGTTATTTAATGAATAATCGTATTCTCTTTTATTCAATTAAATACAGTATTTATTTAGAAAGTAATCTGTAATCTGAAACCCGCCTCTTCGACGTAAATACACTAGACCAACTCGACAATCAGCTAAATCCCACCCATTCACTGCCGGAGAGCCTTCTACTTCAATAGCATCTTTCCTCGTGCTGCTGGCCTCTGGAACTCCCTCCCTGCTCCCTGTTTCCCCGACTGTACCGACATGCAAAAATTTAAAACTAATGTAAACAAACATCTCGCTACACAGCTCCCAACTTAGGATGACAACCAAAACATACACCCTAATTCTCAGTAGCCCCTTACGTCTACAGTGGCGGCATATGCCTTGTTTGGGGTGAAATATGTTAAATAAATAAAGAATTAAAAAATGAAAAAATTCTTTTTTTTCTATTAAGTTTTGTTTGTTATATTTTTTAAAATATAACAAAACTTAATTCAATTTATTTTGAACGGGGATTCAGTTTTTGCTATTAAAATTTAGGTGGTTCTTTCCGGGTAAATACGATAAATAACATTCTAATTGTAGGAAATGTCCTGATAGTCCATGATAATTAACAAGATGGCGTCTCAATCTCATACTGAATCAGTGGAAAAAATTGAATATCTTAAATAAAAATAAAAATTTACTCGATTGTAAAATTGGTTATCGTTTTTTTTATCACCATTACAAGTATGTATTTGCTAAAATTAGAATTTTATTTAGCGTATTTACCCGCGAGTGTTCAGGGAGTGTTATGTCAAGAAGCACCAAAATTTAAACAAAATAGACCACCCTCCCCCATTATAAGCCGCTTAGGTATGAGACAAATAAATTGAGAAGGGCAGTAATTTTGGGTGGCGTAGAGGTTGTCTCCCATGAAACTTTGCTTTTACAGGAGCCGATATAATTTCATTTTATGGTATCATTGATAAAGAACTAGTCTACGTTATTTTATATTAAAAATGGTTAAATTGTAGCCCTACACCCTATTCTAATCACCTCCTCCCCCCCCCCCCAAAAAAAAGATTCACCTTTTTAAGGCGATTACATGTAAACAGCCGGAAAACTTTGTGGTAAAAAAGAAGAAAACAACAAATATTTTAAAATTTTGAGTTGGGGATCAGTTTCGCAAATAAATTTAATGTGGAATGAGAATTCACTTGCGGGCCAACGGTAGGTAGTGGTAACCCACTTCCGGACCAGATAGCATTTTGAAGGACATATAGTCAAAAAATATTTTTAAGGAAGATAAATGTGAATGCGTTTGCAAATATAACAAATCTTGGGTATTTATTTTTCTTTTACTTCAATGCTGTAAAAGTTAATTACTTTTTCATCATTTAAAAAAAGTAGGTATTATGATAAAACTAGAGCCCTACACCCTAAGCTAATCCATAATTGTAATAATTCCTGATCAAACTTTAGTATAAAAATGGCAAGTCATAAAACATATGACCACTAACTCTATGTCTGGGTGGCGATACGAAAAATAATATTTTTTTTAAATGGTAAAGGTGCACATGACATGGATGTAAAGGGACCATCAAATATCAGTTTCACCTTAAAAAGGTAATTATTTTATTTGGGGCACGGTAAAAATGGCACAAGTGAATAAATGGGGAAAAATGGCACAGGTGAATAAATGGGGGAAAATGGCACAAGTGAATAAATGGGGGAAAATGGCACAAGTGAATAAATGGGGAAAATGGCACAAAGGTGGATTTGGTCACAACAAGATTTTTACTTTTGAATGTAAATATACTTTTTTAATTTGACAAACATTTGGGTATTATTGTAGATGAGGAACCTCAGCTAAATTACCTAAAAAAAAATAAGATTCTACTTTTTTAGGCGATTTACATGTGAACACCCAGAAAAACTTGATATAAAAAAACAAAAACAATTTTAGAATTTACAATAGGAGATCAGTTTCGAGGTGCATGGTAATAATGTCACCGGAAAAAATAGCACATGAATAAATAAGGAAAAATGACACAAAGCAAGAACAATTCAGAATGGGACATCGATAGTTTTAGAGAGAGGCTAAGCTCGCACTGACCACCACCCTCCCTTACACACCAATATTTTAAAATGCTTATTTTTGAATAAATATTTTAATAGAGAATATTAGTTTGCTTGAAGCATTGCTGGGAATTGTAGTAAATTTGTTAAGGCTTAGGGCAATACAGAATGCCGGATTGAATATAAGCTGGAAAGAAGAAAAATAATAAATCGAAGAAAAAGTGTAGCATAAAAACAAAATTGGGCTCCTATCACCAATTTACTACTTTAAAAGTAGTGATTTTCAGTTCCCTTCTTTTAGCCATTTTTTTATTTTTTTTTTTGCGCTTGTAGGTAGACATGCATGGATGAAACATGGCAGTTCCAAATAAATTAACAGAAAAACTCTTTGATATACTTACGTATCCAGCAAAAGTAGGTTTCTACACCAAAAAATTAGGGAAAATTATCAAGTAGAATTTTAATTAAAAATATAAATCGTTTTTTTCGTATGTTTTTGATTCTTGATTGGCACGGACGCATTTTACGTCTTTAATTTAGAAGAGTTACGTAAAAGTGAGAACAGAGAAGATAAGTCAGTAAAATGCGTTTGTGTTAATGGAGAATCGGAAATATACAATAAAACTGATTTATATTTTTAATTAAAATTATACTTGATAATTTTTCCCTAATTTTTTATGTAGATACCTACTTTTGCCTGATATGTAAGTATATCTAAGAGTTTTCCTGTTAATTTATTTTGAACTGCCATATTTCACCTGTGCCTGTCTACCTACAAGCACCTAACACTTAACTTAATTTGTAATGTTTGAATATTTTCTGAAATAAAACAAAACTGCATTATCTCTGAGTTTTTTTTATATGAAGATTGATAATTTGTATTGGAAAACTGTTCTCATCTTGAATATTATTCTAACATCGTTTCGACTAATGTAGCCTCTGACCTTCTTCGGATACCTCTTGTTGAACTCGGGAATCTGTACAGTATTTTGAACAAAACCCTTTGTTTAATTCCATCAGCCTTGACGTGATTCAATGGATAAAAGTGTTAAGTAATAATCAGTTCTAAGTGACAGTCTTCTAGAGGTTGAAGGTTCAATCCTCGGTACAGGCGTTAATAAGAATGCAATTAGGAATTACTTACGACTTCTACCCGGCCATAGCTGACAGAATGAGAGGAAGTTACCCCCGTGGATTAAATCAAGGGTTCCGTTCGAAATTTCCGTACAGATTCCCGAGTTTGACAAGATTCATCTGAAGAAGGTCAGAGGTTATATCAGTCGAAACATTGTGAAAATAACATCCAAGATAAAACCAGTCGTCCGAATAATCCAAATAAAACAACTGTTTGACACTTTTGCCACTTTTTATATACATTATATACTAAACCATTCACACCTGTGCTCATTAATATCCCTGTTTTTCCCTAAATTAAAATGTTACCTATTATTACGACACATTCGTTTTTAATCTCCACGTGGGTAACTTAGAAATTCATTAGAGTTCAATTTTTTTTAAATCAGGTTTTTTGTGCACATCGTCATCAACACTGTTGCCTGATATTCATTTTAAGATAGAATAAAAAAAAACAACGGATCATATGAATTTCAAACACCCCCAAAATGAGCACCGACCATAAGGACATTTTTTTTAACACTGGATTTTTAACTTTTACTTCCAGTTGAGTTGAATTGTTGTATTACTGGTTATTACTGGCTATTAAGTTCACCAACTCTTTTCGTTCTCGTCGAACTTCGCTGTTGACTCAAAGGGGACGATATGTCGTATTTACTTAGATCTGTTTTTCAATCGCCGTCGCCGCCACGCCAATTTAATGTTTTAAAAAATATTAATTTATTGTTGCTAAAGTTAATGTTTTACAAAAATATTTAAATATCGAATTTCAAAGCTTATTGACCTTTTGGCTAGGAGCAAAGTGTAATATCTGTTCTGATACTACACATCGTCTTTCCTCTACCTGGTCAGTGAAGAAGAAATCCGTCTAGACTGAAGTAATTTTAATTTTCATTTCTATCCAGAGTGCCCCTTTTTGGGGAGCTGGATTTTCCTTACATTAAAAACCGACCTTGTGTTGAATCTGCCTTAGTGTGGATGCAAAAAGTTTGTAACTTTTTTTTTTAAATTAAAAGTGAATTTTTTTTATAAATTTCTATGGTCGGATTTTAATCTAGCTCCCTAAAAAAGGGGAACTCTGGATTAGGACAAAAAATAAAGATTTCCTCGGTCTGGAAGGATTCGGTTTAGTTTTAATTTAAAATAAAGTTTTGCGTAGTATCCGTCTCCGTCTGCTTACAAGTTCAATGACAAAGTTACAATTATACATAGTTTTATTTACAAGCCCATTTTGTTATACTAACCTTTTTAATAAAAAAAAATTTTTGTAAATAAAACTCTTTTTTTTTTAATAGTAAAACTTGTTTCTTTAATAAAAAATCTGTGATCTAAACGTTATAAAAGTGTGTATTGTTCTATTTACGATCTAACTCAATCGAAAGTTTAAAAAATCCGATGTCACTGAAAAGCGTCCTTTTGGTGGGTGCTTATTTTGTGATGCTTGAAATTCATACGATCCAAAACAACATATCAGTTACTATACAAATTTTTTAAATTTTTTTTAAGCAAATCTAACTTTATAAACCTCAATCATCATTAAGCCACCACCACTCCACCTCCACCCCCTGCTTCTGCATCTAGACTTTTTCTTTTAATGACATTTGACATTGAGCCTATTTTTTTCTGTTTTACTTTATTGATACTTATATTTTTATCATAAAAATTCTTTTTTTCTTTTCTTTTTTTTCAGTTCTGTATATCATTTTTTACCATCCATTATTGTTCTTATTCCTTTGGGCATATTGGCAAACAATATTCACACCAACTGGAAAAGTTCCTAAAGATGTAAGTAATTCTTTTAACCACATTATGAATACAAATGAATCATTTCAGAAATGTTTTACCTCCTCTAAATAAGTGTTACACTTCTAACAAAACTACGTAATTTAAAGAAGACATTTGCTTATATAAAGTGATTCTTGTGTATCTCCCTATACTGTTTCTTTGGCTTAAACATATTTGTCTATTCAATTCACATTTTTTAAATCTGTAGTTTGCCATTAAATTTTTATTGATAGAATATTAATTTCTATCAATAAAAATTTAATGGCAAACTACAGATTAAAAAAAAACGATTTTTCGGTGCTCATTTAGATTAATGTACAAGTGAAATATGTCAATTAAAAATAAAATAACAGGAAAACTATTTGATATACCTACGTATCAGTCAAAAGTATTTGTGTACACCAAAAATTATGGAAAAATATCGAGTAGGATTTTTGTAAAAAATGAATTATTTCTTACTCATATTTCCAAGTATACGTTGAAGCGGCGCCATTATGCATCTTTCAGCCAGCGCGTCGGAGAAGATAATCTCCCTTCTTCTAATATGAAGACTCCATGTGATCTTGTGGTTCGGAGTTCGTTAATTCCGAATAGTAAATGAGTTTTATTTTTTACTAGCGGAACCCGTCGCCCGGCGTTGCACGGGAGAAAGTACTACCTATTGCATGACGTCGAATAAAAAAAGATACGGCCTATTGTTTTTCCTCCCCCGTCTACCGTGTTGGCGAATGTTTTAAATTAAAAAAGAAAAGAAAAACGTGAAATGGGATCGAACGCTAAAACTGGCGATCATGAAACCTACCTTTTTACCGACTGCACCACGCTTCAGGGTTGAAAACGCATGTGAAAATAGGCCACAATTGCCTAAGCTTGATTATTAGCATGCGTGTTAAATTAATACCAAGCAAATAATGAAGAACAACCGGTGTTTTGTGAAAATTAAACTGTTTATTAGTTCCCGGTGTCGATGAGTGGAGTGACAGTACATAATTGTTAGGGAGGAAAGTTTTGCTACCACCTATACGGAGTTGGTGTGTTGGAGAGTCGGAGATGGCGGGCCAAATGTAATATTTAGTGTTAACTGGAAAAAAATAAGAAGAAATTTACTAAAACACGCTCGAGTGAATAAGTGTGATATAGAGGTGAGTTTAGTAGCCTGTGATGCATGTGGTTATTTTCCTATACTCCGAGAAGGTACAGGGGAAAAATCGTCTCTACTTTATATATTAGATTAAAATTCTACTCGATAATTTTCCGTAATTTTTTGGTGTACTTTCAACTGATAAGTAAGTATATTCATAAGTTTTTATTTTATTTTGAACTGCCATATTTCACTTATTTCAGTCAGGGTTTCCCATTAGTAGCATCAGTTTTGTTTGTCTAAAGCATCAACGGCTGTAGATGCTGATGCGGAGGTAATAGTCTCTGCAGCAGCTGAGGTCACATGTGTTCTTTGTCCTCGGTCAGCTGAAGCCGGTGCTTTGCTTTCTCTGGCAACTCATGTCAACTTCTCATCCTCTGACTCGAGGTGTTTGGTCAGGGTTTCTCTCCATTTGGATCGGTTAGCTGCCAAGTTCTCCTGCCCACAGCCTCCATAACACGCTTCACAACATTGCAGTATCGCAGCTGTCACCATCCAGTGGGTCTCCTTTCAGAGGCCAGCTCTCCATACAAAACATCTTTTGGGATGCAGCCAACTGGCATGTTGTGAATGTGATCCACCCAACGTAGTCTGTGTTCTATAATGTATGTATGCATAATAATATATAATATTTTAAATGGGGGGAAATATCTGTGTGAGTGAAGTGAGACATATTTTTTTAAGATGTGGTAAAACATTATATATTTTGTCCTGAAAAATGTCTTTAACATCGAAAGTAATAAAAAGATGATAAAATGAAATTTTCTGAATTTACCGTTTCTGGGCAGTGAAAGCCCAAAGATTTGCTCACTCTGGAAATGCGAAGATAGGCATGTTGATGCTTCAAAGCGATGATCCAAACTGAATTTCCGGTGCTTATGCTGATTAGCGGCCATATGAAAAAGTTATTTTTATATAAAAACAATAATATATACTTATTAAGCATTATATTCTTACTCACTGTACGAAAAAGTAGAAAAAGATATCCACTAGAACTTTAATTACAAGTATTTTTCGATTCTGCATATCATAACAGCGACTCGTTCAGTAAGCGTCCATCTTGTTTTTTAAGAAGATTTCAGTTATCTGCCCTTGAAATCTGTTATGATGCGCAGAATGGAAAAATACTTGTAATTAAAGTTCTAGTGGATAATTTTTCCTACTTTTTCGTACAGTGAGTAAGAATATAATGCTTAATAAGTATATATTATTGTTTTTATATAAAAATAATTTTTTCATATGGTCGCTAATCAGCATAAGCACCGAATTTCCTCCTCTCATTTAGAAGGTGGGGAATTATCATATTACCAAAATTAATAGGATCATAGACAGGGGGAACTCTGAAGGGAGATTTGTTGCCCAGTCTAACTTGACCTGGTTAGAAGCTGGGAGATTTTGCACTCAAAAACTCTAGGTCAGCGATTCTAGAATATTCCTAGAAGTTCTTTTGTTTCGGATAAAATATAGGTGCCAAACTTTTGAGACGGCACAGGGAGGGGGTAACAAGAAAGGATTTACAAAATTGTGGAAAACCTACAGTAAGGGAGATAATTATTTATTTTTATTTTTTTCCTCCCTATAGCCCTGCAATAGTCAAAGGGAGGTAACTGCGCATTTTCTATCTTTTCAGGAAACTTTGTTTTTTTATACAGAAAAATATTTTTTGTTTTACTGTCAATAATTTCTACAGTCTTATCTTAAGATGTTAAACAAAATCTTTTGAGACACTTGGGTGAAGTTTCTTATCATTGTTCCATTTTCGTGTGCAATTTGCCTTTGTTTTGATTGAACACACTGACGGTGGGCTCCATAAATGGGAGCAATTTGTCTTTTTATGTGAAGCTGGTCAGAATTCATCTGGCAATTTCTTGCTTTTCTGCGCAGGGGTATTGGTTCATTTGCAGATTATTAGCATGATGGCTGCTTTGTTTTGTGGGTCTGTTGTGCCTAAAAATTGAAACGATTGATGACATCAGGAATTTTTACTCTGCAAGCACTAACCAAATAAAAACTGAATAGATATTTTATTTAAAAATTTATCTTAATTTTCGGATTTTTTTGTAATAGCATTGGCTTGATGAATTTTTTTTTTGGGGGGGGGGGGGTATTTTTATTTTTAAGACCCTATTTACTTCTGATGTGTGAATGATGATAGAATTTATCACTCCCCTTCCTGACTAAATCGTTATCAAGTAACAGTGAAACTCTTTTGATAGGAAGAGTTGGAAAGACATATGTTATAGATGTATCAGTTACTAAGCCTGATTTTACATCCACTCTGCGAAGATGGACACTACATACACCTCTTAATACTCTTATAAAAATGGAATTACCAGTGAAATGTTTCCGTAACAATTGTAATTCTTATTTCAACCATAAAGTTTGAGAGGCACCAATATCCTTTAAAATTTAAATCGCCCTGTAAAATTTGGTATCTACAGAAACCGACGCTTTAGACAAGAAGGGTCTGTAGGACTCAGTTTTGTCTACACTCCTGATTAAAAGGGATATTGCTAGTGACAAACCCATTTGTTTTTAAATGTTTACTAACAAAGACATGGGGTTAGAAGAATTTTTAGCTTCATTCTTTTGTAATTTTTTTTATTGTTATGGACATCGCGCCAAACAAGGCATGAAGCCACTTGATGTAAGGAGCTAAAAGAAATACTACTTAAAGGCTAAAAACTAGCCAACGATAAGTGTTAGATGGATAGGTTCCAACCCAGAAAACAGCAATTGTTCCCCTCTGTCAGAAACATCGCTCATAGAATGTGAAGACTAAAGGACAAAATAAGGGAAGCGAGAGTTACGAGGTTGCCGAAAGTAAACCCAAGATCCACTTTCTACTCTCCTTATTTGAAGCACTCAGCAATTGTGTGGTTTTTCTTTTTACAGAATGCGCATATGACTGGGGAATTTGAATCTTAAAAATGACCAGTTCTTGGACTGGCCACAGGGCCCAAATGAGGTTTTGTTTTCGGAGAAGAAACAAGATAGGACACTAGTCGGTCCATTCATCTTTTAATATAATTTCCACTTGGTTGGGTATTAATCGTCTTTTGAGCTTTTTATTCTTCTCATTTTCCATCAAATTCATCTGTGACGTCTTCATGTGTGGCATTAAAACAATGTATCAGTTATGTGTAAACCACTATTATGGATAAAAAAACAAACTATACTGCTTATTCAGAATGCTACTTCCAGCACTCCTCTGCCTTCATAAATTCATGGCAGTTAAAAATTGATTGAAAAACAATAACTGGGGAAAAAGGTTGTTGCTGACACCAAAGTCTATGGAATGTCAGACAGTTTCGCCACCACTTTCCTTTACGCAAAATTGAAATTTACATTTCAAAGTTAAAATGCTTGCCTATCTTTGGGAAGGGACACTGAAGAGTCTAATCTTTCTCTATTTCATCAGTGATTTTATTTTACATCAACATGTACATATGGATAGAAATAAGAGGGAGAAAACGCAATGGTGGTAGTGTTTTTTTGTTTTTTTTTTACTTTCCTCTAATATATTTAAATCATTTTGTTTTACATTGGAAAAAAAAATTATTTCATCTCAAACTACTCATTAAATTTAATTCCATTAAAATTTCCCATATTCTCTGAGTGAAGTGTGAAAAAAAATACAAAAGTGTCATCAAACAAACAAAAAAATGAAACTCTTTGCTAGCCAGCAGACTATTGCAGCTGCATTTTCTGTATTTTCCACCTCTAAACTCTAACCATAACCGGCTCTGTCCCCTGAAATTAACCCAGCACAGATTGTTCCTGCGACTATCTCCTCTTTAACTGAGCCTGGTGCTACCAGATCGAGCTGTCTGAAGATACCGGCTTCCTGACTTAAAATGCACCAAACATTGATGTTATTGTTTTTTTCCTTTCCCTTTGCACAACTCAAGCATGTTCTGCAAAGTTAAAAACAAAAAACATTTTTCTTCTACAAAACAACCAAACTAAACACCATGAATAAATATTTGAAGATATAAAGAACTTGAAGCACAAAAACCTTTACCAAAATGACCGGATTCGGCATTAGATAACCCGAAAAGGATTGATATGCCGTAAAACAAAAAAAACTCTAACTAAGCCTGGTGAATCACCTGCAAAAGAGCTACAATCCCCTTCATCGTTCCCTCAAAAAGTGAGTTTTTCCCAACAGGTGGCTCACAAACTACAAATGTCCTTGCTTTTCAGAGGAAAACTCCACGTACTTTGAAATGTGTATATGCATAATCAAAAGAGGACATCTCGTCACAAATGTCCTTGCTTTTCAGAGGAAAATTCCACGTACTTTGAAATGTGTATATGCATAATCAAAAGAGAACATCTCGTCACAAATGTCCTTGCTTTTCAGAGGAAAACTCCACGTACTTTGAAATGTGTATATGCATAATCAAAAGAGGACATCTCGTCACAAATGTCCTTGCTTTTCAGAGGAAAATTCCACGTACTTTGAAATGTGTATATGCATAATCAAAAGAGAACATCTCGTCACAAATTTAACAACTTTGAACGTTCCACCCTCAATCGCCATATTTTATGCAAAGAACATCAGTCCTACCTGAATATTCCTACAAAAGGATTTATAACTAAGGTGAGAAGCAACGCTGGTACTGTAAGAAACCACTCATTGGATGGCTAAGGAAGGAATACCCCTGTCAAAGTTTGAATACACAACTTTCTGACCTAAATAGGAGTCCCAGATCTCTTACTTCTTCAGCAAAAAGTGGTGGCATACCGATCACAATATGCAGGTGAGGAACTGCTATCTAATATGGAAGACACCGTGCGGGCAACACTAAAATTTTACTCAATCGCCTTTATTACTTTATAGATGAATCTACAAACATAAGCAATCACAAGTGTCTTGTTGTTCATGTCCAAATTCTTGATCCTCACACTTTAACCAAGTACTCATTTTGTTGCAAATAAATGTGTGATGACACAAAAGGCATAGGAACTGCTATCTAATATGGCAGACACCGTGCGGGCAACACTAAAATTTTACTCAATCGCCTTTATTACTTTGCTCATAGATGAATCTACAAACATAAGCAATCACAAGTGTCTTGTTGTTCATGTCCAAATTCTTGATCCTGACACTTTAACCAAGTACTCATTTTGTTTCAAATAAATGTGTGATGACACAAAAGGCATAGGAACTGCTATCTAATATGGAAGACACCGTGCGGGCAACACTAAAATTTTACTCAATTGCCTTTATTACTTTGCTCATAGATGAATCTACAAACAAGCAATCACAAGCGTCTTGTTGTTCATGTCCAAATTCTTGATCCTGACACTTTAACCAAGTACTCATTTTGTTTCAAATAAATGTGTGATGACACAAAAGGCATAGGAACTGCTATCTAATATGGAAGACACCGTGCGGGCAACACTAAAATTTTACTCAATTGCCTTTATTACTTTGCTCATAGATGAATCTACAAACAAGCAATCACAAGCGTCTTGTTGTTCATGTCCAAATTCTTGATCCTGACACTTTAACCAAATACTCATTTTGTTTCAAATAAATGTGTGATGACACAAAAGGCATAGGAACTGCTATCTAATATGGAAGACACCGTGCGGGCAACACTAAAATTTTACTCAATTGCCTTTATTACTTTGCTCATAGATGAATCTACAAACAAGCAATCACAAGTGTCTTGTTGTTCATGTCCAAATTCTTGATCCTGACACTTTAACCAAGTACTCATTTTGTTGCAAATAAATGTGTGATGACACAAAAGGCATAGGAACTGCTATCTAATATGGAAGACACCGTGCGGGCAACACTAAAATTTTACTCAATTGCCTTTATTACTTTGCTCATAGATGAATCTACAAACAAGCAATCACAAGCGTCTTGTTGTTCATGTCCAAATTCTTGATCCTGACACTTTAACCAAGTACTCATTTTGTTGCAAATAAATGTGTGATGACACAAAAGGCATAGGAACTGCTATCTAATATGGAAGACACCGTGCGGGCAACACTAAAATTTTACTCAATTGCCTTTATTACTTTGCTCATAGATGAATCTACAAACAAGCAATCACAAGCGTCTTGTTGTTCATGTCCAAATTCTTGATCCTGACACTTTAACCAAGTACTCATTTTGTTGCAAATAAATGTGTGATGACACAAAAGGCATAGGAACTGCTATCTAATATGGAAGACACCGTGCGGGCAACACTAAAATTTTACTCAATTGCCTTTATTACTTTGCTCATAGATGAATCTACAAACAAGCAATCACAAGCGTCTTGTTGTTCATGTCCAAATTCTTGATCCTGACACTTTAACCAAATACTCATTTTGTTTCAAATAAATGTGTGATGACACAAAAGGCATAGGAACTGCTATCTAATATGGCAGACACCGTGCGGGCAACACTAAAATTTTACTCAATCGCCTTTATTACTTTGCTCATAGATGAATCTACAAACATAAGCAATCACAAGTGTCTTGTTGTTCATGTCCAAATTCTTGATCCTGACACTTTAACCAAGTACTCATTTTGTTGCAAATAAATGTGTGATGACACAAAAGGCATAGGAACTGCTATCTAATATGGCAGACACCGTGCAGGCAACACTAAAATTTTACTCAATCGCCTTTATTACTTTGCTCATAGATGAATCTACAAACAAGCAATCACAAGCGTCTTGTTGTTCATGTCCAAATTCTTGATCCTGACACTTTAACCAAATACTCATTTTGTTTCAAATAAATGTGTGATGACACAAAAGGCATAGGAACTGCTATCTAATATGGAAGACACCGTGCGGGCAACACTAAAATTTTACTCAATTGCCTTTATTACTTTGCTCATAGATGAATCTACAAACAAGCAATCACAAGCGTCTTGTTGTTCATGTCCAAATTCTTGATCCTGACACTTTAACCAAATACTCATTTTGTTTCAAATAAATGTGTGATGACACAAAAGGCATAGGAACTGCTATCTAATATGGAAGACACCGTGCGGGCAACACTAAAATTTTACTCAATTGCCTTTATTACTTTGCTCATAGATGAATCTACAAACAAGCAATCACAAGCGTCTTGTTGTTCATGTCCAAATTCTTGATCCTGACACTTTAACCAAGTACTCATTTTGTTGCAAATAAATGTGTGATGACACAAAAGGCATAGGAACTGCTATCTAATATGGAAGACACCGTGCGGGCAACACTAAAATTTTACTCAATTGCCTTTATTACTTTGCTCATAGATGAATCTACAAACAAGCAATCACAAGCGTCTTGTTGTTCATGTCCAAATTCTTGATCCTGACACTTTAACCAAGTACTCATTTTGTTTCAAATAAATGTGTGATGACACAAAAGGCATAGGAACTGCTATCTAATATGGAAGACACCGTGCGGGCAACACTAAAATTTTACTCAATTGCCTTTATTACTTTGCTCATAGATGAATCTACAAACAAGCAATCACAAGCGTCTTGTTGTTCATGTCCAAATTCTTGATCCTGACACTTTAACCAAGTACTCATTTTGTTTCAAATAAATGTGTGATGACACAAAAGGCATAGGAACTGCTATCTAATATGGAAGACACCGTGCGGGCAACACTAAAATTTTACTGCAAATAAAGAGTGTGATGACACAAAAGGCATAGGAATTGCAAAATCAATCTAGGAAGTATCGTAAAAATTGGAAATCCAATTAATAAAAGTGATGAGATCAGATGGAGCTGGCGTAATGACTGGGAAAGAATCAAGGTTATACATCACACACATACACACAGATATTGAGTTTTATATATAGATAGATAAAAAGACAAAATCCAAATTTAGTTCATTTTTGCTCGTTATGTCTTCTTTTCTCTGTCTGTTTCTCTCTTTCATCTCAAGCTATAATTTTAATAGTATTAATACTTGTGGAGATATTCCCTTTTGTTCATAATGGACTATTCCAATCTTCTTTCTCTATTACCTTCGACTGTTGAGAGCATCATCACTGCAGCAGTACTCATGATGGATGTTATCATCAGTATTAGCATCACCACTGCAGAAGTACTCATGATGGATGTCAGCATCATCACTGTAGCAGTACTCATGATGGATGTTATCATCAGTATTAGCATGACCACTGCAGCAGTACTAATGATGGATGTCAGTATCAGCATCATACTGCAGCAGTACTCATGATGGATGTCAGCATCAGTATCAGCATCATCACTGCAGCAGTACTCATGATGGGTATCAGTATCAGCATCATACTGCAGCAGTACTCATGATGGGTATCAGTATCAGCATCATCCCTGCAGCAGTAATCATGATGGATGTCAGCATCATCACTGCAGCAGTACTCATGATGAATGTCAGCATCAGCATCATCACTGCAGCAGTACTCATGATAGATGTCAGCATCAGTATCATAACTGCAGCAGTACTCAGGATGGATGTCAGCATCAGTATCAGCATCATCACTGCAGCAGTACTCATGATGGATGTCAGTATCAGCATCATCACTGCAGCAGTACTCATGATGGATGTCAGCATCAGTATCAGCATCATCACTGCAGCAGTACTCATGATGGGTATCAGTATCAGCATCATCCCTGCAGCAGTAATCATGATGGATGTCAGCATCATCACTGCAGCAGTACTCATGATGGATGTCAGCATCAGTATCATAACTGCAGCAATACTCAGGATGGATTACAGCATCAGTATCATAACTGCAGCAATACTCATGATAGATGTATGCCTCAACAGCATCACTGCAGCAGTACTCATGATAGATGTCAGTATCAGCATAATCACTGCAGCAGTACTCATGATGGATGTCAGTATCAGTATCATCACTGCAGTAGTACTCATGATTAATGTCAGTATCAGCATCATCACTGCAGCAGTATTCATGATGGATGTCAGTATCAGCATCATCACTGCAGCAGTACTCATGATGGATGTCAGTATAATCATGAGCATCATCACTGCAGCAATACTCATGATGGATGTACGCCTCAACATCATCACTGCAGCAGTACTCATGATGGATGTCAGTATCAGCATCATCACTGCAGCAGTACTCATGATGGATGTCAGTATCATTATGAGCATCATCACTGCAGCAGTACTCATGATAGATGTCAGTATCAGCATAATCACTGCAGCAGTACTCATGATTAATGTCAGTATCAGCATCATCACTGCAGCAGTATTCATGATGGATGTCAGTATCAGCATCATCACTGCAGCAGTACTCATGATGGATGTCAGTATCAGCATCATCACTGAAGCAGTACTCATGATGGATGTCAGTATCATCATGAGCATCACCACTGCAGCAATATTCATGATAGATGTCAGTATCAGCATAATCACTGCAGCAGTACTCATGATTAATGTCAGTATCAGCATCATCACTGCAGCAGTACTCATGATGGATGTCAGTATCAGCATCATCACTGCAGCAGTACTCATGATGGATGTCAGTATCAGCATCATCACTGCAGCAGTACTCATGATTAATGTCAGTATCCGCATCATCACTGCAGCAGTATTCATGATGGATGTCAGTATCAGCATCATCACTGCAGCAGTACTCATGATGGATGTCAGTATCAGCATCATCACTGCAGCAGTACTCATGATGGATGTCAGTATCAGCATCATCACTGCAGCAGTATTCATGATGGATGTCAGTATAGCATCATCACTGCAGCAGTACTCATGATGGATGTCAGTATCATCATGAGCATCATCACTGCAGCAATACTCATGATGGATGTACGCCTCAACATCATCACTGCAGCAGTACTCATGATGGATGTCAGTATCAGCATCATCACTGCAGCAGTACTCATGATGGATGTCAGTATCATTATGAGCATCATCACTGCAGCAATACTCATGATAGATGTCAGTATCAGCATAATCACTGCAGCAGTACTCATGATTAATGTCAGTATCAGCATCATCACTGCAGCAGTATTCATGATGGATGTCACTATCAGCATCATCACTGCAGCAGTACTCATGATAGATGTCAGTATCAGCATCATCACTGCAGCAGTACTCATGATGGATGTCAGTATCAGCATCATCACTGCAGCAGTATTCATGATGGATGTCAGTATAGCATCATCACTGCAGCAGTACTCATGATAGATGTCAGTATCAGCATAATCACTGCAGCAGTACTCATGATAGATGTCAGTATCAGCATAATCACTGCAGCAGTACTCATGATTAATGTCAGTATCAGCATCATCACTGCAGCAGTATTCATGATGGATGTCAGTATCAGCATCATCACTGCAGCAGTACTCATTATGGATGTCAGTATCAGCATCATCACTGCAGCAGTACTCATGATGGATGTCAGTATCAGCATCATCACTGCAGCAGTATTCATGATGGATGTCAGTATAGCATCATCACTGCAGCAGTACTCATGATGGATGTCAGTATCAGCATCATCACTGCAGCAGTACTCATGATGGATGTCAGTACTAGCATCATCACTGCAGCAGTACTCATGATGGATATCAGTATCCGCATCATCACTGCAGCAGTACTCATGATGGATATCAGCATCAGTATCAGCATTATAACTGCAGCAGTACTCATGATGGATGTCAACATCATCACTGCAGCAGTACTCATGATGGATGTCAGTATAGCATCATCACTGCAGCAGTACTCATGATCGATATCAGTATCAGCATCATCACTGCAGCAGTACTCATGATGGATGTCAGCATCATCACTGCAGCAGTACTCATGATGGATGTCAGTATCAGCATCATCACTGCAGCAGTACTCTTGATTGATGTCAGTATCAGCATCATCACTGCAGCAGTATTCATGATGGATCTCAGTATAGCATCATCACTGCAGCAGTACTCATGATGGATGTCAGTATCAGCATCATCACTGCAGCAGTACTCATGATGGATGTCAGTATCAGCATCATCACTGCAGAAGTACTCATGAGGGATGTCAGTATCAGCATCATCACTGCAGCAGTACTCATGATAGATGTCAGCATCATCACTGCAGCAGTACTCATGATGGATGTCAGCATCATCACTGCAGCAGTACTCATGATGGATGTCAGCATCAGCATCATCACTGCGGCAGTACTCATGATGGATGTCAACATCAGTATCATAACTGCAGCAGTACTCATGATGGATGTCAGCATAATCACTGCAGCAGTACTCATGATGGATGTCAGTATCAGCATCATCACTGTAGCAGAACTCATGATGGATGTTATCATCAGTATTAGCATCACCACTGCAGCAGTACTCATGATGGATGTCAGCATCAGCATCATCACTGCAGCAGTACTCATGATGGATGTCAGTATCAGCATCATCACTGCAGCAGTACTCATGATGGATGTCAGTATCAGCATCATCACTGCAGCAGTACTCATGATGGGTATCAGTATCAGCATCATCACTGCAGCAGTAATCATGATGGATGTCAGCATCATCACTGCAGCAGTACTCATGATGGATGTCAGCATCAGTATCATAACTGCAGCAGTACTCAGGATTGATGTCAGCGTCAGTATCATAACTGCAGCAGTACTCAGGATGGATGTCAGCATCAGTATCATAACTGCAGCAATACTCATGATGGATGTACACCTCAACATCACCACTGCAGCAGTACTCATGATAGATGTCAGTATCAGCATAATCACTGCAGCAGTACTCATGATGGATGTCAGTATCAGCATCATCACTGCAGCAGTACTCATGATGGATGTCAGTATCAGCATCATCACTGCAGCAGTACTCATGATGGATGTCAGTATAAGCATCATCACTGCAGCAGTACTCATGATGGATGTCAGTATCAGCATCATCACTGCAGCAGTACTCATGATGGATGTCAGTATCAGTATCAGCATCATCACTGCAGCAGTACTCATGATGGATGTCAGTATCAGTAGCAGCATCATCACTGCAGCAGTACTCATGATGGATGTCAGTATCAGCATTATCACTGCAGCAGTACTCGTGATGGATGTCAGCATCAGTATCAGCATCATCACTGCAGCAGTACTCATGATGGATGTCAGCATCATCACTGCAGCAGTACTCATGATGGATGTCAGCATCATCATTGCAGCAGTACTCATGATGGATGTCAGCATCATCACTGCAGCAGTACTCATGATGGATGTCAGCATCATCACTGCAGCAGTACTCATGATGGATGTCATAACCCCTAATTTGAATCTTAGTTCAGTTCCTGCAAACAGAAAATTTGGATGTGGCTTAAATAAAAGTGCAGTAGGCTGCATTTTTTTAGTGATGCATATGAATGGCAGACGTTGCAAATGTTAGATGCTCGGCCAAAGGAAAGAGGGGGGGGGGCACTAAGAAAGTGAGAGTGTTGATTTTATTTGGGCCACCCAGAGTTGATTTTTCTTTGAAATAATCACAGCATGAGTACTCGCTTTTTACTTAGTACTTACTTTATTTATTAGAATCTTATTCCATTTCTTGCAAACAGAAATTGTGGATGTGGCTTAAATAAAAGTGGAATTAGATATTGCTATTAAGGATCTGGAAGAAAAAATCACCATAATGACATTTCCTAACCTGACGTGATTAGTTAGACATCAAGGTAAATGTGTAAAACGGTGAGCATAATATCACAAAAGCCACATTTAATCTAGAAAAACTGTGCACTACATTTATTTATAACTATATAAATAACATACATACACTCCAGCTTTCTAAACACTCTGCTATGTGCATTTGATGTGTTGAGTGACCTATCGAAAAGAGGAGTTGAACATTTTAATTTCCCAATATGTATGTGAGCAAATCCAAAAATGGGTTGAGAATGGCGAGAACGTGGCATCTCATCATAACTGTCCAGTCGGAATCAAACAGGCTGTCATAAGAATATCAATAACAGCTTCTTAGTTCCATTTTGCAGAGACACTAAAGATTGTCTAGGGAGCACCGTCGGCATTCCTCGGTAGGGGCGCCTCAGACAGTAAGCAATAAACTTACTCCTCCCCAAAGAGGGGAGGCAAAGCCTGAGAGGGTGCACCTCCTAGAACTGCACAGGACCGACAACCCCCAATAGACCGGCGTAAAGCCAGACCCAAAGGCCCGGACGATACCGGTTTATTAGGTGGGGTAAAAAACCCTGGTATTGGCCAATGCTATTCACATTAATCTGTTTATAATACACTACATAAATATATGCATCATTTAATCCTTCTCCATATACTTTGGTTTTATTAAGTTTCATCTTTCTTCTTCTGCTATTTGTTTAACATCACTTTTCCCTTGTTCAGGTGTCATACGTTTTCCTATATTACGCAAGCTCACTCTCCAGTTCTCATCATTAAGCGGGTCAGCTGTCCCCAAATTCCACTCTGTGCAGTCTTGTCTAATCACTTGCTTCCAAGTTTTCCTTGGTCGGCCAACCTTCCTGCAATTTAAGACATCCAGTTTATCCAAGAGAACGAACGTTCCACATGACCATACCAGCGTAATCGATTCATCCTTAGGATAACATTTATGCTGGACAAATGTAGTGTTTTCAGCAAATCCATCGACCTAATGTGTTGTTTGGTCAGATTTTACATTGCAGCTCCATCTAATCATGGATCTATCGTTGCGCTGCAGTTGGGTGAGAGTGCAGCATTCACTGCCATATATCTTGTTGCTTTTGACACATTCATTGGTGTGCTAAATATTTCATAAGCTTTGGTTGACGAATCAATGGAAACCAAATTTGCTTTAATTATTTTCAGACGTAAAAGATCTTAGTCACTGTAATTAAGTGTAAATACTGTTTTTTGTTTTGTTTTAAATTTAATCAAAAATTAAAATAAAGGGTTAATTTTTTTTGTAAATCTTGTCATAATTCTCAAAAATAAAGATTTTTAATTGTATAAATAATGTTTTTGTTTTAAATATATTAATGTTTTTTTAATCCTTTTTTTTTTCTATCAATTTAAGTTATTCAGAATGATTAACATTGTTTTTGGACGATAGTAATTAATTTTTTCAAGCCAAATTATTAAGAAACTTTGATTTGAGACTGTTAAAGGCGACCCAATCTCCAAATTTACAGCAACAAACCAATCCTGGTGGTGCCAAGAAGTCTGGCTAAACTGCTAAATATAGACTCTGGGTGTTGTCAATTTTAATGTCCTAAAGTGCAGAGTGTCGCCCAGAGGTTAAATTCTTTGTTAAAAGAGAGTCCCCTTTTCTTGTTTATCTGCTGTTTTGGTCTTTTAACCATTCTCTCTTTGAAATGTACTTTCTTGAATTCTGGTTAAGTTATCTTTTCCAGGGAGGTGGGGAATAATTCACATTTATACTGTAATATTTTTTTTTTTTCTCCTAAATAAATTGAATAAGGACTATTCTTTTTTTATTTATTAGATTTTTAAATTTTCTTTTTTTTTTTTTCTTTTTTTTTTTTTCTCATCTTCAATAACTTTGGTATGTATTGTCCCATAAACTGGACCGTTCCAAAAGTTATAACATAAATGGACGCCTGTTTGGAATTGTAACAGGGACTGATAGAATTTTCCGGGGATCCATTAAAATCAAATCTATGGGTCCCAGCACCCACTAAATTAAAAAAAACTATCAGCATATCCGTCAAGGCATTCTGCATCAAAGTTCCCCAGTACTCATGCGACCATTTAAAATTCTGTTATCTTTTTGAATTGCGAGAAAAATTTATCTACAGATTTTCTTGTAATCTGGGGATCAGACTAATGCTTCTTACTGTGTCAAACACAGAAACTGAAGAAATATAATCATTTTGGGCTGTTCTACTTTTAAAATTTAACTTCTCCAACTCTATCCTCTCGTTCAATTTTTAATTTTCAATTTTGATTTGTAGTTGAATATCATTTTGAGAATTTCTGTTAAAATTATAACAATCCAAGATATTTTCTTCAACTAATTTTTATGCTAGAATCTCCCTTATATCATTTTTTTTTTTCATAAGTCACATTATCATAATCATCATACTGTTTGGTTTAATATTTATTTTACATACTGGCATATGTTGGGCGGCATTTGCAAGACAATTTTTGAATGGGTCAATAAAACGTTTAGCCAAAAATAATTCAACCCTGGAATTATTCTTTCATCATATCTGCTTTTTTATGAATAATAAAAAGTCTATCCAAAAATAATTCGCCACTTTGCCTTTCTCTTTCATTCACTTTCTCTGACCATCGGCGAAATCTCACTTATGCTAATGAGCCGTGTGTGACATAAGCTAATGCACACTGCCGTTTACTCTCGAAAATTAAATTTTTCGTAAGTGGCCGTTTCAGGGTTCGCGCTGGCAGCTTTCCTCTGCACAAGCAGCAAACCATACGTTGTCTCTTTGATCGACGTAGTCAGGGGTCTTCGTTCACGGCAGTCGGCTGCTCCTCCTGATCTCTGCTACACTTCCCCCTGCTCTCATGATCACAAATGTGGCTACCCGGTGCAGGCCTTTTTTGCCTGGTGCTTCTATGCAGTAATACAGCTGCAACTTCCTCCTAAAATAACTCGTCTGCGGAGGGAGCATCCAATGTATCGGTACCAGGCCTGGGACTGTCCGCCCCTCTCTGCGGTAATGTGACCACAACTTCCTCTTCAGATGACTCGTCTACGGAAGAATCATCCGATACATCAGTACTAGGCATGTGGCTGTTCACCCCGCTCATAGTGGTTACTTGTGCACTCCAAGTGGACGGTTTGGCCTATAACAGGACGTAGATCCCTTACGTGCCAAGGCATCCAATCAATGAGGGCATTCTGCAGGCTAATCATGCCTGTATTGCGTCCAACTACGTAAGGGGATGTACACCGTCCATTTTTCTGGAAGTATCTCCCCAACAAGAAGGGCAAGTCTTCGAAGCTCTGCCAAAAACACATGTATTGTCTCGCCAGGTAGTAGCTGTCGCGTTGTGAAGTCCTCATGTCACAAATGAATCAGTTGCAAACACAATTATCAGTGCCTGATTGGCATAATTTATATCTGCCCTCTGTTCCTTGCCTAGCTGTCTATACAAAGCAAGAGCGCCCCCTCTTAATCGCAAGGGGAGAACTCGTGCCACTTCGTGAAATTCGCACAATTTACAAACAATTTCCACCGGTTCTGTCCATTCTACTATTGGGAGATCAGTGACAGTCCTACAAAACTCTGAAATCAATCGAATGTCGAACTGCTTGCTTGTCATGTTAAAGCTGAAATAGCTTGAACGAGTCAATAAAACGTTTAGCCAAAAATAATTCTACTCTAAAATTATTCTTTGGTCATTTCTGCTTTTTATGAACAATAAAAATTCTATCCAAAAATAATGTTTTACTTTGCCATTCACTTTCATTTAATTTCTCCAACCAACTCATCTGCCAAAATCACATTTGTTCTGTTCTTTATATCGGTGAAATCTCACTTATGTTAATATACCGTATGCGACATAAGCTAACGCCCGCTGCTGTTTACTTTTGAAAATTAAATTTTTCATAAGTGGCTGTTTCCGGGTTTGCGCCAGCAGCTCTCCTCTGCACAAGCAGCAAACCATACGTCGTCTCTTTGATCGACGCAGACAAGTGTCTTCGTTCATGGCCGTCGGCTGCTCCTCCTGCTCTCCACTACAATTTTCCAAGCCTGTTTTTCATAAACCTGTCTTTTGATTTTATATCATTTTGCTTTGTATAAGCGATAGTTTTATGTATATTAGAAATTAATTGAATAAAAGAATAGCTAAAATGTATTAAAAAGATTTTTTGTTCAGTTTAAGATTAATTTTGAAGGTAGATAATTCAAATCAAAACAAATTTTTTTTTTAATTTAATTAATTTTTTTTTTGTGTGGTCATTTGTACAAATTCGTTTTAAGAATTTATACAGAAAGGCATCTTCACAATATGGTGTGTTTGTTTTTATCATTCCTTTTGATTCAAGTTTAATTTTATTTTATTTTAAGTACATTTTTAACATGGTATAGTCAAACATGTACAACAAAGCTCTTAGCAAAAGTTAAGTAGGTGTGTTCTTACCAGTTGGGGATACGTCCTCGACAATCTGTTCGACAGTGACTTTGTTGCTGTCGAACTGAGGTATGGTTCTGTTCAGTCTCAGAAGTTCCACCCTCCCAGGCTTTATCTTCTCTTCTTTGCTAATCGACTGAGACAGATGATTATGTTGGGGTGGAAGTCAGTAAATTTTAAATATAAAAAATATTATATCCATGATTTTTATTTGTTTAAGATAAATATAGTACTCCCTGGCCTTTGGGCTAGGATCAAAGTGTAGTATTTGTTCTGTCCTCTGTCAAAGGAGAAATCCTTCTTGACTGGGGTAATTTATAATTTTGCCCCATCCAGAGTGCCCCTTTTGGGGAGCTGGATATTCCCCACTTAAGAAAACGACCTTGTGGGGGGAGGGGGGGGGCTGCTTAATAGGGACATGTACGACACTGAAATCCCACTTCCCTTCTTCTAAACTTATTACTGATTTTCTATTTTTTAATTCTTTGGAACAATATATTAAAAAAAATTTTTCAGGTTATAATCTTTTTAAAACATACTTGTTTAGAAGAGGGTAGGTCAATTTTTCACATAATTTGAATATAAATTGAATCACACTATTGACCATTTTCATTTTATGGTTGGATAGAATGAGGAGGGTGGTAATATTTTTTAATAACTTTGCCTTAAAAAACTAGTTTTTGCTTCTTACACAAAAACTTCATTTATTTACTACTTTTTTTGATTGAAATAAATGATGTGAAAAGATAAGACAAGAACACTTTAAAAAATCTATTTATTAGCCTGAAAAAAACCCAGTAAATATTTTTTAATATTTGGGAGGGGTAAACCCTATTTAAAACTATGGGGAAGGAGCCATATTTCATAGTTAACGAATTTTCCTACCAAATTGTCTCATACCAAATCTTCTGGGCATCATTTTTATATGTTCATGACTTTATTTTCAAATTATCTTCTATTATTAATCTATCAATTCATTTTTTTTTTCAGTTTTATTTAAGCAAACAAGAATTGGAAATTTTCGAAAGAGAAACAAATGAAGAACGACAGAGAGACATGTTGTTACAATATGCCAAACATCTTCCTCTCCTAAACAGAACTATGTCTGGTGGTTTGTATAATTTTTTTCAAATACTACATTCAATTTTTTCTTATTTCTGCGCACATTATTAATTTTATTTCACTACTAAAAATATATAATTATAAATTTTAGTCAAGTCTTCAGCGGTTTTTCTATATTTATAAAAATCTTTGGTCTTTAATGAGAAAAATGTTAGTAATGGTGTTTACAACTTAATATTTTATTAATATTAAGTATCCCAAAACTAAAATTTTATTTTCAATATATCTAAAAAAAACTTTCAATGTGCGGACATAGATCTTTGTAAAACATAAATAATGGTACCAAATTTATTTTCGTAGCTCATTTAGCCACCAAATTATGACCGTTCAAAGTTCGTTGGAAATTATAAAATTTGCTGTTTCGTGAGCTATTGGTCCAAAAGTCAATTTTCAGTGTATAATTAAAAATGTTGGTTTAAAAAAAAATGAGAAGTCCTTATAAATGTGATGTCATCTTGTGGGAAATGACAAATAATCATGATAGAAACAAATAGATCTAACTTAAAATGATCACCCACTTTCTGACAAATAGCGTTTGAATGACATGTAACCGTTCCGTTTTAGTTAAATCTTAGATGTAACAATGTTCGTTTTTTTTTTTGTTTTTTTTTTAGAGATAGAGGGGGGGGGGGCTAGTTTCCATCCAGACATAGGATTATGGGACAGTTTTTTCTTGGCCGGAGGGGGAGGGGGCTGTTACCACCTGGACTTAAGGCTGTGGTTTAGTGGTAGGATTAAAGAATTTTTATTACCCCCCCCCCCCCCCCCCCCCCCCCCCCAAAAAAAAAAAAACGCAATTTATCTCCATTAACAAATGGAACGCCATTCGGTTAGACGAATTTAGGTAAAAATGGCACAAAGGAAAAATATAGATGAAAATCTCACGATGAGTTTATCAAAACCTTGGACACCATACATAAAGGGAAAGCATTAAGAAGTTTGTCAAATAAAAAGAAATTATATCTATATTAAAAAGTACCCTGCTCCCCCCCCCCCCCCCAAAAAAAAATGAGATTCTATTTTGTTTAGGCGATTACGTGTGGACACCCCGCATAAAAACACCAAATTAGAATTTGGAGTGGGGGATTAGTTCAGCATATAAATTTAATGTAAAATGATCTCCCTAATTACAGGCCATTCTAACTTTTTAGGGCAGTTAACTAAAAGTTTTTGCCACCCAATCGACAAAGTTGTAAAACCACACAAGATGAAAAAAAACCACTGAATTACAGTTACAAAAAAATAAATTAGAAATTTATTTAATAACAGGAAAACAATTTTGCTTTTTTAAATACATGGAAATTTTCTAAGAATTTAAAGCCAGTTTAAATGACTTTCTACTCGATAGTTTATAAATTCCTTTCAAGTTTTGCACACACACGAAGTAATGATGTTTTGTCAATTAAAATGGCTGACTTGTTTACGAAGAAATCTAAATGAATTATGATGGATTTAATCTCGTAACTTAATTACGAACCGGCTTGAAATAATAACATTATTTAGACAACGATTTTTTACATGGAGAGGGGGGGGGGGGGGGGGGGCTGGTGCTTTGTTAACTATTCTGTACTTTCACGTAACAATTTAATAAACAGAAAATATCGTAAAAACTGAATTTAACTTGAAAATTTTATGTAAAAAATAACCCGGTTCAAACCTTTCATTTCGTAACGTAATTACGAACCGAGTTGAAATAACATTATTTAGAAAGCCATTCTTAACATGATGGGGGGGGATTTGTTAACTATTCTGTACTTTCACCTAACAATTTAACAAACAAAAGATATTGTAAAAATTTAATTTAACTTGAAAATCCTATCTAAAAAAATAGCCCGGTTCGTAAAATGCACAAGTACCCAAAAAATAATATAAAAAATGTTCTTAACTGGGGAGGGGGCTAGCCCCGTATTTACAAGTATATCTCCTGTAAAAACGATTCTAAAATCTATTTTCAATCGATATTTATTCGATAATTGCCGAGTTTTCCGTTGAATTTTCCATTGACGAATTTTCCGTTGCTGAGTTTTCCGTTGCCGAGTTTTCCTGTGACGAGTTTTCCGGGCACCGTCCCAAATAATATTTACATATAAATATTTAAAAATATTTACTACGAATAAAATCATTTTTTCTTGTATCTTTTTCAATTATTATTTTAATAAAAAGTAGAAGTTCAATTGAAATGGAAGGACTGTTTGATTTTCTCGCCAAAAATAAATTAAAATAAACGATATTACATGATTAAATTCATCATAATGCACTTCGGTTTCTTCGTAAATCAATTATTTTAATATTTTAAGAGTTTTAAAAAAATATTATTTTACTGATTTTTTAATAGGTCAACATGACTTATTTATAGAATTATACATTTTTAAAAAATATTACTAGTAAATTAATGGGTGCACAATAACAATGGCACCGACAGCTGCCTACGACACTGTCTGGCTGCGAGGGGGGGGGGGGGCTACACGTGAAGCTTCTGGAAACCATCCCAGATAAGCACATGGTGAGCATTATAATGGAGATGCTGAGCAACCGCAGCTTTCAGCGATTGACCAGCAATGGCCAGAGCAGCAGAGTAAGGAAGCTCAAGAAGGATGTCCGCAAAGTTTCAGTGCTGGCACCGATGCTGTTCAACATCTACATCCACGACCTACCCACAACAGCATTAAGGAAGTATGGTTACGCAGATGACCTGACTATCCTACTCGGTAAACCATCCTGGAAAGCTGTAGAAGAGGTTCTCTCTGAGAATATGAGCATTCTGTCTTTCTACCTGAAGAACTGGCGTCTCAAGCTCAGTGGTGACAAAGAAGCAACCCGCGAGATAACCATCATGGTTGACAATGCCCAGCTACAGTTCCAATCCTCCCGCACGTACCTCGTCGTGAAGCTTGACAGAACACTGTCATTTAAACGGTGCCCGGAAAACTCGTCACAGGAAAATTCGTAAACGGTAAATTCGTAAACGGAAAATTCGTAAATGGAAAATTCGTAACCGGAAAATTCGGCACTTTTGGCCAAGTAGGAAAATTCGGCAATTATCGAATAAATATCGATTGAAAATAGATTTTAGAACCGTTTTTACAGGAGATATACTTGTAAATACGAGGCTACCTACCTCCCCAGTGGAGAACATTTTTTCATATTATTTTTTTGGTACTTGTGCAGTTTACTAACCGGGCTATTTTTTAGATAAGATTTTCAAGTTAAATTAAATTTTTACGATATCTTTTGTTTATTAAATTGTTAGGTAAACGTACAGAATAGTTAACCCCCCCTCACTCCATGTTAAGAATGGCTTTCTAAATAATGTTATTTCAACCCAGTTCGTAATTACGTTACGAAATTAAAGGTTTGAATCGGGTTATTTTTTACATAAAATTTTCAAGTTAAATTCAATTTTTACGATATCTTCCGTTTATTAAATCGTTACGTGAAAGTACAGAATAGTTAACAAAGCACCCCCCCCCCCCATTCTCCTCATGTAAAAAATCGTTGTCTAAATAATGTTATTATTTCAAGCCTGGTTCGTAATTAAGTTACGAGATGAAATTCATCATAATTCATTTAGATTTATTCGTAAACAAGTCAGCCATTTTAATTGACAAAACATCAATTACTTCGTGTGTGTGCAAAACTTGAAAGGAATTTATAAACTATCGAGTAACTGGCTTTAAATTCTTAGAAAATTTAAATAAAAAAGCAAAATTGTTTTCTAACTAATTCAGTGTTTTTATTTCATCTTGCCTAAAACTTGTTTTAATTAACAACTTTATTTAATACTTAAAAAAAGAAATTCTTCTTTCAAATAAATCGTTGTATGGTCGGAACAAAAAAATCAGAAAAATACAGCCAATTCATTGTCTGCCATTTTAGTTGTGAAACGATGGATTAACCACTTTTTCTCACAGTGATTTTGAAGTAAAAATTTAATTTAACTTGAAAATCTTATCTAAAAAATAGCCCGGTTCGTAAACTGCACAAGTACCAAAAAAATAATATGAAAAAATGTTCTCCACTGGTGAGGTGGGTAGCCTCGTATGTACAAGTATATCTCCTGTAAAAACGGTTCTAAAATCTATTTTCAATCGATATTTATTCGATAATTGCCGAATTTTCCTACTTGGCCAAAAGTGACGAATTTTCCGGTTACGAATTTTCCATTTACGAATTTTCCATTTACGAATTTACCGTTTACGAATTTTCCTGTGACGAGTTTTCCTAAATTCCATTTAAACAACACCTAAACAGCGCCAAAGCAAAGACCACCACCCATGCTCTACTGATACGCTGCCTAGCTGGTACCACATGGGGAGCAACTACAAATACACTGCACATCTCCACTGAGGCCCTGGTTTTCTGAGTACTGTACTCCAATCCGGTGCCACAGTTCACATGTAAAAAAGCAGGACACTGCCCTCTATGACACCCTACGGGATGCCTACAAGCAACTCCAACTCACCAACTACCTGTCCTCACCGGTATTGCTCCAGCCAATATCAGATGAGAAGGAGCCATGCTGGGCCTTGCCCGGAAGACACAGACGAGTGAATCCCATTTTCTCCACCAGATCGTCACGGAAAGACCTCAGTACCCCTTCGCATTGCAAGCTCAGGAACTGCTCTGTACAACACCAGCAAGGCTTCTTGGGTCAAGGCAAGATGGAGGGAACAGTGGAAGACAGTAGAACCATCCAGGCTTTACCACTATATCAAGGACTCCACAGATGTCCCTGGACGCAGACGTTAAATCGCCTGGGACGCTTTGACGATTGGATTAAGAGGTGAGGCCTCACAATGGTGCCAAATTCAAATGTGTGGACACCCTACAGACTGTGGAACACGTCATCACCAGCTGTCCGAAACACCGGCCACCAAATGACGATCTGGTCCCTATTAACCTGGATGATGAAACTGGACTGGCTTGCTGAAACGGAGCTGAATGTCTAAAAAAACATATACAAGGAGATAAAAAGTGGCATGAGGGATGAAAAAAATCGGGGGGAAATACCACAAAGCCAGAACAATTCGGTAACAGAAAATTAGGATGGTTGGTCTAGGTTCCCTGCTCTATTGTTCCCAGAAAATTAGGTAACAGAAAAATGAAAAAGTTGACCTGACGGTGCCCGGAATATTAGGGAATTTTGGCAAAGTAGAAAAATTCGGCAATTATGGAATAAATATCGATTGAAAATAGATTTCAGAACCGTTCTTGAGGAGAATATAGTTGTAAATAGGGGCTAAATCTTCTCCCCACCAAAAAAAAAATTTTAATAAATATTTTAGAATATTTACTGCTTTCAGGCAAATAAAAAAAAAAGTAGTAAATTAAAATACTCTGGCTTCTTTGTAACTACTTGCTTACGAAGAAACCGAAAGGCATTATGGTGGATTTAATCTTGTAATAGTATTTTAAATTACTACTTTTGATATTTTGTTAAGTGAAAAAAAAATCAATTATTTTGTGACTGTTCTAAATTTGAAAGGAAATTGGAAGTCTTTAAAAAATTTTCGTAAATCTTCATGTTTTAAGATTGAAAGTTCTGGAAGCTATTTACATCCAACAATTTAATAAATAGATTAAAACAACATTATTTTAAGAAAATTAGTTATAGTTTTATAACAATTTGGTTCAATTAATAATTTAATGACCAAATGATATTGTAATAATTAAATTAACTTTCAAACAGACCGATTTTTTTCTTTCAAATAAATCGTATAACTTTTAGGATTTTAACTTACAATTTTTTGTATTAATATAATAATTGGAAAAAATAATACAAGAACCGTGTTTTTAGAATGAACACTTAGAAGAATCGATTATATTTGCTTGAAAACAATAGAATAACATTTAAAAATATTGGGACCAGGTAACTTAGCCTTTAAAAGTAGAGGATAGGAAGCATAGCCCTCCAAAAAAAAGAATTAGAAAAAATTTTTTTTTATTTGTAATTGATTTTTTGTAATTGATTTTTCGATTACTTTCCCGATTTGTATAGAAAAGTGCTTTGTTCGATTCCCCATTGAATTTTTATTTTTTTTAAATATCATAGCATGACACTTTTCATAATCATTTTGCATAACCAGTGCTTCAAAGTGTGTATTATGCACTTGAATTTAAACAAATACCTATTCATAAAACCAATTTACGAAAATAAGGTAATTTTGGCAAGGTGGGAAAATTTAGTTACGTCCTACCTTGCCAAAATTACCTAATTTTCCTTACCTAATATTCTGGGCGTTATAAACAGTGATTGGTGGGGAAAATTGCACTAGTAAAAATAGCACAAGTGAATAAATAGGAAAAAAATGGCACAAAGAAAGAACAATTCAGTAACAGAAACTTACGATCGTTCAGGTTATGTGTGTACTAGGCATCCTCCACTTTAGTTTTAAATATGGGTTACCTCCCCCCCCTTATTTTGAAATCAATATTTTAGAATAAGTATTTAATCTGTTTTGAAGCAAATAAAATCAACTTTGTTAAGTTTTTTTTTTGGGGGGGGGGGGGCATGGTTCTCTCGCTCCTTGTTTTAAATTGGGGCTAAGCACTCCACCATTCATATTTTTTAAGGTGCTCGGTAAAAATGGTATAAGTGAATAAATAGAAAAAATGGTGCAAAGCAAATACAATTCAGTAACAGAAAATTAGGAGGAGGGGGGGGGGGGGCTCTCTTGTTTATTTTTAAATACGGGCTAAGATCCCCCCCCCCCCCTGCTTCTATTTTTAAATAATTATTTACTGTTGTTTTGGAAGCAGATAAAATCGACTTTTGTAAGTTTTATTTTGACTGGGAGGGGGTTAGGTCGATCTTACATAAACTAAGGCCTGTTAACTGGAAAATGACGTCATACTCTAAAGCAGGGGCGGGCAACCTTTTCAGAATGAGGACCAGATGAGACTTTTGGAAGGAGATCGCGGGCTGGAGTGAAAAACGAAATCTCAGAATTACTATATTTTGTTTACATTAATAAATTGTACAAAAATTGCATTGAACACTCTACAAATCTGATATTTTTTCTCAAGAGACTGTATGTGATGTTATAAAAGGCGCTGACGAAAAGCCATTTTGGAATCATAAAAAATGACGTTTTGACACACCTCACATAGGTTCTGTTTCATGCCCTTCCCTCATCTCACGTTTCCTCTTTGTCTCTCTCTTTCTCTTTTCCTATTTTTATCTCTTAATAGTTAAAGAAAAATGAAATATACATGCATCTTCGCTCGCTGATATTCATACATTTTTATCTCACTGTAAATCTTAATTGAAACCTACTTTTACGTTTATGTCACAAAATGATATGAGATTTACTGGGAGGTTCGCGGGCCGGATTGCAATAATAAAGCATAACAGGGTGGCGGGCTGGACGCTAAGCCTTCGCGGGCTGGATGTGGCCTGCAGGCCGGAAGTTGCCCGCCCCTGCTCTAAAGTAACAAACGAGATCTGTCGAACAGTCAGACTATGAGCATTTTGACCCCTCCCTTCGCTTAAGAATTCAGGAAATCAACCAATTGTAATAAAATTTTCAGTATTTATTAACGATCACTGAATATAATTAACTCATTACTTTATTAGAAATCTTAGTGCAAATGCATTATTTTGTGTAATTTGCGTAGGCTAGACAGCAAACATTAAATTAATACTTAATAATAAAATGGTGTTGTCATAAAATTTTTTATTGTTTAAAACATGAAAATTTTTCTTTGAAAAATAATTTGTCTGATTTAATATTCATTCTTTAAATAAGTTCATTCTTTCTGGTCTACATCGAATGTAAAGACTAGTATCAGACTAGTAAAAGACTAGTATGGAAATATCTCTTGGTTTGTAAACACAAGAAGACAAATCTCTATTCTTAGGCAGTTTTATTCTTTATATGAACATTTCATTATCATTAGTTTTAGCTGAATAATTTGATAAGAGTTACTCTCATTTCCGAAAAAAATAAATGTTTATTTTTTTTAACATAAAAGTAAATCATCAAACATGAAATATTACAAATTCATTAAAATAACACAAAATCATAATTCAAAATAATTAATTAATAGAACATTTATTGAAATAAATCAAAATATGTGTGTTTTTATGCAGAACACGGTTTATGTACAATATTGTAAGAATTTGTAGTAAATTAAAACAGTCATTTTTTTTTGGGGGGGGGGGTCCAAATGGACAGTTTACTTACAATATATTATTTGAATATCGCTTATTCATTGGATTTGAACGAAACTTATTAATTAGTCTAAAATTGTATTTTTTATCCCAAAATAAAATTCTAATTTATTTTTTTAAGACATCAATCTTTATCAAAATCAACTGGAAAAGGCAAAATCGCCATTTACATTTTCCATCACATCAGGACTCTGAAAATGTGATCATTTTTAGGAAATACGTTTGAAAATAAGACAAGTTAAATATGATATCCAAGTGAATGAATAATTCTTAGAAGGGTAGCCGTGTTCTTGGCAGGGAAATAAAGTCACAATAGCAGGAACAAGTTAACGATTTCTAAGGGAATGAATAATTTTATGGACGTGAGTCTGATTACAGATGGACGCATGTGCATTAAGCGTTCTGAGAACTTCCGGTCAGCATTGATAGTGGTAGTAAGAACCATTATCAATGACATCACCAGAAAATCTCGACGCAGTTGGCAGGCCTTCTTTTTACAATAGCCACGGCTAGGTTCTCTCGCCTAGTTTTAAATAGGGCTAAGCCCACCCCTCCCCTCATATTTTAGAATAAGTATCTACTCGCTTGGTAAAAGTGCAGAATAGTTAACAGTCGAGTATAGTTTTTGTTAAAGACATGCTCTGGCTTGTATCCCTTCCCCTAAATAAGTTTCTTAAAGACCTCAGGATACTTTGCTGCAGCTTTTGTGTCTGCAGATGCAGCTTTTCCGTGGGATTTTCCAAATAGTAGTTGGTAATGTTTCAGGAAACGATCGAACCAACTCTTGACTGGCATGAAATTTTTCGGCATCAGCTGTTGTTGATGGTCCTGGTTGTCCTTCAGTGAATTGAGAATATAATTTCAATGCCTTCTTTTGAATGATCTTGGTGTCCAAAGGGATATTATTCTTTCGCAATTCTTGTATCCAAAATGCTAAGGCAGATCCCATCCTCACGATTCTCTTGTTTCTTACAACATTCACCATCTTAGCACTTCCACAAAAATTTGTATCTACACTAGTTCTGATTGCTTGTTCATTTTTCTGTATGTGACGCACGGTGCTCTCATTCACTTCGTAATGGCGTCCTACAGCAGCATAACTTTTTCCTTCGTTTATCATATCAATCGGTTGTACCTTCTCATGCTGGGTAATGACCTTTTTCTGGCGCTTAGGTTTCTTGCCAAAAGCTGGAGGTGTAGGGTGTTCGAATGGCATTGTAGGGTGTAAATAATATTGTAAAAATAAACACTTGAATTTACAGTCCAAAAACCATGTTGAAAACTCATGCGCGAATGAGAGAGAGAAACATATTACTGGTCATTTTTGTCTGAAATTATTTCATCTTTGATCTAGTAATTGTTTCGTATTTAAAAAAGGATACCTATGATTTTGTTCATATCGTTTTCAAAGTTGGAGATCTCGGTGATTTGAAGGTAAAATAAAAATAACTCTGCTTACTTTTCTCTAAAATTTGAAATATTTTTTACACAATAACAAGTCTACATAACATAAAACGTTTTATTTGTCCTGATATAAAATTGACTAAATAATATCAACTAGAAATTTGTTTCAAACTTGTTTCTTTTTTGTATAAAAAAAACTTAATTTTTTGTGCCAAAACGTTCTTTATGTGTGTAATAAAATTCTAAAACAGTTCAAATATGTTTGGTGCTAGAAAAAAACAATGATTAAAACATTGAATTAAAGTTCTGAACTCTTTAAAAATAATTTTATTTCAGGACAAGAAATAATTATATATATATATATATATATATATATATATATATATATATATATATATATGAATTTAGAAAAACTCGTCACAGGAAAATTGGGCAACAGAAAATTCGTCACCGGAAAATTCGTCACTTTTGGCCAAGTAGGAAAATTCGGCAATTATCGAATAAATATTGATTGAAAATAGATTTTAGAACCGTTTTTACAGGAGATATACTTGTAAATACGAGGCTACCAACCTCCCCAGTCGAGAACATTTTTTTATATTATTTTTTTGGTACTTGTGCTATTTACGAACCAGGCTATTTTTTAGATAAGATTTTCAAGTTGAATTAAATTTTTACGATATCTTTTGTTTATTAAATTGTTAGGTAAAAGTACAGAATAGTTAACAAAGCACCCCCCCCTCATTCTCCCCATGTAAAAAATCGTTGTCTAAATAATGTTATTATTTCAAGCCTGTTTCGTAATTAAGTTACGAGATGAAATCCATCATAATTCATTTAGATTTATTCGTAAACAAGTCAGCCATTTTAATTGACAAAACATCAATTACTTCGTGTGTGTGCAAAACTTGAAAGGAATTTATAAACTATGAGTAAAACGTCATTTAAACTGGCTTTAAATTCTTAGAAAATTTCCATGTATTTAAAAAAACAAAATTGTAATTCAGTGTTTTTTTTTTCATCTTGCCTAAAACTTTATTTAATACTTAAAAAAAGAAATTCTTCTTTCAGACAACGATTTTTTACATGGGGAGAATGGAGGGGGTGCTTTGTTAACTATTCTGTACTTTCACGTTGTAAAGAATAACCCGGTCCAAACCTTTAATTTCGTAACGTAATTACGAACCGGATTATTTAGAAAGACATTCTTAACACACAAAACTGCACAAGTACCAAAAAATAATATTAAAAAATGTTCTCCATTGTGGAGGTGGGTAGCCCCGTATTTACAAGTATATCTCCTGTAAAATCGGTTCTAAAATCTATTTTCAATCGATATTTATTCGATAATTGCCGAATTTTCCTACTTGCCCAAAAGTGACAAATTTTCTAACTTGGCCAAAAGTGACCAATTTTCCGGTGACCAATTTTCCGGTGACGAGTTTTCCGGGCACCATATATATATATGAATTTAGGAAAACTCGTCACAGGAAAATTCGTAAACGGTAAATTCGTAAACGGAAAATTCGTAACCGGAAAATTCGTCACTTTTGGCCAAGTAGGAAAATTCGGCAATTATCGAATAAATATCGATTGAAAATAGATTTTAGAACCGTTTTTACAGGAGATATACTTGTACATACGAGGCTACCCACCTCACCAGTGGAGAACATTTTTTCATATTATTTTTTTGGTACTTGTGCAGTTTACGAACCGGGCTATTTTTTAGATAAGATTTTCAAGTTAAATTAAATTTTTACTTCAAAATCACTGTGAGAAAAAGTGGTTAATCCATCGTTTCACAACTAAAATGGCAGACAATGAATTGGCTGTATTTTTCTGATTTTTTTTGTTCCGACCATACAACGATTTATTTGAAAGAAGAATTTCTTTTTTTAAGTATTAAATAAAGTTGTTAATTAAAACAAGTTTTAGGCAAGATGAAATAAAAACACTGAATTAGTTAGAAAACAATTTTGCTTTTTTATTTAAATTTTCTAAGAATTTAAAGCCAGTTACTCGATAGTTTATAAATTCCTTTCAAGTTTTGCACACACACGAAGTAATTGATGTTTTGTCAATTAAAATGGCTGACTTGTTTACGAATAAATCTAAATGAATTATGATGAATTTCATCTCGTAACTTAATTACGAACCAGGCTTGAAATAATAACATTATTTAGACAACGATTTTTTACATGAGGAGAATGGGGGGGGGGGGGGGGGTGCTTTGTTAACTATTCTGTACTTTCACGTAACAATTTAATAAACGGAAGATATCGTAAAAATTGAATTTAACTTGAAAATTTTATGTAAAAAATAACCCGATTCAAACCTTTAATTTCGTAACGTAATTACGAACTGGGTTGAAATAACATTATTTAGAAAGCCATTCTTAACATGGAGTGAGGGGGGGGTTAACTATTCTGTACTTTTACCTAACAATTTAATAAACAAAAGATATCGTAAAAATTTAATTTAACTTGAAAATCTTATCTAAAAAATAGCCCGGTTAGTAAACTGCACAAGTACCAAAAAAATAATATGAAAAAATGTTCTCCGCTGGGGAGGTGGGTAGCCTCGTATGTACAAGTATATCTCCTGTAAAAACGGTTCTAAAATCTATTTTCAATCGATATTTATTCGATAATTGCCGAATTTTCCTACTTGGCCAAAAGTGACGAATTTTCCGGTTACGAATTTTCCATTTACGAATTTTCCGTTTACGAATTTTCCTGTGACGAGTTTTCCGGGCACCATATATATATATAATAATAACTTTGTTTTTATATTCATTTCCAAATAGTTTTGCATTTTTTATAACACAAAATTCATTATTTAAACAGTTTTTTATTTATTGTTCTAATTTTTATATTAGTTATTGTTTATTTTCTTACTGTGGGCTGTCCATTCGTTATGGAAAGGTTGGGAGGGTCTTCTAACCGTTTTCTTAGTTTTTGTTATACCACTCATCACTTTCAATGAATTTGTACATGTATTTATAAAATTTAAATTTTCAACACATTGGGGATTTTTACCCCTAGAGTAAATGTGGTATTGTGGTGACTAATGATTCTAGCAAAGAATAGAATAGACAGGATGACCAACAACATTCTTCTCCCCCACTTTTGATGCCTAATTTGTTTAAAATTTAAATTGTATTTTTATATTTTTGGCAATAAAATAATTAAGTATAATATCTGTTCTGATACTACACCTCGCCATTTCTGTCGTCAGTCAGTAAAGGTGAATGAGAAATTCTTCTAGACTGAGGCAATTTTAACTTTTTGTCCCATGAAAAAAGTTGCCTATAAAAATGTTGGTTTAATTAATATCCTCGTTTAACTGCCGTATTATGTCAAGAAACACCAATATATTGCCATAAAAACGTTTATTTAAAAAAAAGTAATTTTACATACATTGTAACCAGCAATATCTTTTACACAAAAAATAATAGGTTGATATTATTATAACTTTAAAAACTTATAATCGGTATTGCTTGACTTTCCATGTTTTTGTTTTAATAACTCTAAAGAAAATTGTTTGATTGTTCACAATCCAGTCATTAAAATCCGTAAAAGAACGTGATTTTATTTACTTTAACGCTGCAATATAAATTATATTGAATAAAGTTCATTTTCAGTATGAATCGAATCGTGTTCCTTGTTCTTTTTTTAAATGCAATTTTTAAAGTTTTCTTTTAAAAAGATCTCATTCATTCTCCATAGGCTGGTTGTTCGACAGATCTTGCTTGCTACTTACTAGCATGACGTCACTTTTCAAGTGAACAGGCCTTACTTACGAAGGTCATGGCCTATTCCCCTCCCTCCCTCTTGAATTTTTCTAGTTTCCTGTTAATGAAATTTTCTTGCTTTGTGCCATTTTTTTCCTATTTATTCACTAGTGCCATTTTTACTGAGCACCATCATAAACACCAGTAAAACTGACACACAAAAAATAGGTTAATGTGACATATTTTTTAAAAGCGTGGATTTGCAAATACAGAAATTTTAAAACATGAATTTTCGTTATTTTTAATATTAAATTTTATGTATTTCCGAAATAAAATATATTTTCTACCTTGCCAAAATTATTGAATTTTCTGTTAGCAGATTTTCAGACCATCGGTATATAATAAAAGTTTTTTATTAATAAAAAAAAAAGTAAAATAATTTTCCATGTTTAAAATTTGATTTGTTTCAAGTGTGCCAGCTGGTATTCCCAAAACAAAATTAATAATTCTTTTGAGGTTATGCTACTTAGTTGTAAATATTTTCAAAAAATATGCTAGGCAATATTTATTTCATCCCAATATTACGCCATTTTATAAATAGGTCATAGTAACCTATTTGGAAAGCATTAAACTATTTCTTTTTAATTCTACAAAAGATTTAAAAACCGTATGCTAATTCACCCAAAAATAATATTCTGCTTTTTTTTTTGAGAATTCTAATCTACTTTTAAATGTAGATATACTTTTTTTTCTAATTTGATAAACTTAATACTTTCTCCTTATGTATTGTATCCAAAAACTTCATTTTCATCTATATTTTTCCCTTGTGCCATTTTTACTTAAATTCATATATATATATATATATATATATATATATATATATATATATATATATATATAGGTATATATATATATATAGGTATATTCCTTTGATCAATTATTACGCAATTTTTTCCTTGATTTTAATATTTTTATCACATACTAGCAGGGCTACCCAGTGGTGCCCGGGGCGATAAAAAAACCAAGTAGTAGAAATTAAAGAGTGTGTGTGTGTAGCATCTTTATATAAAAATTACTATAAAATAGAATGAAAAATAACTGAAGACGACCCCTCCCCCTGATAAAATCTGCCCCATAGACCCCTAAGGGGTGGGTGTAGATTCAGCGAATTTAGGAAAACTCGTCACAGGAAAATTGGTAAACGGAAAATTCGTAAACGGAAAATTCGTAAACGGAAAATTCGTCACTTTTGGCCAAGTAGGAAAATTCGGTAATTATCGAATAAATATCGATTGAAAATAGATTTTAGAACCGTTTTTACAGGAGATATACTTGTAAATACGAGGCTACCCACCTCCCCAGTGGAGAACATTTTTTCATATTATTTTTTTGGTACTTGTGCAGTTTACGAATCGGGCTATTTTTTAGATAAGATTTTCAAGTTAAATTAAATTTTTACTTCAAAATCACTGTGAGAAAAAGTGGTTAATCCATCGTTTCAAAACTAAAATGGCAGACAATGAATTGGCTGTATTTTTCTGATTTTTTTGTTCCAACCATACAACGGTTTATTTGAAAGAAGAATTTCTTTTTTTAAGTATTAAATAAGGTTGTTAGTTAAAACAAGTTTTAGGCAAGATGAAATAAAAACACTGAATTAGTTAGAAAACAATTTTGCTTTTTTAAATACATGGAAATTTTCTAAGAATTTAAAGCCAGTTACTCGATAGTTTATAAATTCCTTTCAAGTTTTGCAAACACACGAAGTAATTGATGTTTTGTCAATTAAAATGGCTGACTTGTTTACGAATAAATCTCAATGAATTATGATGGATTTCATCTCGTAACTTAATTACGAACCAGGCTTGAAATAATAACATTATTTAGACAACGATTTTTTACATGAGGAGAATGGGGGGGGGGGGGGGGGCTTTGTTAACTATTCTGTACTTTCACGTAACGATTTAATAAACGGAAGATATCGTAAAAATTGAATTTAACTTGAAAATTTTATGTAAAAAATAACCCGATCCAAACCTTTAATTTCGTAACGTAATTACGAACTGGGTTGAAATAACATTATTTAGAAAGCCATTCTTAATATGGAGTGAGGGGGGGGGGGTAACTATTCTGTACTTTTACCTAACAATTTAATAAACAAAAGATATCGTAAAAATTTAATTTAACTTGAAAATCTTATCTAAAAAATAGCCCGGTTCGTAAACTGCACAAGTACCAAAAAAATAATATGAAAAAATGTTCTCCACTGGGGAGGTGGGTAGCCTCGTATTTACAAGTATATCTCCTGTAAAAACGGTTCTAAAATCTATTTTCAATCGATATTTATTCGATAATTGCCGAATTTTCCTACTTGGCCAAAAGTGACGAATTTTCCGGTTACGAATTTTCCATTTACGAATTTTCCGTTTACGAATTTTCCTGTGACGAGTTTTCCGGGCACCAGGCTACCCACCTCCCCAGTAGAGAACATTTTTTCATATTATTTTTTTGGTACTTGTGCAGTTTACTAACCGGGCTATTTTTTAGATAAGATTTTCAAGTTAAATTAAATTTTTACGAAATCTTTTGTTTATTAAATTGTTAGGTAAAAGTACAGAATAGTTAACACCCCCCCCCTCATTCCATGTTAAGAATGGCTTTCTAAATAAAGTTATTTCAACCCAGTTCGTAATTACGTTACGAAATTAAAGGTTTGAATCGGGTTATTTTTTACATAAAATTTTCAAGTTAAATTCAATTTTTACGATATCTTCCGTTTATTAAATCGTTACGTGAAAGTACAGAATAGTTAACAAAGCAACCCCCCCCCCCCCATTCTCCTCATGTAAAAATCGTTGTCTAAATAATGTTATTATTTCAAGCCTGGTTCGTAATTAAGTTACGAGATGAAATCCGTCATAATTCATTTAGATTTATTCGTAAACAAGTCAGCCATTTTAATTGACAAAACATCAATTACTTCGTGTGTGTGCAAAACTTGAAAGGAATTTATAAACTATCGAGTAACTGGCTTTAAATTCTTAGAAAATTTCCATGTATTTAAAAAAGCAAAATTGTTTTCTAACTAATTCAGTGTTTTTATTTCATCTTGCCTAAAACTTGTTTTAACTAACAACTTTATTTAATACTTAGAAAAAGAAATTCTTCTTTCAAATAAATCGTTGTATGGTCTGAACAAAAAAATCAGAAAAATACAGCCAATTCATTGTCTGCCATTTTAGTTGTGAAACGATGGATTAACCACTTTTTCTCACAGTGATTTTGAAGTAAAAATTTAATTTAACTTGAAAAGCTTATCTAAAAAATAGTCCGGTTCGTAAACTGCACAAGTACCAAAAAAATAATATGAAAAAATGTTCTCCACTGGGGAGGGGGTAGCCTCGTATTTACAAGTATATCTCCTGTAAAAAAACGGTTCTAAAATCTATTTTCAATCGATATTTATTCGATAATTGCCGAATTTTCCTACTTGGGCAAAAGTGACGAATTTTCCATTTACGAATTTTCCGTTTACGAATTTTCCTGTGACGAGTTTTCCTGTGACGAGTTTACCTAAATTCATTTTATCTATATTCTCTAACCTTTTTAAAACAAACCTAAATTGTGTTTTTAAACGTGAGTTATATTTCTTCCTTAGCTATCCTCTAACAAATAAATTTCATTAAAATCCATAAATTGTTTTATGTACTTGAGGTGTAATTTGCTGAATACTTTTCTTATATAAAATATTATAAAATGTACATGTACATGTATTTGGGTGCCCGGAAAACTCGTCACAGGAAAATCCGGCAACGGAAAATTCGGCACTTTTGGCCAAGTAGGAAAATTCGGCAATTATCGAATAAATATCGATTGAAAATAGATTTTAGAACCGTTTTTACAGGAGATATACTTATAAATACGGGGCTACCCCCCTCCCAGTGATGAACATTTTTTATATTATTTTTTGGTACTTGTGCAGTTTACGAACCGGGCTATTTTTTAGATAAGATTTTCAAATTAAATTAAATTTTTACGATATCTTTTGTTTATTAAATTGTTAGGTGAAAGTACAGAATAGTTAACAAAGCCCCCCCCCCCCCCCTCACTCCATGTTAAGAATGGCTTTCTAAATAATCCAGTTCATAATTACGTCACAAAATTAAAGGTTTGGACCGGGTTAGTCTTTACAACGTGAAAGTACAGAATAGTTAACTAAGCACACCCCCCCCCCCCCCCATTTTCCCCATGTAAAAAAATCGTTGTCTGAAAGAAGAATTCTTTTTTTAAGTATTAAATAAAGTTGTTAGCTAAAACAAGTTTAGGCAAGATGAAAAAAAAAAACACTGAATTACAGTTAAAAAAACAATTTTGTTTTTTTAAATACATGGAAATTTTCTAAGAATTAAAAGCCAGTTTAAATGACGTTTTACTCGATAGTTTTTAAATTCCTTTCAAGTTTTGCACACACACGAAGTAATTGATGTTTTGTCAATTAAAATGGCTGACTTGTTTACGAAGAAATCTAAATGAATTCTGATGGATTTCATCTCGTAAATTAATTACGAACCAGGCTTGAAATAATAATATTATTTAGACAACGATTTTTTACATCGGGAGAATGAGGGGGGGGGGGGGGGGGGGCTTTGTTAACTATTCTGTACTTTCACGTAACAATTTAATAAACAGAGGATATCGTAAAAATTGAATTTAACTTGAAAATTTTATGTAAAAAATAACCCGGTCCAAACCTTTAATTTCGTAACGTAATTACGAACCCAATTATTTAGAAAGCCATTCTTAACTGCACAAGTACCAAAAAAATAATATAAAAAATGTTCTCCACTGGGGGGTGGGTAGCCTCGTATTTACAAATATATCTCCTGAAAAAACGGTTCTAAAATCTATTTTCAATCGATATTTATTCGATAATTGCCGAATTTTCCTACTTGGCCAAAAGTGCCGAATTTTCCGTTGACGAGTTTTCCTAAATTCTGTATTTGTATACGTACAGAGTGGCGGGTAGTGGCGGACCTTCGTATAATTTCTTACCCCCTCCCCCCTCCATGTAGATAGAATTGACACTAAGAAACGTTAAATAAAATTAAAAGTTATCTCAAAGTATTACGTAATTAAAGCAAAATATGACTCAGCATTTTCTAATTACTATAAAATAGAATGAAAAATAACTGAAAACGACCCCTCCCCCTGATTAAATCTACCTCTAGACGCCTCAGGGGTGGGTTTATAGATTCGGGAATACGCCCATCAACTTACTCTGTGAATTTTACATCAGAATACACTTTTAGATTTTATCTATATTCTCTAACTTTTTTTTTCTATAAGTAACACACACACACACACACACACACACACACACAAACATACAGACATTCAGTTTTATATAGAAGAAGATATATACTTATTTTATGTTTGCTATTTCATGTCACTCAACAGCCTGTCTCCTAATCAAGTAATGTGCTTTCATTCTCTAATTTTAGCTACCTCTTCACGGGTCGAAGTTATCTGAATTACTTCCGTTTCTGTATTAAGAGTTGCTGGGGTTTAGATTAGAAGAAAAAGCTAGAAAAAATACTGTACATCGATACATACCGTGGCCACCGAGAGTTACTACAGGCCAAGCAACTAACTTCCTGCCCCCCTCTGACGTCACTGACTTCCGTGTCAAAACAAAGACCGTAGTAATAACAATAAGAAGGCATTTCGACTTCTCCATTCACTAAATAATCCATCAAAATTCAGGAAATCAACCAATTTTAATGAAATTTTTAGGATTTATTAATTAATGATCACGGAATATAATAAATCCATTACTTTATTATAAAGCTTGGTGCAAATGTATTATTTCTTGTAAACAAAACACACCTTTACTAAAGTTATTCAAAATATCAAAACATGTTGAACATACGATATTGTAAATATTTAAAACAAAGCATTAGAAAACTTTAAAAATTGCATGTAAAAAAGAAAAGAAAAGAACACGGTTCGATTCATCTTGAAACTGATCTTTATTCAATATAAATTTAAAGAAAATAATAATTCACGATCAAATACTGCAAAAAACTGAATTATGAATTACCATTATTTAAACTTCTAACCCAATCAACCGTAAGTAATTCAGACTTTGAAATTTGCTTAAAAATTATACAAAAAAAAAGTTCAATGTTAACTGTTTGTTTAATAATGGAATCAAAATTCAGGAAATCAACCAATTTTAAAATAATTTCGCGCTTTTAAAAATTTCATTTCATAATTCACAAAGTTAAAATGCCTACTACTGCATATGTTTGGATTTCCAAAAGAGAAATAATTACTGCAAATATGGATACACGTAATAATGTTTACACCGACTAAATATAGTGTAGTAAGTTTGAATTTTTTTTTAATTATATAAAAAATCAAGTCTGAATTACTTATTCATTATTTGATAAAAAAAAGTAGTGTTCCATTTTTTTTTTTATTACTTTTTTTCGATGTCTTAAGTGTAGCAGAGTTTATCTTTTCTCTACTTTTGTAGATTAAATAAATGAAATAACATCATATTTAATCAAAATTTTCACAAAAAATATTAATTAAACAATGCTTTATTCAATGATAATATCGTTAATTCTTCGAGTTATACTGATTTTATTAACAAGAGTGTAGGGACATTTTCCGTAATATATACGAAATAGTTTTTTTTTTAAAATATTTTAAACATATACAGATCTTATTTTCATTTAAAAAAATCATGGATTTTTTTTATATATATAAAAATATACGTTTAGTAAAGGTGTATTTTGTTTAAAAAAAAATAATACATTTTCACTAAGATTTTTAAAAAATGTTTCACTATATCTCCTGGGCTTGTTTATTAATAAATATTGAAAATTTCATTAAAATTGGTTGATTTCCTGAATTTTGGTGAATTTTTAAGTGAAGGGAGGGTCAAAATGTTTTTACATTTTGGGGATCGGCCTTTGATTTTGCACGTACCTATCTCTTAATAGCAAGATAGGAGTTGGTGATTCCATTATTAAACAGACAGTTAACATTGAACTTTTTTTTTGTATAATTTTTAAACAAATTTCAAAGTCTGAATTACTTACGGTTGATTGGGTTAGAAGTTTAAATAATGGTAATTCATAATTCAGTTTTTTGCAGTATTTGATCGTGAATTATTATTTTCTTTAAATTTATATTGGATAAAGATCAGTTTCAAGATGCATCGAATCGTGTTCTTTTCTTTTCTTTTTTACATGCAATTTTTTAAGTTTTCTAATGCTTTGTTTTAAATATTTACAATATCGTATGTTCAACATGTTTTGATATTTTGAATAACTTTAGTAAAGGTGTTTTTTGTTTACAAGAAATAATACATTTGCACCAAGCTTTATAATAAAGTAATGGATTTATTATATTCTGTGATCATTAATTAATAAATCCTGAAAATTTCATTAAAATTGGTTGATTTCCTGAATTTTGATGGATTATTTAGTGAATAGAGAAGTCGAAATGCCTTCTTATTGTCATTACGACGGTCCTTGTTTTGACACGCAATGCAGTGACGTCATTTTCTAGCCAACCGGCCTGTAGTAACTCTCGGTGGCCACGTACATACCCCAAATTGATAATAATAAAATTAGACGCATCATTTACTATCAGAAATTTCAGACCAAAAAATCTTGTAGTAAATAACAACTCCTCTTCATCACATAAACATTAGAAAGAACACATTTTATTTATTAATTTAAATGACCTTTGGGAGAATGTAACTCTGATGGTGGTGGTGGTGGTGGTGGTGGTGATGGTGATGATGAACAACAACAACAACTACTGCCCTATCCCACTGCCTCACCATGCATCTTGTAAACTCTAGCTCAATTTACCAACATCTACAAAAACATAATTGCCCCTCCCCTCTGATTTAAGATAAATTTTAGTTAATAACACAAAAATAATACATTCCCTGAAGATGATTCGATGAAGAATCAAAAACGTTTGTGATATATATGGAACATACATTAACTTTTTTGATTTTAACACAAAAAAGATCATTTGAAAAAATAAAAAACAGTGTCATTAAGCAGAGGAATTCTGTTATTTTTAACAATATTTGTTTAAAATGAGAAAGTGTTTGGAGCGATAGAGAGAACCGGCTTTACGAGAAGCAGAAACAGCAATAGATCTAATGTATGAACTCCAAAAAATATTTGATGAGAAAGTTAGAAAGACCAAGAAGTTTCAGAGTTGATTTCTCCTCAAGAGCATATATATATATATATATATACACACATACACAAACATTTTTCGCTACACATTTGCAGACATGTTTTACTTCTTTCTGGGAATCAGCTAAGCTTTTTTATACCAAGTTCTCAGTATGAAGGCGGAAATTCATTTGCAAATGTGTAGCCAAAAATGTGTATACCATATATATGGTGCCCGGAAAACTCGTCACAGGAAAATTCGTAAACGGAAAATTCGTAACCGGAAAATTCGTCACTTTTGGCCAAGTAGGAAAATTCGGCAATTATCGAATAAATATCGATTGAAAATAGATTTTAGAACCGTTTTTACAGGAGATATACTTGTTGTAAATACGAGGCTACCCACCTCCCCAGTGGAGAACATTTTTTCATATTATTTTTTTGGTACTTGTGCACTTTACTAACCGGGCTATTTTTTTAGATAAGATTTTCAAGTTAAATTAAATTTTTACGATATCTTTTGTTTATTAAATTGTTAGGTAAAAGTACAGAATAGTTAACCCCCCCTCACTCCATGTTAAGAATGGTTTTCTAAATAATGTTATTTCAACCCAGTTCGTAATTACGAAATTAAGGGTTTGAATCGGGTTATTTTTTACATAAAATTTTCAAGTTAAATTCAATTTTTACGATATCTTCCGTTTATTAAATCGTTACGTGAAAGTACAGAATAGTTAACAAAGCAACCCCCCCCCCCATTCTCCTCATGTAAAAAATCGTTGTCTAAATAATGTTATTATTTCAAGCCTGCTTCGTAATTAAGTTACGAGATTAAATCCACCATAATTCATTTAGATTTATACGTAAACAAGTCAGCCATTTTAATTGACAAAAACATCAATTACTTCGTGTGTGTGCAAAACTTGAAAGGAATTAATAAACTATCGAGTAACTGGCTTTAAATTCTTAGAAAATTTCCATGTATTTAAAAAAAGCAAAATTGTTTTCTAACTAATTCAGTGTTTTTATTTCATCTTGCCTAAAACTTGTTTTAACTAACAACTTTATTTAATACTTAAAAAAAGAAATTCTTCTTTCAAATAAATCGTTGTATGGTCGGAACAAAAAAATCAGAAAAATACAGCCAATTCATTGTCTGCCATTTTAGTTGTGAAACGATGGATTGACCACTTTTTCTCACAGTGATTTTGAAGTAAAAATTTAATTTAACTTGAAAATCTTATCTAAAAAATATCCCGGTTCGTAAACTGCACAAGTATCAAACAAATAATATGAAAAAATCTTCTCCACTGGGGAGGTGGGTAGCCTCGTATTTACAACAAGTATATCTCCTGTAAAAACGGTTCTAAAATCTATTTTCAATCGATATTTATTCGATAATTGCCGAATTTTCCTACTTGGCCAAAAGTGATGAATTTTCCGTTTACGAATTTTCCTGTGACGAGTTTTCCTAAATTCATATATATATATATATATATATATATATATATATATATATTAGTGGTTTCAATCTATTTTCTATTTTGATACCTCATTGTATTACAGCTTCTTATTCCAGTAGCTTCTTTTCAAGGAATGCAGGCTTGTGGAACTCTCTTCCTGATGACTGTTTTCCTCCTACCTATAGCCTTGGTCTTTTCAAGACTAAGGCCAATAGGCATCTCCTGTCTTTATGATAATCATATTTCGTTTTTGTTAGCTCCTTACATCAAGTGGCTTCATGCCTTGTCTGGAGTGATTTCCATAATATATATATATATTATAATTTCAACAGCTTGTTCTTGCATGATTGCAGAAAACTGTCCTCTAAACGGAAATTACAAAGTGAAATCTATTGTGCACATGGCAATTATTTTAAGCCAACTCTTACTGAATACATTATGGGATTCTGGTCATATGATACCCCCTTCCTAAAGAAAAGAAAATAAAATTTTTGAGAATCAGTTTGGACCATGAGCTTCAAAGAAGAAGAGACCTGGCTATCTCTAAATTGTTTCTCCTCTCAATCCCTTTGTGTTAGATATCATCCCACTGGATCATAACACACCCTTCCACTCCATTTCATAAGACTTACACCCTGAGTAGATTGCTTCCAATCTCCCTTTTCTAGATATTCCATCCAACTCTGATGGCTTTTTAAGCAACGCATATTAATCTATGTCCATATTTGTTTGATTTAATAATCAATATATTTGAATGAATTTAGGAAAATTCGTAAACGGAAAATTCGTAAACGGAAAATTTGTAAATGGAAAATTCGTCACTTTTGGCCAAGTAGGAAAATTCGGCAATTATCGAATAAATATCGATTGAAAATAGATTTTAGAACCGTTTTTACAGGAGATATACTTGTACATACGAGGCTACCCACCTCACCAGTGGAGAACATTTTTTCATATTATTTTTTTGGTACTTGTGCAGTTTACGAACCGGGCTATTTTTTAGATAAGATTTTCAAGTTAAATTAAATTTTTATTTCAAAATTGACGAATTTTCCGTTTACGAATTTTCCTGTGACGAGTTTTCCGGGCACCATTTGAATTGCTGAATTTATTGAACACTGCACTGAATACTCTCATTATTTTTTAAAACATTTTTATAATTTTTATCAGAATTATATAAAATTAGATCATTTTAAAGTAAACTATAAATGTACTCTAATTAACATTACTAAATTTTCGTATTTCCAGTAAATATTTAAATATATACGTACTTTCTTTTATTCACAAGTTTCTAAATGATTTTTTTTTAAATGTGCATGTCTTTTATTATCATTGCTTACATCTTGCAAAATGTATTTTTTGTAGCACCTCGATACTGTGAAAAATGTAAATGTCTAAAACCAGATCGATGCCACCATTGTTCAGTATGTTCAAGGTAAGTTGTTTTTATTGTTTTTTATTAACGAGCTGGCTTCACCCGCTTGCTATTGCTTTGTAATTTAATTTGTATTCACTACTTGAAATCGATGAAACAAAACTAATCAATAAGAAAAAGAAGACAAAACTACTGCTATTGCTATCTCAAACTTAATCTCTCTATCTCTCTCTCTCTCTCTCTCTCTCTCTCTCTCTCTCTAGCATGAATTTCAATGAGATAAACAGAAGATAAATCAGTTAAACATGAGTGTACAACACATCTTGTCAAAAATGACAAATGTTTCATTTTACAAACAAATCAATCAAGTAGCGAAAAAAATATTTATTAGGTAATATTGAGCATTCAAAAAAAGCAGCAGCAGCCGATGTCGACAGCTTAAAAATTGAATTCTGAATTGCTGACAAAAAAAGATGGGTGGGGGGGATTAAAATTTCCCCCCCCCCCCCCTAAAAAAAAATTGATCGCGAACGCAGACTACAAACTATATCGAAGAACGAGTTATTATACGATCATTCATTGCTAACTGAAAGAAATGAAGAAAAAAACCCATTTCTTTAAGTATTTAAATTAAGATGTTATTTTTAACATTGTCCATTAGCGCATTCGGTAGCGTATCGGGCAGTTGACGTTAAGGTTGTGAGTTCGAATCACGGTCTAGGCGCCGAAATTATTTATTGTTTATTTAGTCGTTAATATGTGCCCTAATGTATTTGTTATGTTTCTGACTTTGAAATTAATTAAATAGTAATTACCTTCACCCCCCTCCGCCCCCCCCCCCCCCTCTCCCGTTTACAAAAATTCTCCCGGACGGACAGACAGACACAGACAGAAAAGGTGCTCGTTATATTATAAGTGGTTGTCTATTTTTGCTAGGCTGCCGCGTTCTTGGGTGGTGAGACAAAAAAAAAAAAAAATTGTCTCCGAATACCTTTTTGTTTAAAAAGGAAAAAAAAAATTTTTTTTTCCCTGACAAAATTTTGTTTTAATTCCCGACAAAAAAAAAAAAATGGGGGATTTACCCCCCCCCCCCAAGAAAATCGAGAGCGAACGCAGACCCCAAAGTATATGAAGAACCAATTATTATACGATCATTCATTGCTAACTGAGAGATGTGCAAAAAAAACTATTTCTTTAAGTATCAAAATTAATTAGGATTTTATTACTTGTCTTCGTGGAGCATTGGTAGAACATTGGACAAATTTGTCCAAATTCCTCTTTGACGTTGCGAGTTCGAATCGGGGCCTCGGCGTCCAAATTATTTATTGTTTATTTAGTCGTTAATATGTGCCCTAATGTATTTGTTTATGACTTTGAAATTAATTAAATGGAAGCACGTGGTCACATTTCTGAACATAGGCAACAGGAATCTTAATGTAACATTGCTATTGCGTCTTCATTTTGACAGTGACCATCTTCAAGAGAGATTCTTGCGACTGAGAAGCCCTGTTTAGGAGAGCACTGTTCACCCACGAGAAGGGTGCGAGAAAAAGTTAATAAATAATTCTGTCACAATATTATTGATTAGTCTCCTGCATGTAACAATGGTTCACTCAAGCAAGAATTTCTTTTTTTTATGAAAATCGCTCCAGACAAGGCATAGAGCCACTTGATATAAGGAGCTAAAAAAAAAATACTACTTCAAAGTCAAAAATTAGCCAACGCTAAGTGTTAGATGGATAGATTCTGACCCAGAAAACAGCAATTCTTTCCCCTTTGTCAGAAACATCGCTGATGAAATGTGAGGACTAAAGGACAAAATAAGGGAAGCGAGAGTTACGAGGCTGCAGAAAGTAAACCTCAGGTACACTTACTACTCTTATAACAATCATAGCCGAAAAAGAAAACAAAAGCAAATACAACTGTTGGTGGGGGTGGGGGGGCATTCCACTGGGAACTATGCAAATGCTTGCACTTAGAACATGCAGACAAATGGTAGAGACACAAAGATAGTACTGGAAAATGAAAAGCACAACATTCTCTGGGACATACAAACCCATCCAAGCAAGAAGGGTGCAGAAAACTAAGCAAATACATGGAACTTACCAGAACTAAAAGGAAATATGGAACATAAAGAAAATTACTGTAATACCAATAATTGTAGGAGCACTAGGAACAGTTGCGATAAAATTGGGGAAAAGACTGGAAGAATAAGAGCAATTTACCCCCGTGGACTAAATAAAGGATTCAGTTCAAAATTCTGTATAGATTCCTTAGTTTGAGCAGACGCACCTGAAGAATGTTGGAGGTTATATCGACTGAAATGTTGTGAAAATAGCATCCAAGATGAATACAGTAGTCTGAACATTCCAAAATGCATCAGGGCTTTTTTTCCTCTTTAAATTCTTGCTATATTTCAAGTTTCATCTTTCTTTGAAGAAATTGGTTTCTCTTAAATTTTACTATATTATAAATGATAGTTTATTTTTACCGATAAACAAAACTAAAAACAAAGTTTGTTTATTTTTATTAAAAAAAGAAAGAGAAGAATCTCTGAAGATGGAGTTTATCTCCGAAATTGATAAGATACATGTCAAAAAAAAAAAAAAAAGAAAGAAATATATCTTGCATTGAAAAAGGGCTTTTATTCTCAATTTAATACTAATTCTTCGATGCTTATGAAAAAAAAAATGTTGAACTACCAATATCCTATTTTTATTTATTTATTTTTCTCATGTTTCTTTAAATTTTCTTTTCAGTTGTGTTCTAAAGATGGATCATCATTGTCCTTGGTATGTTGATCTCCAAATACATTTTTACTCTAATGAGTCCTTTGTTTTTTCATGAGCTTATTCAGTCAAAAATATAGTTGGAAATATCTTTTAATTATACTTACTCAAAGAAAACAATTGATTTTATATTCATAAATTTATGTAAATAGAGATAAAGTATTTAAATGATAAATGGATTCGAAAGAAACTCAAAAAATTGTCATGTATTGATGACTATACTGTAAAAAGTATCTGAGGGGATTATTCACGTGTAGATCAGTATTTGCCTAAAATAAATATGGTAACAGTGCACAGAAAAGTAACATACACTAAGAATATAATATTGATATAAATTGTTTTTTTTATAAAATTAATATTTAAAATATTTTGGGATAATTTTTAAAATGCATTAATACTATAATGGTGTAAAACATTTAATCTCTAAACTCTGTAAATAAGTCTTGGCCATAAAAGGAATTAATATTTTATATAAAAGAAGAAGAATGGTTGAAAACACCAAACTGAATTCTGCTGCTGTGTTTATCAATTCTATATTTAAAGATTAAGATATGGATTTTGTTTCTTATAGTTACATTTTTTTTTTTCAACGTCTTTAAATCTTTTTATTTCAGGGTAAACAATTGTGTGGGATTCACGAATTACAAATATTTTGTGCTGTTTCTTGGGTATTCCCTCTTGTATTGTTTATATATTGTTGCAACATCACTACAATATTTCATTGAGTTTTGGACAGTGAGTATTTCGTTTTTCTTACTAATTCTCATTTCTATTAATTGTTGTCTCATTCTTCCACTTGTATTTTGCTTTAAAACTTATTTATTCGATATTTGAACTATTGGGTTCATTTTCTTTTTTCTTTTTTTATTAATATACTCTACGTTTTTTAAGTTATATATTTGTATATTGTTTTTAGAATTTACTTGCTGTTTTTCTTTTGGTTTTTGTTTTTTCGTGAATGAACAGTACATAAATATGATTGGCCTAATAGAATCATGTGATTTAGTGTCTCTTATGAATCAGATTTTAGTTAATGATTTCATTATGATTGATTCTTGGATTTGAACCGGTTGAAACTTTCAATTATGTCCAGATATGGTAAATCTTAATTGTTGAAATCTTTGTAACTTTCTCACTTCCATATAGCGTTAAATTCAGTTTTTATTTTTACTTTTCAGAGTTTCCAATCTGGTGATACCAGATCAGGCTGCCCTGTGGCTCCCTGAGACGAAATTCACCTACATTGACGTTTTTTTTTTTTTTTTTTTTTTTTTTGTAAAACTTAATTATGTTCTACAAAACCAAAAACAAAAACAACAGCCCCTCTCCCTTTCTCCCTCCCCTTTTTTATTTTATTTTTAGAACTTGAAGCATAAATCTTTTACTATAATGACCAGATTCGGCATTAAATAACCCAAAAAGGGTTGATATGCCGTAAAACAAAACTACCAAACCAAAAACGATGATTAAACATTTGAAGATATAAAGAACTTGAAGCATAAAAACTTTTACTATAATGACCAGATTCGGCATTAAATAACCCAAAAAGGGTTGATATGCCGTAAAACAAAACTACCAAACCAAAAACAAAACTACCAGAGTTTCCATTTTTTTTTTTTCTTTTTTGATCAAAATGGATTTCATTATTTCTGATATTTAAAAGTAGATTACTTCCTTTATATCTTCTTATAAAATCGTAAAATATTTTCTCTTGTGGGGGAGGGGGCGGGGGTTTATGAAGGGCCCTACTTCTATTCAGCAACACAAACTTGTAAAGAAATCAAAAAGTTAAAATTCCATTTACTATATGTTATCTAATTTTATTTAGTTTATAATAAATTAGCTGAAGATTTAGCAAGACCCAGCAAGCCAGCAATTATTACCGTAAAACGCGCACAAATTACGATGGTTTGACCATGTGTTACGACATAAAACTTTAGCAAACACCATACTACAAGGTTCGTTACATGGTTCTCGCAGACCAGGATGCCCGAGAAAGCAGGGGATTAACAGCATGCTAAAATGGACGGGGTTATCAGTAAAAGAAGTGGTGAAATTGCTAATGATCGTGTGAGGCGGAGTCAAATCTTACGAATATCTGCCAGACTCCCCGACGACGTCCCTTGATGTTATGGGATATCAATCAACCAATCAACCCAATGTGTTATTTGAAACGAACAATTTCAAAGTTGTTGTAATTGCAACAGTGTTTACCGTTGTCTGGTTCAGCCTGTTTCATCCCTGGCCTTTACTACATCCTGAATGACTAACCAATCATGATTCCATTGTCAAAAGCCAACCAATCTGTGGATCTGAGAGCTCAGCCAAGTCCTCCTTGATGTTTATTATTCACGTCCTCAGCTGTCCACTAATACGTTTGCACCTACGAGACAGAGAGGTTTACATCACAAATTAACTGTCCCTCTGGGCAATGAGCTTCATGCCCAAACCATCGAAGACATCGCTTAAACAGGACAGACGGTAGAGACTTTAGGTTGAGGTGTTGACAGAGAACAGCAGTTTGAACACTGTCGATCTGCTGACAATACAAGATGCAGCAGAGGCAATCAAACTTCCAATAATCAAACATCCTCATTGGCTATGTCTCAGTCATAGAGGAAGATCGACTTCACGACAGATTGATAGATAGACCTCGTTGTGGACATTGAGATTGGATCCGCCTCTTTGTAGACACTGATATTGGATCCGCCTCTTTGCGGACGCTGAGGTCGGATCCGCCTCTTTGCGGACGCTGAGGTCGGATCCGCCTCTTTGCGGACGCTGAGGTCGGATCCGCCTCTTTGCGGACGCTGAGGTCGGATCCGCCTCTTTGCGGACGCTGAGGTCGGATCCGCCTCTTTGCGGACGCTGAGGTCGGATCCGCCTCTTTGCGGACACTGAGGTCGGATCCGCCTCTTTTTTGATTTCCATATCAGATTCATGTTGGTAAAGTGAGTGAGATGGGTCAGGGAGGGGTTTCCAAAGGCAAGCAGTTCGGAGAAAGAAGTTGTCAGTAGAAAATTATTTGGAATCTAGGGACCTCTACAGAAATTTTAATGCAGTGTGAACAAACATCTTGCTGCCAGCTCTCACCTTAAGTTGCCGATTAGAAGACTTTCTTTTGGTGTGAGGCTGGTCTAAATTGTTCTGACAATTTCTTGTTTTTTTTTGTTTTTTTTTGCAAGGCATTTTTGCAAGGCATTTGCAGATTCAATCACAATTCTTTGATGCTACCAGATCAGGGTGTCTGAAAATATCGGCTTCCTGACTAAAAATGCACCAAACATTGATGTTTTATTGTTTTTTTTTCCTTTCCCTTTGCAAAACTCAATTATGTTCTGCAAAGCCAAAAACAAAAACAACAATTTTCCTCTACAAAACAACCAAACTAACCACCATGAATAAATATTTGACGATATAAAGAACTTGAAGCATAAAATTTTTTTACTAAAATGACCGGATTCAACATTAAATAACCCAAAAAGGGTTGATATGCCGTAAAATAAAACAACCAAACCAAATACCATGAATAAATATTTGAAGCATAAAAACTTAAACCCATACCCAAAAAACAAAAGCAATTAAACCTTTTCTTGACATAAAATGACCTGCAGAGGTTGAAGTGTTCTTAAACAAAACTAACTTAGTCATAAATTTTTTAGGCACATCAGGAAATTGTATTCTGCAATGACTGATCAAAACAAAACAATCATGTCTTTTACCACTGGATAGATATTATATTCAAAAATATATTTTTATTTTTGGATTCTTTAGTTAATGTAATAGAACTGTCTGGGTGAATTTTCTGGGGGGGGTTTTTTGCCATTTTTTTTTTTTTAATTTTGAGACGTTATTTACTTCTGATGTGTCGCTGACAATATAATTCATCACTATTCTTCCCTCGGCTAAGTCGTTACTAAGTAACATTGAAACTCCTTTGAACGGTAGAGATTGATACAATTTTATTCACAATCGATATAGTGCATCACAATTTTTCTGGAAATAAATAATTAACATATGGAGTGAAAATGTTTTACCACATTGAAGCTATTAGGACAATCATTTAGATATTTTTATTTATAAATTTAAAACATTGCTTTTTTCAGTACTTTATCATTTTACAGGATATCCTGCCTCACAAGGTCAGTAAGTAGTCACACAGTAAATGTAGATAACTAATTAGTGATTTAAAATGTTACACTTTTAACAGGAAAAAACAACAATCTATCAGGTGTTTGAATTTTTACAAATTTATTTATGCTCACCCATTTTATGCATTTTAAAATCTATTTCAATCAATTTTTTTAATTATATAATTCCATTTTCTTTTTTCTTTCCGTTAAATTAATAGAAATGATGTGTCATATGTTACCAAAGCCTATAACAGGCTGAGAGATCTTAAATTTGGGGTCTTTGACTAGAGGCAAGATTTCCAGCCAACTTTTTAGCTGCTAACACCCTCATTACTCATAGAAAATTTCATAATGATCCATCAAATTTATTTCAGCTGAGATTCTGTATTATATCAATTACATTTGGATTATAAGTTTCTGAGTATAGTGTAAAAAGTCAAAATGGTATTTCTTGAATAAACAAGGCTCTCAATATGAAAAAGAAAACCTTAAAAAAAGATTATGAAACGTTTACAAAATATATAAAACTAACTAGCAATTAGGCTTAAGAAATTAAAACGGTATAATTCTTTTTTATTAATAATGACAAAACTATTAATAAAATTCAATTTTGACTTTTTACAGAATACTCACAAACTTATAATCATAATGTCATTCATGATATAATACAAAATCTCAATTGAAATAAATTTGATGGGTTAGAATCCCCTTTCAGAATGAAATTTTCTTACAGTAATGAGTATGAAGTGTAAGACCATATGATGTCCTCTCGCTGACCAGCAACCCCAACATTGTGTGTGCCGTGGTTTTCTTCTCCTTCTGTTCTTGTTTCCATTCTGGCGGTGTCGTCGTCGTCTCTTTTCTTGGCGATCGCCAAGGGCACAAACATGCTTTACAAGTATACAAAAATAAAAAACAACGCAAACTCACAAGAAAAAACACAAACTCAGATACATTGTGTATAAGTCAGTTGTACTCTGGTTTTGTGTGACAACATCATGGACTGTCAAAGCCCCCATTGTTATTACTCAAAGTTGTCAGCTCATCTCATCATCGGCTAAGGCTCTTCCCTATCTGCTCCGATCTGATCGTTTCCTCTGAACCGCCAACTGTCACACTGACTAAAAGCTCGTTAACTGCTGTAAACTAAACCATTGTGAAACTCAACTAAAAAAAAAAAAACTGTCGCAAACAACTTTCACTCCTAACTCAATCCCATGTCTGTTTTTTTGTCTTAGTCACTTACAAACAGAAATGACTCGGTCACTTCTAAAATGCCTGGTATTTGTCCCAGAGTGACTGATAAGTGGAAATTGACCACCAACTGTGAGGCCTCCTACTATTTCCGGTTGCCTTTGTGTGCATTGATGAGTCATTTTCTATCATTGTCCTTTTACCTATCCTACTTCAGACAGCTCTTTCCCTTTTTGTGAATCATTTCCTCAGCCCTGGAGGAAGAGGGGTCCATAGTATCACACAAGTGTTAGTAGCTAAAAAGTTATTTGTTGATTGACGGGAAATCTTGCCTCCAGTATAGCCTCCCAAATATTAGACCTTTTGGACTGGTATAAGAATGGTCTTGTATATTACACATTAAATAAAAAAAAAAGATCTCTTTTTTACGAGATAATTATTTAATGAAGTTCAAAATTCATGAAATGCTTTCAATAAGAAATATTGAAATGAACAAAGGATGGTGAAATGAAAATTAAAAAAAGATTCAAATGATTAATTTCCCAATCACTTCACAAAATTTAGTAATTATTTTCTATTTGAATTATAAATAAATTAAACTACTTTAACAATAATAAAATTTAATTTATCCTTGTGAAGTATAAATCAAGCATTGTATATCTTGTATATAATGTGTATATATATATATATATATATATATATATATATATATATATACACACACACATTGTATATCTAAATAATAAAATTGTCACACACTCTGTCTGTCTGGCAATTCATGATCAAACGTAACTTTTTAAATTAACTTTTTTTTAAAGTGTTATAATTTTAAACAATTTTACTCAGTTAATATTATAAAAAAATACTGTAATTCAAATAAACTTCGCAAAAATCCAATTAAAAAAATACTGTAATTCAAATAAACTTTGCAAAAATCCAATTAAAAAAATAAGGGGAAAATGCAACAGCTGTTAAAAAAGATGTGCATTATTTTGTACAATGTCTATTTTGTCATTAAAATAAGAAAAAAAACTCAAAACTATTCATGGGATTTAAATTTAAGCATTTTGTATGATGTCCTATCGATTTTATTGCAAAACTGATTATTTTAATAACATATTTATTCATTGAATTAAGAAAAAAACCAAGTAGAATAGGGAGATGAGGGGAAGGGGTCAAAAGAGCAAAACAAGAACGAAAGTAAAAAGACTCCCGGGTAACGTCGGGTAGATGCAACTAGTTATACATAAAATGAGTCTGTGTAAACTATAGCAACATTTCATTTTTTCAGTCTTAAAGATTCACCATGAGTTTTCATCTCTGAGATGAAGTGTTTTTATGTTAAAATATGTTCAGCTTGAAAATTTGTTTTCATTTCTATAATTTTGCTTTGAGGAGTTTTAAGAACTTTAAGATAATTATGATAAGAACATCTCATTTTTACAAAACTAGAAGAATACCTGTCCCAGGATGGGTAAAATGACCCCCCCTCTCCGAATAGAACAGTTTTGCACCACTTTTATGTCCCCTTACAAAGATTAACCTCAAGATATAATGCTACTAAACCTTATGTCTAGAATCCTTATTCTAATTTTGATCAAAATCTGCTATATGATTTTGATTCGAGAAAATGTCTAAAATTTAAGGCTTTAGCTTAAGCGGTCTTAGGAAGAAATTGAAATTCAGGGAATCTTGCTTAATTGGTGTCTAATGACTATGGATAAGATTTAATGAAAATCTGAAATTTCAAATGGAAGATTATAACCATATTATGCCCTCCTAAAAACCCTTTAAAATACTAAAAAAAAAAACCTAATTAATTGATGTCTTATACCTTTTGTTAAAATTTTACAAAAATCAGAGATATCTGAATTTTCACAAAGGGATTCCACACCCTTTTTACATATTTTGACTAAAACTAAATTAAACTAAATATATCTCACATTACAATCCCTTACGCTTAGCAGCTGTGTCTCAAAATCCGGTGCTTGTTCCCGGTTTCGGCCAAACGAAAAATTATTTATGTGTGAAAACAATATCATGTACTTACTCACTGGTATTTTATTGTTCAATGTTTAAAAAAGTAGGAAAAATTATCCAGTAGAACTTTAATTACAAATATTTTTACATTTTTCGTAACGTACGAGTAACTTCGATGACTATGCCTCCATTTGCTACAGGTCGACAGAAGCCAAGGGCAGATAATTTGCGGTGGTAGGACAAAAGCCCACCAAAATAAGTTAAACCTGGACTAAAAATAAATTAATTATTTAAAAAATTTTAAACATTGAACAATAAAATACCAGTGAGTAAGTACATGATATTGTTTTCATAAATAAATAATTTTTCGTTTGGTCGAAACTAGGAACAAGCACCCAAAATCCATAATGATTGGTTAATTAGTGTAGGAGTGAATCCTGTACATAAAAATATATACACATACCTAACTTTATGAAGATAGCGATAGTGACATTTAATTTTTTGTATGAATCTTCATTGCCTTATTTCATTAATTGGTTTGTCCGAGAATAAGTAAATACAGCCGCCATAGACAATTTCTATTAACTGCTTGAATATAAAACATTTCATACTCTTCCATAATTGTTTGTATCGATGTTTAGAAATGGAGAGTCTTGGCATAATATTGGGTTAGGTTTTAAGCTTTCTCAGATCTTATGATGTATTGAGCTGAAATAGAAACACCTTCATGCCTAGCCATAACTATTCAGAGAAATATAATTGTTTATTTGATCACTTTATTGCCTCCATGCAGGCAAGATTTCCAGCTAGTCAATGGATATCTTTTTAGCTGCTAATACTTCACCTTCATTGCTCTGAGACAATTTAATTTTAAAAGGGGATTCTAACTCATCAAATTTATTTCAGCTGCGATTCTGTATTATATCGGAAATTATATTTGGATTATAAGTTTGTGGGTATAAACATAAAAATTGAATTTTCTTGAGAACTATTTTTTGCCACTATTAATTTTTTTAAATTAGACCAATATTTCATACTGTTTTTATTTCTCAAACCAAATTTGTTATTTTTATATATTTTGTAAAAGTTTTGTGTCAATCTTTTTTTTAAGGTTTTCTTTTTCATGTTGAGAGCCTTGTTTATTCAAGAAATACTGTTTTGACTTTTTACAGTATACTCACATGCTTATAATCCAAATATAATTCATGATATAATACAGAATCTCAGCTGAAATAAATTTGATGGGTTAATTTAATTCTGAAAGGGGATTCCCTTTCAGAATTAAATTTTCTCTGAGCAATGAGAGTGAAGTGTTAGCAGCTAAAAAGATATCTGCTGGTTGACTGGAAATTTTGCCTCCAGTAAAAAAAAAAAAAAAAGATTTTAGATGTCTCAGCTTATTAAGGGTTTATATTGCCTTCATGACATTCCAACTGACATATACACTCAAATTGCTTTTCCAATTTTAGGTATTTATGCTGATTAGCGGCCTATGAAAAAAAATTTTTTTTATAAAAACAATAATATATACTTATTAAGCATTATATTCTTACTCACTGTACGAAAAAGTAGAAAAATTTATCCACTAGAACTTTAATTACAAGTATTTTTCCATTCTGCGTATTATAACAGCGACTCGTTCAGTAAGTCTCCATCTTGTTTTTTAAGATTTGAAGAGCAGATAACTGAAATCTTCTTAAAAAACAAGATGGAGGCTTACTGAACGAGTCGCTGTTATGATACGCAGAATGGAAAAATACTTGTAATTAAAGTTCTAGTGGATAATTTTTTCTACTTTTTTGTACAGTGAGTAAGAATATAATGCTTAATAAGTATATATTATTGTTTTTATATAAAAATAATTTTTTCATAGGCCGCTAATCAGCATAAGCAACCAATTTTATTTTTAAATGTTTTCTTTGTTTTTTTAATTGCATTTTATTGCACTGTAATTACTTTTCCTCCATTTTATTTGTTGTAACTGTTCCCGTTTTCTATTTTTTTTTTTTATCCCTATGTTCAGCTACAGCACAGCTATAATTTTTTAATCCATCAACTGTTCAATCTCACTCACTTCCTGCTACTCTTTGCACTTATATTTCCATCTTTTTTTAAGTGTATGTTAATTAAAAGTAAATAGAAAGTTGATTAAATAATGACTTATATGTACAAAAAAAATGTAATGTTATTGTGGTGATGAAAATCTTTTTCTTTTTTTTCCTTAAATGTTAATATCATTTGACTTGTTCACTAAGCCTCCATCTTGTTTCTTAAGATTTCAGTTATCTGCCCTTCAAATCTTCTTAAAAAACAAGATGGAGTCTTACTGAACGAGTCGCTGTTATGATACGCAGAATGGAAAAATACTTGTAATTAAAGTGCTAGTGGATAATTTTTTCTACTTTTTTGTACAGTGAGTAAGAATATAACGCTGAATAAGTATATAATATTGTTTTTATAAAAAAATATTTTTTCATACGGCCGCTCATCAGCATAAGCACCCAAATCTTTTTTAAAGATTTAAAATATTTAAATAAATTTTTCCAATGACTTGTTTTTTTTTTTGTTGTTTGATTTTTCTTTTAATTTAGATCTTTTTGTAAGACGAAGATATTCTCATCTCTTTTTGCTGACTACATTTTTATTGCCAACTTTGATCTAGTTACATCAGCGGCAAGATAGACAATTTCTTGCCAACACTATTGTCCGCTTTAATTATTTTCTCTTATTTGGACAAATTGACAAAAAGATAAATAGTTATTTGTACTTTAGTTAAATAGTTTTTTGTTTTTTTTACATTATCCTGCAAAAGAAGACCCAGCATCCCAAACCAGTATTCTCTCACAATCACAGGACAATGTTAAATTGAGCTCAAGTAGATACAACAGTATTAAAAAAAAAAGTGGGGTTAAATGTGATGAAAACCGCAAATATAAGAGTTGAAAAAAATCCTAGATTATTTATTATTGTTATATGAAAAAAAAATTCTATTTACCCAGTTTACTTAATGGATTACTTGAAAATTAAGATTATAAAAATAAAATATTTGTCCAAATTTTAAGGTTGGGAGGTGTCAGTTCAGTATGTGAATTCATTAAAAATAGTCACTTTTATGCTTACTTGCATGACAGACAACTCTTTTGGCTAAGAGCAAAGTTTAGTGTCTGTTCTGGTACAACACTTCATCTTTTTCTGTCCTCGGTAAGTGAAGGAGAAATCCTTCTAGACTGAGGCAATTTAAATTTTTGTCCCAATTCAAAGTGCCCCTTTTTGGGGAGTTGGATGATTTTCTTCATATTAAAAACCAACCTTGTGTCTAACTGCCTTCGTGGAGAAGCAAGTAAATAGGGACAACTCTTTGTTTCATAAAGTTTGGACAAATTTTGTTTCGTTTTTGTTCATTGTTATTATAACAATGAACAAACTGGTGATACCAGATCAGGCTGCCCTCTGGCTCCCTGAGACGAAATTTACCTACATTGACGTTTTTTTTTTTTTTTTTTTTTTTTTGTTTGTAAAACTTAATTATGTTCTACAAAACCAAAAACAAAAACAACAGCCCCTCTCCCTTTCTCCCTCCCCTTTTTTACTTTTATTTTTCCTACCCTACTCCCGGTCCTGGATATGACCTTAAACTACATCCGATGGTGAGATCCGGCTTACGGACTTTGGGGAATGTGGAGCCTCCTCTTAATTACCATTGCTCCCAGGTCCACCCTGACCCGGAGTGGTAGTACCTGTTAGGGTCCCAACTATGGGTTAAATAGAAACAGATATTAAAAGGGGAAGGAAACAAAAAAGAGAAGAAAACAAGACCAGATTCGGCATTAAATAACCCAAAAAGGGTTGATATGCCGTAAAACAAAACTACCAAACCAAACTACCAAACAATGAACAAAAACGAAACTAAAAACAATATAGGAATGCATTGTCTCGAATTTTGCCAGATTAAATTATACAATTTTATCTTGTATATTCATTCTTTTTGCTATAAAAAATAAATGCTTTTTTTTTTTATTATTTTCTTTTTGCAGGCCAATGAAACGGGTCATACAGCAGGCCGATTACATATCTTATTTTTATTTTTTGCATCTGTGATGTTTGGTTTGAGTTTAATCTCTTTGTTTGGATATCATATATTCCTCATTTTGCATAACAGAACAACTCTAGGTAAGTAAAATACATTTTCCTCAATTGAATTTTTGCTTTAAAAAAAAAGATATTCAACTCTTTTAAATGAGTATGGTTGTTTTTTAAATTGTCTGAAAATTGTGTAATTGCAACATTAACTGCATATCAGTTGCATGGACTGGTATATTTTCTATATCCGTGTAATTTAATTGACTGTGCAATTGGTTTGATCGTTATTAACATTGACTATAGGTTCGCTATAACATGTTCACATTCCATCAAGACTGTTAGGTCAGTTTTACTAATAGCCTTGAGAAAGAAGATATTAATTCATATCTTCTCTTCTGCTATGGAGAAAATAACAGGATAGAATTAACTCTTGAGTAACTGAATTGTCTAATTTATTCCCTGCTTCCTTTGTTCCAGCTCGTTTGACTAGTTGGTCTAGTGGACTTCATCAATTCGCTGTTCAGATACCTTGTTACAATACAGCTTCCTATTCCAGTAGCTTCTTTCCAAGAACTGCAGACTTTTGGAACTCTCTTCCTGCTGACTCCTACCTATAGTAGCAATATCCATCGACGATAAAACGGTTTGGATAATCAGATTTAAAAGTAGTTCTGCTAAAATAGTCATATTTAAAAAACCCAAGCACTTTAAGTCCTCAAAATTCCACCATTTTGTTCAGAAATGAATATCCTTTCACATGCATTAATAAATAATCTACATGAAGGGTTTTCAGCAAATAAAGTCATAAAAATGTTAACGCCATTTTCAGCCATTTACGTCACTTTTTAACCACCACCCCCTTCTCGTTCTTTTAAAAATGTACCACGATTCTATGTGGAATTTTGTCATGAAATTTGGAAAATAATCAGGAAAAATATCAATTTCAATTATTGCCGGGTACAAAATTAACTGATCCTTATTATTTTTGTAATCTTAAAAATAAAACTTCAACATGACAAGTATTGAACATTTAAAAAAAAAAATAGTTTTTCCGTACCCCAACTAGTAAATGAATAAATCTTTTTACTTTTTTTATGCATTAAAATTATAATTGTATGTTTTGTCTTTCAGTAGTAGTAATTTTGAATTACCCTGTCCCCTTTTCAGCAAAAGTCAAGAATTTAACTAAGCAGCAGCAGAAGCTGGTTATAAACAGTTAGTTTTGTAAACTTTATTTACGGACTTTTGAAAAAAAAAAAAGACAAAAATACTTTTTGTACTTAAAGTTAATGCGGTTTGTGGTTCTTTTATAAAACAGTGTCTCCTTCAAGAAATACTGGTTTTCAAATATACTCAACTTTCGAACTTTAATTCTAGCAATAATGACTTTCTAGTCGCCAATTTAAAAAAGAATAAAGATTCTACTTTTTTTAGGCGATTACGTGTGAACACCCTAAAAGTCTTACCGGAAAAAAGAAAAAAAGACAACAAAAAATAATTTAGAATATAGAGTGGGGGTGGGGGGTCAGTTTCGCATATAAATTTAACGTAAAATGATCTCCCATTTCCCAGTCCATTCTTGCCTTTTAGTGCAATTTAAAAAATATTTTTACAAGCTGAAAACTTGATATATAATAAATAATTACTCTACCACTAACTCTAGGTTCGAGTGACAAGCCCACCTCCTAAATGTGCCTTCTCTTGAACGTGTTGTACCATTAACCTTAAATCTGAGTGACATTCAACTCCCTAAAAGAAAAACTCCCTTAACCCTAGCACTAATCTCGAATGGCAATCTCCATCACAAACAAAAACCCTTCCTTAACCTTATCACTAACCCTAAGTCCGAGTTGCAAGTCCGCATTCTACAAAAAGTCTAGTAAAAGCACACATAATCGTCTAAAAACAAGAAAAAGAAAAAATAGAACCTCATAACGTACAACACACAGGATTTATCTCCCATAGAAAAAAATTGATTATGCCCTAAAACGCTAGAATAGCCCGTAAATAGTGAATTATTTTACATTAAATTTATGCGAAACTAATCCCCCACTTTAAATTCTAAATTAATTGGGTTTTTTTCTCTCTGCTAAGTTTTCAGGGTGTTCACATGTAATTACCCCTAGCCCTACCACTAACCAGAAGTCTGAGTGGCAAGCCCTCCCTCCTACTACAAAGACCCTCTTAAAATCACACATAATCGTAAAAAAAAAGCAGACCCCCCCCCCCCCCCCAAGAAAAATGCACAGAATTTATCTCCCATAGAAAAAAATTGGTTAACTGGCTTAAAACGCTAGAATGGCTTTGAAATGGGGGATTATTTTACATTAAATTCATATTTGAAATTAATCCCCATTCTAAATTCTAAAATAATTGTTTATGCTTTTTTTTCTTTCTGACAAGTTTTTCAGGGTTTTCACACTAACTTAAAAAAGATAGAATCTCATTTTGGGAAGCCACGGGGCGATTTAGCGGAAGCTGTTAATCTACAATAATACCAAAAAAATCTTGCAATATATTCATTTTTAAACAATACTAGTATTAGATTTTAGTTTCTTGTACATAAAATGTATTACAATTCAACTTTGAGTTCTCTAACTTCTTTTTTTTTTAATGGATACATGGTATTTTTAAGGTACTGCAGCATATTTATGTGCATTTACTGCAGATTACTTGGAAACCATTACTTTCTGGAGATTTTCAGTGGCATATTCTGATTCCTTGTACAAAAATACACTTATATGGCAGATTTCATTGCTTAATCTTGTGTTTTAACAAATAGAGAACATTTTTACTGAAAAATTAGTGTAAAAAATGTGATGAAACGCATATGGTTTTAAAGAGGAGAAAATATCCAATTGTGCGAGGCACAAAAATAGTCATAACTTCCTTATTTTTAGTCAGATTTAAAAAATTTAAAAAGATTCTTTCTTAGATAATCAAGCTATTTCTATATATGCCATTTATTGAGATATTTTAAGCAATTTAAATTTATTTATGTGTATTGCTACTATAACATTATTGAGATATTTTAAGCAATTAAAATTTTTTCATGTGTATTGCTACCTATATAGCCTTGATCTTTTCAAGTCGTTCCCTGTCTTTGCGTTAATCATCTTTTGTTCTTTTTAGCCCCTTACAGTGGTTTCATACCTTGTTTGGAATGACTTCCATAAAAATATAGTCTAGAAGGAAAATTCAAATGTATCCCTTATAAAAAGTTTGTCAAATTATACTTGCCCTAGTCATACCATAAATTGAACTGAAACTAGTTGAGACCCAATAGCCATCTATGATATCCTTGTGGTCAACAGATTACTGGATATATGTCAATGGCATATATTCTTAAGAGACAAAATACCCATTTCTTTATAAAAAATGTTTTTTTGAAAAGTAAAATGTAGCCCTTTATATGAAAAAAAAATTTGTTTCATTATTTTCTAAAGTAAGCCAAGATTTTTTTTGTAAGCCAAGAAAAATGTCATTATTTTATGTAAAATGGATAGATAGAAAAATTTAAAAACTTAGTATTTAAAATCTTACCACATTTTATGATGTATAAGATGCATAATATTAAATGCACATTTAGATTGGTGGGTGGGGGGTCTGTAAAAAATAACATAATTAAATATTTTAATTTCTGTAATTTAGTTACTATTAGCAGGACCTTGTGGAAATTCCACAGTGCTTTCTACATCAATCTGTATAATTTAATATTTTAAAATAATAAATGTCTGTTAGGGTTGATTTAAGAAAAAAATGACTTTTTCCGTAAAAATAATTGTAACTGTCAGCTAAATATTCTTTAAATAAATTTTTATATATCGAATATGTCTTTTTATTTATCGAATATGTCTTTTCTTTCTTTTCTTTATATTTATTTATAATTGTAGCAATTTAATTCTTTTTAAAGCAATAAGTATTCAATAATTATCAGCTAATTCTTCTTCAAACCAATCAAACTCATGTTTTTTTTTTAATGTATTTATTTAAAATTGTACGGTTTTGGTAGCCAAGCTAAAATGTTTTTTTGAAAAGTAAAATGTAGCCCTTTATATGAAAAAAAAATTTGTTTCATTATTTTCTAAAGTAAGCCAAGATTTTTTTTTGTAAGCCAAGAAAAATGTCATTATTTTGATTTTTCGAACAATTCATTTTAAAATGGGTATAGTCAGAAATGTTTATCTTAGCGACATCAGAATAATCACCAATTACAATCTTTGCTGATCAAACAATCTCATTTTTCTAAATGTGTGTGAAAGGCGATAACATACGTACGAACATGAAATAACTTAGCGTATTATTTATTTATTATTGGTAATTTTGTAAGTCCTCAAAACTAAGATCATTTTTTTTATATTTGAAAACTGTTTGTTTTGAATGAAATATAACTGTATATGTACATATGTCAATGATATTAAAATAGGATAATTTTTCCAGATAAAAAAGATTTGAAAATATATAATATTTGTTAAGAATTGTGACATATTTTTGGTTACGGACACACCAAATGTTCATTATAATGATATAGAAAAAACATCCAATTGTAATTATTGTTCATCTGTTTTTTCATCTGGCATATTCATAATAATTTTTTTGTTGTTGTTATTTTAGAGGCCTTCCGAGCTCCAATATTCCAAACTGGGCCAGATAAAGATGGATTTAGCTTAGGAAAATGTAACAATTGTGTTCAAATATTTGGGGAAGATAAGTTTAAAGCAATTCTTCCATTATTCACAAGGTATGTACATTTTTAAAAACTCATGTAGGAATTCATTATTTAGACATTTTAAGTATTATTTGACATTGTATTTAGATAGAAACATTAATTGAAATGTATTTTTTAATTTATTTTTCAGTATTTTAATAATAGATGCATATTAGGTGTATACTATCATTTTTAAAAACCTATTTCAAATATGTATAAGGTTATAAGGTGCATCCCAAAACTTTTACAAATTTAACTAAAAAAAAATCAGTTGCTGTAATATCTAGTTTCCATTTTCTCTAGTAGTTTCTTTCAAGATTTATGCAAAAAAAAAATTGTGTTTCTTTGTTTTTTCAATTATTTTTCTTCATTTTGTTCTTTTTCATTTTTTGTTATTTGTTTTCATTTTTATATTTCTCCTTGTTTTGTATTTTTACTTTGTTTTTTTACTTTATTTTTTTACTTTGTTTTTTTTTTTTTTACTTTGTTTTTTTTTTTACAGAATGTTAGGGGCTAAGCAGTTTATTATCCAAGGGGAAATAAGTGATCAGACATGATCCTTAAAATTCCACTTTGATCCTTACTTATGCTAGATGGGTAGTTGGTGATGTCTGATCCAATCAACAAGCTTGTTAAATAAAGTTATAACAATTTTCAGTTTTCCTTTTTGCATTTTTCATCACGTTGAATTATTTATTCAATAACTATCATATATATATATATATATATATTATAAATCCATTCATTTATACAAACATTGTTGGCTACATATTTGCATATATGTTTCAGCTACAAACGTCTTCAGTTTGTAAAATGGCCCAATGAAGCTGGATTTCGAATGAAATCGTAGCTGAAACAGGTATGCACATATGTAGCCAACAATATTTGTATAAATAAAGGGATTTATACTATAATACAGCTCTACCTGTTATTGAGCACTATTTTATAAGAACTGGAGTTTCATTGGATTAACATCTAGGGAACCACAACAATACAAGTACTATATATATATTGGATCTTAACAGTCAGCGTGACTGAAGTCAGAGGTTCGTGCTGCACGGCTGACTCTTCAGCTGTATGTAGTCACACTGATGAGTCTTGATGAAACATGCATGTCTGTGGATATAAAAATATTTATTAATTTTATATATATTTGTAGACAATTGGCTTATGGAAAACGCCAACATGCCTGTATATGTCTCAGATGTTTCTACTTATATTTTTGGGCCTTTTACAGAATGGCAAAAGTATATCATCTATGTTGCCCTCTCATATGGAGGAGGGTTAGGGTAATGACATATTTAATTTTTTTTAATCTTATACATTTTTTTTTTTTAACTATACGTCCCTTTTTTATTTTAAAACCTAAATTGGGATCTGCGCAGCGAGATGTCTGTTTACATTAGTTTTAAATTTCTGCATGTCAGTACTGTCGGGGAAACAGAGGGCAGAGAGGGAGTTCCAGAGGCCAGCAGCACGAGGAAATAAGCTATTTTAGTAGAAAGCTATCCGGCATCTGCGGACCTCCACAGTGAATGGATGGGATTTAGCTGATTGTCGAGTTAGTCTAGTGAATTTACGTCGAGGGGGCACCAGAGTAGCCAATTCATCGGAGCATAATCCATTGAAGTATTTGTAAAACAAGCACAAGGATGCTACATTGCGGCAATGGGACAGGGACTGGAGCTTGGTGGACAGTGAGGGACCTATTAGGTTGGCGATTCTTTTTTGGACTTTGTCAAGGAGGGAGAGACTAGTAGATGATGCACCAGCCCAGATGTGGCAACAATACTCCATGCATGGGTGGATGGTGGCTTTGTAGAGATACAGGGTAATGTCAGGTGTGAGGAGTTTACTAGCACGGTAGAGGGAGCCCACCTTCTTTGCGGCAGCCTTGTCATTGTCTTCAATGTAATTGTTCCAATTCATGTTACCTGTGAAGGTTAGGCCGAGGATGTTCGGATCGAGGGTCGTGTCCCCCGATTATAAGCGTGTACGTTAAATCAAGCAATGTTGCATGCAAAGACAGAGTAATAATTAACAAACAAGATGAGGTAGTTCAAATAACGTTTATTGAACGTGTGTGTACGTGGAATGATGAAGTGTGTGATGTATGCATGTGTGTCGATGGAAAAACAGTTCTTGAAAAGGTATGAGAAGAAATGAATCCAGGGTGGGGAAAGTCTTTGAAAGCCGTACACAAAAAAAATGAGTTGAGAACTCTTACCGTTGTTTGACCACATGTTGACGGAAGAAACATGTGTTGGTAGTTGTTTTGCCGAGGCCAGTTGAAAAGACAAGAGAGAGTGAAACGGAGCGCTAGTGTCAGCGTCGTTCTGCCGAGGCCGGTTGAATAAAGAAGAGAGTGATTTTCCGTTTGCACCTGGTTTTTATAGTCCGAAGGGCAGATAACTCTGGTGTCGCTTTCCAGCGCCACCTGTTGGTGAAAAAGTGACACCTAACGGCCAACCGGTGTAGTTATGTTTAGAAAGGAGGAGGTAACTGCTACAAGGAGTTTGATAAACTTGGTAGGGTGTTATTTGCCATGACAATCGGTGGTTGGAGAGGTTTCTTGTAGTTATTGTCTTGTAGTTATTTATAGATATCTCTGTCTGAATATTGCTTCCGGCTATAATGGTCGCTTCACTGTGAATCAGTTACAATATATTTCTTAATTCAGATTAGACCAAATGCTTTCACCCAACAATGTTCGTGCATAAAATCCAGTGAATTATTTCAACTAATGAAGACAAAATCTCCAAGCTTTAATCAAACAGCTGAACAACAACTGAAGACAAACTAGATTTTTTATTCAACATCTGCAAGTTGAATATGTTCGGCAATCATGCTACAACTTTCACCATTAATACGTGGATCCTTGTTTTACCTCAATTGAAATAAATGTCGCTTTCCTTGTAAAAGCCATTTGCCTTGATAAAATCGTATGATTGACCATCACTTCAGACCTGAAATGGAAGTCTTACATCAAATCTGTTGCTAAGATCACTGTAAAAATGGTTGGATCATTCTACTTCTCCAGAAAGTACTTGACTCCTCCACCTGCAGAAGAGTCAGATGTAACTCAGAGTAATCTTTCTTGCCTTTACAGAATACATAATTGACTTTGAAATCTATTGGGGAATAATCTCTGCTCTTCCCTGCAACCTCTTTCTCACAGAAGAGGCGTTGCTAGTCTTTCTCTACTCTATTGTTATTTTCATGGTAGGTGCTCGACTGAGCTCCAATCTAATCTTCCCCCTCCTAAAAAATCTTGTCTAGCTAGAACCACTGTAAGTAATTTTCCTTTCTTTCTCTGTGTACCTAAAACTAAACGGAACTTCCATGAACAAAGTTTATTTCCAAGAACTTTCTAAAATGGAGTACTGCTACCACATCTGTGGAGATGTAGATCAGAGCACTCTTTCTTGCCTTGACAGATTATAAAAGTGACTGGTGAGGGATGATCTCTGCTTTTCACTGCAGTCCCTTTCTCACAGAAGAGATGTTGCTAGTCTTTTGCTACTCTATCGTTATTTTCATAGTAGATACTCCCCCCTGTAAAATATTCACAGCAAAAACTCATTTAGCTACCACCACTACATAGAACTTTGATTTTTTTTTTTTCATCTGTGTACCTAAAACCAAACAGGACTTCCATGAACAGTTTTTTTCCAAGAATTTCTCATCTGTGGAACACGATACCACAAGACTGTTTCTCTGCAGACTATAACATGGTCATCTTCAAGTCCAATGTCAACAAATTGTTGTCAAGCCGTTCTCTTAAGGAGAGTAGAAAGCGGACCTTGGGTTTACATTCGGCAGCCTCGTAACTCTCGCTTTCCTTATTTTGTCCTTTAGTCCTCACATACCGTGAACGATGTGTCTGGCAAAGGGAGAAGAATTGCTGCTTTCTGTGTCAGAATTTACCCATCTAACACTTATCGTTGGTCAGTTTTTGACTTTAAAGTATTATTTTTTGTTTTTTTTTAGCTTGTTACAGAGAATTCCAAATTTTTAACAACAAACTTTGGTAAATGTGTAGATTAACACACTCAGCTAAATTACATCCCCCTAAAAAATGAGATTTTTCTTTTTACGGTCATTCTAAATTATTAGTTAACTAATATATTTTTTAACAATAATCCTAAGTTCGACTGACAAGGTTGTAAAACTACACGCAATCGCCACAAAACAATAACATACAGAATGGCTCGAAAATTGAGGATCATTTTATGTCAAATTTATTTGCAAAACTAATCTCCCAATCTAAATTCTAAAATATTTTTTGTTTCTCTTTCCACCAGTTTTTTTTTTAGGTTATCTACACGTAATCGCCTAAAAAAAGTAGAATCTGATTTTATTGGGAGATGGGTGTTCATCTATAATAATATCCAAACTTTTAATATTTTTATTTATACCATAAAATTTTGTTATTCAATTTTCAGGAGAAGAGTAAACACAACTTAAAATTAAAATAAAAAAGGGACGTATAGTTAAAAAAAATGTGTAAGATTTAAAAAAAAAATTAAATATGGGTAAATTTGAAGATTAATACCATCTTATATCTCCCCCCCCCTCCCGAAAAAATGACATTATGCTTTCTTTTAGGCGATTGCGTGTTAACACCATGGAAAACGGAGATAAAGAAAAACAAATATTTTAGAATTTAGGGGTGGGATCAGTTGTATATATATATACAGTACCGTCCAAAATCAAGGAACAAAAATTAAATCTTCTGAATCTAAACAAAATTATATATTAATTCTTGTGAAAATTGCACTGAATATACACATTATGTAGTTGGACTTTTACCGAGATTTTCAGATGAATTAAAATAATATTTTTAAAGTTATCCACCATTTTACAGAGTTTAAGTGTCCAAAATTAAAGAACAAAATATCATTTTTAACTAAATCACATTAAAAAGGCAAAAGATGCAATATTTGGTACTTCCACCTTTGTTTTTAATAACTGCTGTGCATCTACGGCTGCAGGATTTCACTAAATCTTACCATTGGGCCACAGTTATCTTGGCCCATTCATCTTTCAGTTTCAGCCACAAGTCTTCGATGTTTTCCGGATTCTTTGCCATAACATTCTGTCCTAGAGTCTTCCATAAGTTTTCTATAGGGTTCATGTCAGGACTCTGAGGAGGCTAGTCCATTACCTCTACTTCTTGATCAGCCAGATAATTAATGACCAGCTTTGCCTTATGGCAGCGAGCATTATTCTGCATAAAAAACAGGCTTTTTGATACCAGAATTGTGCAACACTGGCAAAACATACTGTTCTAAAACATTATTGTATACAGTGTCATTTACTCTAGTATTTAAGCGTACAAGTGGTTGTGTACCCTGCCATGATATCATGCCGAAAACTATCACGCTACCTCCACCAAATTTAAGTTTTTTTGATGCAGCTAGGATCCAAACTTTCGCCTTTTCTTCTTACAAATTGTTTTCCATCACTGCCAAATACATTAAATTTCGATTCGTCACTGAAATAAACTTTTTTCCAATTTTCTTCTGACCATATATAACATGTTTTTTTGCGAACGCCAATCTAGCTGTTTTTTTTTGTTTTTTTTACTTATTAGTGGCTTTTTTCGAGAAGATCTTGCAAAAAGACCTATTTCGTGCAATGTTCTGGACACAGTTTGTCGTGAAGCATTCGTGACACCTTCCATTTGTTTAGAAATTTTGCCAGCTGTAAGGAAACGGTCTTTTAACACTAGGCGTTGTATAACTCTGTCCTCTTTTGCCGTTGTCATTCTTGGTCTACCAGATTTCTTTGTGTTACTTAACCATCCAGTTTCTTTATTGAGTTTGAGAATTCGGCTTACAACACTTTTTGAACATTTCACACGTTTTCCGATTTCTTCTATTGTCAACTTTTCCTTTCTTAATTTGACGATTTTTGTTTGATGTTTACAACGACCTTATCACTATTCTGATTGACAAATTAAAACAATAGTTTAGTAGCACCGTGATCTGTCCCAATTATGAAAAAAATATTGATTTGTATTTTGGTAGGATTGTAGATTAACATTTTTCGCGGAAAATGTTAATCTACAATCCTACCAAAATACAAATCAATATTTTTTTCATAATTGGGACAGATCACGGTGCTACTAAACTATTGTTTTAATTTGTCAATCAGAATAGTGATAAGGTTGTTGTAAACATTAAACAATAAGTTTGTTGTTAAACTTTACAATAAAGGCATTAACTTAACTGATGAAAAAAAGTTATTTATCTTTCAGGGAAAATGTAAAAACTGAAAAAAGAGGGCGATAGAAAGGGATCAGAGAGAAAGCGAGCAAGACAGCCACACTCTCTCTCCCCTCCCCTTTCTATTCTCACTTATGCCTCACTCGTGAGCGAGCACTGGTTGTTTAAACTTAAGGTGTTTTAGTTATTTTTCCGATTTATTTATTTATTAAATAACTTTAAGTAAATACTGTTAATATGGACAAAATTATTGCATATAGATAGCAAACATAAGCAAATGCAATTCCAAATTAATAATACCAGATGTTAATAGTTATGCTAATTAGGCAGTCAAAAGGTTATTTCTTAATCGTTTATCAATCTGGAGTTGAGCAAAAACACTATCATTGTTATTCTCAAGTATATAGTCATAAAAAAACTCTATACATAAAAATGTACATACATATAGAAATAGAAAGATATTATGATAATATATATATATATATATATATATAATAATGGTAATAATCCAGGTGAAAAATATCCACAGGGTGGTAATCCAGAGAATTTTAACCGGGTTTATAAAAAGTGCTCAATATCAAAATAGAGCTTTATGTATGATAATTTTATTTACACAGACATGTACAAAATCTGCGACACTGGCATGTCGATGTTATCGATCAACAGTTACTATAAACTGAGATCAGGCAGAGTTAGAATCCGATCTTAACCTCAGATCATATTATGATCTGAGGTTAAGATCGGATTCTAACTCTGCCTGATGAGATCTCAGTTTATAGTAACTGTTGATCGATAACATCGACATGCCAGTGTCGCAGATTTTGTACATGTCTGTGTAAATAAAATTATCATATATATATATATATATATATATATATACTGCACTTGATTAGCAAGCTACGGCCTACATAGTACCTTTCATGAGTTTCATGCGATGCCAGATGTTTAAAGCATCCGGAAAGATAGGCATCCAGATCATGTCGGACTTAGCGAACTCAATGATAACAGAAGAGTGTGCCCCAGAGAGCTGAGAAGAGAGCTACACCATCAACTGCTACAAGGGCAAGGGTGATTCGCTGTCAAGAAGAAACTATAAAGGCCTGAAGCTCTTGAAATAAACAATAAAAGTGATAAAGAGAGTAACAGACAACATCATTAGACAGCAAGTTGACATATATTTAAGTTTATACTCCTTATAATATCCAAAAATGGTTCAAATTGCAATCTCAATGAAGTTGTATTACAACCTTCAGAGCATATATACTTTATAGTTGCATTCCAATGACCAGAGGAAAAATCAATCAAAACCATAATTTTCATTTATTCTTGCAATTTCTTTATTTTCATATTTCGGTTAATACCCATATTTCTTCTTTGTCTCACAAACAAGAATTAAAAAAAAAAAATTTTTTTAATTTAATACTTATATATATATATATATACTAGCAAAAAAAACTACCCACTCTCCATAATCTAGCTGTAGCCTTCTTTACAGAAAAACAAAGAAAAAATTATCATTTCACATTTTGGTATTGGAAAAAAACAACAAAAAGGTGATTGATTATATTGGTGTTATTTGATATATTTCAATGTTGCGGAAATTTACTGTGTACGAACATAGTCAAATTTTATTAATTAGAAAAAAAAACAACAGAAAGGTTACTTTATATGGTCTTTTCGATATTCAAATTAAAAGGGATTTGATTTTAGATAAGCATGAATATAAATTCCCACAGTAAAAACTGGTTATATAATGAAATGAATAAACGAAAAAGAGGAACGTCAATTGGTCAAATAAAACTATTATATATTCTTGAGTAATTTAAAATGATTACTTTGTGTTTTTCACTTTTAGTATTAAAGACAGAAAAAATATTAAAATATAAAGATTTTTCAAAAATATGAATCTATTTTATTTTCTTTCTTTTTCATGACAAATGTAATGGTTATTATTATTATCATGCAATAACACATATTTATTGAATAAAAAGTTTACTTTTAAAGATAAACATTTATTTAATTATTAAAAGAAAAACGTTATTAGTCATTGTGTTCAATGCAAAGTTGTTTTTTAGTTTTTTTGTTTTAAAGTACTCTAACTTGTTGGTGTGTGTGTAAATGTACCCATATATAAGTATTTGTTAAAACTTAAACCGGAAGTCGTCATTTGAATTTCAAAATAATCTAACCAAAAGTTTGGAATGGTATCCGTTTTCATTAAATCGCTTTAATTAATATTATTACTACTAATAATATAAATATCAACAGCATATATATAAGAAAATAGAATTAAATTACAAAGGAATCATAGAGAATATTAATTTTTTTATTGACTTTTTATAAAAATAAGTATGCAAATAAGGCATAATCAGAGCTGTGTTTGGGTGTTTTCCAATCACTATATATATATATACAGGGTGTCTCAAAAAAATGTACTCACTCTTAGAATGATGAGAAAACCTTTATTTATGAACATAGAGTTATCAGCTTTGTTTGAACAATAATGGTCATCAGTTTGAACATTTGCGAACATGATTCTTCAATTACATCTGTCTCATGTATTCGATGCTATTTCATTTCACTCTATGTTCATAAATAAAAGTTTTCTCGTCATTCTACGAGTGAGTACATTTTTTTGAGACACCCTGTATATATATATATAATATATATATATATATATATATATATATATATATATATATATATATATATATATATATATATATTATATATATATATATTATATATATATATATATATATTATATATATATATATATTATATATATATATATTATATATATATATATTATATATATATATATATATATTATATATATATATATATTATATATATATATATATATATTATATATATATATATATTATATATATATATATATATATATTATATATATATATATATATATATTATATATATATATATTATATATATATATATTATATATATATATATATATATTATATATATATATATATATATTATATATATATATATATATATTATATATTATATATATATATATATATATTATATATATTATATATATATATATTATATATATATATATATATATTATATATATATATATATATGTGTGTGTAGGATATTTTCAAATATTTTGTTGTATGATTGAATTAGCCAAACGTGAGGTGTTTTGATATAAATATACTTCGAATAAATTGAAAAAAAACTTTCGCATTTATTCATTTCGATATATTAGAAGAATACTCATCTCAGGATGGGTAAAATTAGTTCCCCAAAGTAGAACAGTTTTATACCACTTATGTCCCCTTACGAAGATTAAAATCAAGATATAATGATACTAAACCTTATGTCTACAATCCTTATTTTAATTTTAATCAACATCCATTACATGATTTTGATTCTAGAAAATGTCTAACGTTTAAGCTTAAGGACTCTTAAGAAGAAATTGTTATTCAGGGAAGCTTGCTTAATTCGTCTCTAATGACTATGAATCAAGTTTAATGCAAATCTGAAATATTTGAATTTTCAAAGGGGGGGGTATGCTAATAGTATACACCCTAAAATCCTTTAAAATACTCCAAAGAAACTGAAATTTGGGGAATAATTTATTAATTGATGTCTAATACTTATTGTTAATATATTACAAAAATCAGAGTTATCTGAATTTTGTATGTAGGGCTTTCACCCCTTTTTACCCCCTTTGCGTAAAACTAAATTAAGCTAAATATAGCCCATATTTGGACTACTATACACCTAGCAGCAGTTTCAAAATTCATAATGATCAGTTAATTAGTTTAGGAGTTAATCCTGTATATATAAACATACCTAACTTTATAAAGATATACAGGGTGGGCAAAAATAAGGGTCCTATTTTTAAAAATTCATAACTTTTTTATTTATTGATTTTTTTTTTTTTAGAATAAGTAAAGGACCCCTTCCGAAGCAAGCATGAGCCGTATTAGCCCTAAGGAACGTACCCTCATTTAGAAAACATTATTTTTGCTTAAAAAACTCAAAACAGTGTAAAAAACAATACTTTAGTTTTTGTAAGTTTTAAGAAGTGTTTTTCGGCTAAAATTTGTTTTGTTTATTTCAAAAAATCTCGGAAGGGTCAGTCTACACACACATAAAGTTTGGTGAGTTTAACTTTTATTTTGTGGAAGTTATTCAAATTCAAGTTATTCAAATTTAAAGATAGGACCCTTATTTTGGCCCACCCTGTATTATTTTTATTATATACTGACTCCTTCCCCAGTTGTCCAGACGTTTATCTGATTTGATGGATGATGTCATAATTTTTTTATATCTTCCTTTATAATGTCATCCATTTGTGATGTTATTAAATGTGCACAAGGACAAACAAAAAAAAGACAAGATTCACAGATTTTTAGTATATATATATTTTATAAACGAATTTTATATATATTTAAAGTTAAATTTGTATAAGAAAATCATGTTTAGAGTTGTCTATATGAATTAGTTCCAAATTGTCCTGTGGAAGCTCAATATGCACAAAATTGAGCCTAGGCATTCATGAATTTATAATAGCATTTAAATCAAGTTTCAAAATGAAATGCTTCAAGAGTAATATGAATGTTACATACGTTTCAAGAGGAATACTTTAATAATTTACATAAACGAGTCAGCATCAACTGAAGACATAATGAAAGGTCATCTCCTCTCTTCAGAAAATCATCTTTAGTCAATATGTCATCGCAAGAAACACATGCAGAAATCAACACAAAGTAAAAGAAATAATATTATGACACCAACAAGTACAAATCCTGAAACATACATAAAATTCATATTCGTTTGAAGCTTTTCATTTCGAAACTTGATTTAAATCCATATATATAAGGCTGGTCACTCTGAGTGAATTTAATAACAAGCCGTACTACTAGCTTCATTGCGAGATCCAACACGATTTGTTGTTGTTGTTGTTGATCACTCTTCGCCGCTTGCTGTGAATACTCGCCGACTTGGTACTTACAAAGTTAAATTCCTCCTAAATTCCAAGCTTAATTTCTGGTAGCCAACTAACTGGTAACTCCTCTCTAGACTGCGAATCAGTGGCGATTTGTGATTGGCGATTTGTGATTGGCGATTTGTGATCGGCGTTCGCGACCGTCGAGAATTAGCTTCCTGCACTGAAGATTGCGTAAGCATGAAACATCGAAGTCTGTAGGGAATAAATAATTAATATTTATTTATAAATATTATTATATATATATATATGTATGTATAATTACAGCAACAATGTGTGTCCATGCATTAGTTTTTAATAGTTTATTTTCTAGTAAAACCAATGACATATTTCTAATTAAGATGTTTTAGTTATTATTTGCATATATTTTTAGAGTCATGAAAGTGACAGCTCCTGAAAATCCAAATATTTCGATTTTCTTGAAATTTGAACCATGGCTATTAAGAGACCAATTCAGAATGATTCCCAAAATTTCAAGACTCAAATCATAACACATGCACCTTTTTGAAAATTCAAATATTTCTGATTTAAATGAAATTTATACATAATAATACGTAGTAACAACACTTTTTAATTGAATATTTATTTCATTCTTTTTTTTCTTTCTCCACTCTTTCTTTTTTTCTTTCTTCACTCTTTTTTTCTTTCTTCACTCTTTCTTTTTTTCTTTCTCCACTCTTTCTTTTTTTCTTTCTCCACTCTTTCTTTTTTTCTTTCTCCACTCTTTCTTTTTTTCTTTCTCCACTCTTTCTTTTTTTCTTTCTCCACTCTTTCTTTTTTTCTTTCTCCACTCTTTCTTTTTTTCTTTCTCCACTCTTTCTTTTTTTCTTTCTCCACTCTTTCTTTTTTTCTTTCTCCACTCTTTCTTTTTTTCTTTCTCCACTCTTTCTTTTTTTCTTTCTCCACTCTTTCTTTTTTTCTTTCTCCACTCTTTTTTCTTTCTCCACTCTTTTTTCTTTCTCCACTCTTTTTTCTTTCTTCACTCTTTTTTTCTTTCTTCACTCTTTTTTTCTTTCTTCACTCTTTTTTTCTTTCTTCACTCTTTTTTTCTTTCTTCACTCTTTTTTTCTTTCTTCACTCTTTCTTTTTTTCTTTCTTCACTCTTTCTTTTTTTCTTTCTTCACTCTTTTTTTCTTTCTTCACTCTTTTTTTCTTTCTTCACTCTTTTTTTCTTTCTTCACTCTTTTTTTCTTTCTTCACTCTTTTTTTTCTTTCTTCACTCTTTTTTTCTTTCTCCACTCTTTATTTTTTTCTATTAAAACATTGAGAATATGGACATACAAGAGAAAGAATAGGAAAACTGTTTTAATATGAGGAAAATCTAACTCCCCAAAAGGGGCACTCTGGATGAGAACAAAAATATCTGTATACTCCCATCAACACTCCTTTCTGAATGAGGGAGCCTTAGGTGACAGGCAATAAATCCATCTCCCCATAGATTTATTTTGAGGGGAGCAAAGGAGGTAGAATCTCTTGTTGCACTACCTCCTCATGGTAAGAGTCGGGCAACGGTCGGTGAATGTGGTTAGGAGTGAGGTGAGCCTGATCATTGAAGCCAACTGACTGAGGGTGTCAACGCTCTTCCGCGTGGGTTAATCTCCTGCCAGGAGGTTAAAGCAGTGATTCTTCAAATTAAAGATAAAGAAAAACCAGGTCTCTCGGGACCTGGGAACCCTGCGACTCTCGGTGGCCGACTGACCAATTCCGTTGGCGTGGGAGAGTGTTCACCCTTCGTGTGCTCCTGTGGTCGTGAGTTTACTTCTGGTAGAGGGTTATCCCAACACTGGCAGCATGCTCATCCAGAAGAATTCAACCAAGATAGATCTACTCGGGTTCGTCCCAGTAGGACTTGGAGTTCTGAAGATGACACGCGGTTGCGAGCTTGTGTGGTGAAGATGAAGAGTTACGAACAAAAGCAGAGATGTGCGCTGCTATCTCTCCTGTCTGCTCTGCCAAAGCGCCTATGCCATCTGGCTAAGCAGGAATCTCCGGTGAGTGTGAGAGGTGTGAGCTCACCTGTGGTGGAGGCAACTGAAGGGTGTGACATCTGGTTCAGCCATGGATGATCATACCTGGCAGCCAGAGGTGGAAGAACAGGTAAAGTCGCTTGTTGGAGAGATTGATCCCTCCTTTGATCAGCCTTGCATCGAGCTGCTCAGGATATTAGGCCTGATCCGTAAGAATACCGATCAGGATGCGGTGATTGGGCAGATGGATGCCTTCTTTCTACCCTACTTCTTCCCGGAAGGGGGAAGATGCTGTAAGATCTGGTGGGGTGTCCTGAGATGAAAGGCTCCGGGTCTGTGGCTGGTGCCCTGAATAGTGACAAGAGGACGTCAATATGCTGTCGTTCAAAAACTGTACAGAACTAAATGGAAGTCCAAATGATACAAATTATCAATCCTCATCTCAAAAATTCCGAAAAATAAATAAAATAGTTTTTACTCTCTCACAGCTATATATTTTCATATTCACTGTATCGATACCCAGATGCTGGAAGACTTTTTACTCTAATAACTTATTGTCTCCTGCCGCTAGCCTTTGAAATTCCTTCCCTACTCCGTTTTCTCTGCATAAATTTAAATGTAATGTGAACAAACATCTTGCTGCCCAACTCCCCACCCAGGTTGCCCCCTTTATAAATCTGACCCATATCACAGTAGCCTCTTATGCTTCAGTGGTGATATGCCTTGTTTGAGGTGAACAAAAGTAATTTAAAAAATGTAATGTGAACAAACATCTTGCTGCCCAACTCCCCACCCAGGTTGCCCCCTTTATAAATCTGACCCATATCACAGTAGCCTCTTATGCTTCAGTGGTGATATGCCTTGTTTGAGGTGAACAAAAGTAATTTAAAAAATGTAATGTGAACAAACATCTTGCTGCCCAACTCCCCACCCAGGTTGCCCCCTTTATAAATCTGACCCATATCACAGTAGCCTCTTATGCTTCAGTGGTGATATTCCTTGTTTGAGGTGAACAAAAGTAATTAAAAAAATTTTTAAACAAATTGTTTCTGTAAGAATTAATTTGATTACAGGTATTCAATTGTTTTTGTATTGACCTTACAATCCCCTTAATTGTGCATGCTGCAATGTCTTAGTATTTTAGAAGAGATGTTGTTATTGTTGTTGCTTAAAACAGTCGTGTAAAAAATGTATTTCTATTTGTTTAAAATATTAGAACATTTTATAAAATATTTAGTTTTTTACAATAGAAATGACAACAAAGTGGCAAAGAAGAAAACACTGTTCTAAACAAAGAGACATTTTGTCTCAAAATGTTGTGCCCTTCTTGCGAGTGTATGTATGACTTCTGTTGAAGATATCTTTTTTATTTGCAAGTGTGACAATGGCGATACTTTTTCTTGTACTACAAACAAAACACACGTTTCATCAAAGTAGTATCTTATGATGGTCAAATCAGAAGATATAATCAGAGAATCGATAATTTATCTCACCTTCTTTTTTCGAATGTGAGTCTCATGATTCTCAGATCATATTACAAATTAATAATTGATGTTTTTTTTTTTCAATTTTTGAGAAGATAAATAAAACTCTTAACCTTGACTATCAGCATGGCTACCAAAGTGTCAATATATGAAATCCATGTCAGTTTCTAATATTCATAATCCTCACTCGTTCAATTGTTTACTTTTAAACAATTCTAAGATCTGAACTTCCATTTTCAGTATGCTGTAATTATTATGCATATCGATAACTTTATATACAAATCTTGTAGGCCTTCATTTATCATTTTCGGAAGAGAATTTCATATGTCGATTTGTAGTGACATACAGAGAACCAAATATTCACTGTGCACTGTCCAAATGGAACGTGTATAAAATTGTTTGTCCGCATGTGGTTCATGCAAAACATCTGGCAAAAATAATAAATATAAAATTTTTTTATTTTAAACCAATTAAAAGTGTCTCCACTTAAATACAGTTATGTTTTTACATGTTGATGTGAATTTGCCAAGAAGAAATATAAAACTAGCAATACACATGAAAAAATTTAAATTGCTTAAAATATCTCAATAATGGCATATATAGAAAGAGCTTGATGATCTAAGAAAGAATCTTTTTAAATTTTTTAAATCTGACTAAAAATAAGGAAGTTATGACTATTTTTGTGCCTCACACGATTGGATATTTTCCCCTGTTTAAGACCATATGCGTTTCATCACATTTTTTACACTAATTTTTCAGTAAAAATGTTATATCTTTGTTAAAACACAAGATTAAGCAATGAAATTTACCATATAAATGTATTTTTGTACAAGGAATCAGAATGTGCCACTGAAAATCTCCAGAAATTAATGGTTTCCAAGTAATCTGCACTAAGTGCACATAAATATGCTGCAATACCTTAAAAATACCATGTATCCATTAAAAGAAAGAAGTTAGAAAACTCAAAGTTGAATTGTGATACATTTTATGTACAAGAAACTAAAATCTAATACTAGGACTGTTTGAAAATGAATATATTGCAAGATTTCTTTGGCATTATTGTAGATTTACACCTTCTGCTAACTCACCCCCTTACCTCCCCAAAATATGAGATTCTACTTTTTTTTTATTAGGCAATTAAAAAAAATTGAAAAACTTGGCAGAAAGAAAGAAACAAAAACAATTATTTTAGAATTTAGAGTGGGGATCAGTTTCACATAAAATAATCCCCCATTTCAAGGCCATTCTAGCGTTTTAGGACAGTTAATTATTTTTTCTATGGGAGATAAATCCTGTGCGTTTTTCTTGTTTTTTTTTCTTTTTTTTTAGACGATTATGAGGGTCTTTGTGGGAGGAGGGGGGGAGCTTACCACTTGAACTTCAGGTTAGTGGTAGGGCTAGGGGCAATTAAGTGTGAACACCCTGAAAACTTAGCAGAAAGAAAAAAACCCAATTCATTTAGAATTTCGAGTGGGGGATTAGTTTCACATATATTTAATGTAGAATAATTCACCATTTCCGGGCCATTCTAGCGTTTTAGGGCATTAATCAATTTTTTTCTATGGCAAATAAATCCTGTGCGTTTTTTTTATGGGGGTCTGCTTTTTTTTTCTTTTTTTTTTAAGACGATTATGTTTTGTTTTAATGGGCTTTTTTGTAGGATTAGGGCTTCCTACTCGGACTTAGGGTTAGTGATAAGGTTAAGGAAGGGGTTTTGTTTTGGATGGAGGTTGCCATTCGGACTTAGTGTTAGGGTTAAGGGAGTTTTTTAGAGGGTGGCTTGCCACTCATATTTAAGGTTAATGGTACGATACGTTCAAGAAGGCATTTTTAGGAGGTGGGCTTGTTAGTCGTACCTAGAGTTAATGGTAGAGTAATTATTTATTTTATAAATTTCACTAAAAGGCAAGAATGGCCGGGAAATCGGAGATCATTTTACATTAAATTTATATGCGAAACTGATCCCCCACTCTAAATTCTAAATTATTTTTTGTTTTGTTTTTTCTTTTTTTCGCCAAGACTTTAAGGGTGTTTACACGTAATCGCCTAAAAAGTAGAATCTTAATTTTTTTTTAAATTGGTGACTAGAAAGTCATTACTACTAGAAGTTCGAAAGTTGAGTGAAAACCAGTATTTTTTAAAGTATTTTTTATAAAAGAACCAAATAGGATTAACTTTTTTAAGCACAATATTTTTGTCTTATTTTTACAAAGCTTTACAAGACTAGTTAGCTGCTGCTGCTGTTATATCAGCAATACTAGCAGCGATTGTTGACTTTCGCTCAAAAAAAGGACAATATTTTTTCGGATAAGGTAATTTAAAATTACTACTACGGAAAGACAAAACAACATACAATTATAATTTTAATGCATAAAAAAAGATAAAAGATTAATTTATTTACTAGTTGGGTACGAAAAATGTAACATTATTTATATTCATATTTTAAAATTTTTCAAATTCGTTCTAGAATGAAAGTAAACAAAAATCGCCTCGTGTTTATAACTGCTACTACAATGTTTTTCAAACGAAATAGAAAACGCTTTTTTTTTCCGGATAGGGTCATGAAATATCAGGACTACCAAAAGAGAACACATATATACAATTATAATTTTAATGCATAAAAAAGTAAAATGATTGATTTACTTACTAATTGGGCGACGGAAATGTATTTTGCAAAAATGTTCCACCGACGGCGAGTTGAAGTCTTATTTTTTAAATTTCAAAAAAATGAATGAGCCGAATTACTTCGTACACCGACAAACATTAAAAGTGATACTTTCTCTGATTAGTCTCCAAATTTCAGGACAAAATTCCACACACAGCAATGGTACGAGACTTTTAAACGAAGGGGGGGTCAAAGAAAAAAGTGACGTAAATTGCTGAAAATAGCGTTAACATTTTTTTGCCTTTATTGTCTCAAAACTCTTAAAAATATATAATGTATATTATTATTCATGAATGCACCTGAAAGGATATTCATTTCCTAACAAAATGATGGTATTTTGAGCACTTAAAGTGCTTTAGTTTTTAAGATATGACTATTTTAATAGAACTACTCTCAAATCTACGATTATCCAAACAGTTTTCTGGTCGATGTGTATTGCTAATAAAACGAAATTCAGAAATTAATTAGTAGGAATTTGACAGCCTGACTCGGTACTTCCCACTTCACCTACTCACTCACCACCATACAGTCACCTTTTTTTAATGGAATCGCTCCAGACAAGGCATGAAGCCACTTGATGTAAGGAGCTAACAAGAACAAATATGATTATCGCAAAGACAGGAGATGCCTATAGGCCTTAGTCTTGAAAAGATCAGGGCTATAGGTAGGAGGAAAACAGTCAGCAGGAAGAGAGTTCCACAAGCCTGCATTTCTTGGAAAGAAGCTACTGGAATAGAAAGCTGTATTACAATGAGGTATCAAAACAGCGAATTGATGGAGACCACTAGACCAACGAGTGAAACAAGCTGGAACAAAAGAAGCAGGGAATAGATAACATAATTCTGAAAAACACATGCCATAATAGTATTTATAGAAAAAACTGAGACTAGCAACATCATGTGTGTGAAAGAGAGGGTACAGAGAATACAAAAGGGTGAGGCCAATCAAATTACAGATACGTTTCTGCACCTTATCAACAACCCTCAAATGGGACAGATTCACTAGCCCAAATATGACAACAGTACTCCAAAGAAGTCCGTCGTCATCGCACCTACTCACCAGCCTGGATTTCAAGGAACATTTGCGTATCAATTTTACTACCTGTTCCTCCCTTTAATCACTCGCTAAAATGAACTCTCCAACGCTGGTTAATTGACTCTTACTTTTTCTCTCCTACACTTGGACATCAAAACCAAAACGTTGTCATTCGATTTTGCCCGCTTTTCACGGATTCCTAAGACCCAACAAGTTGTAAGAATACACCCATTTCTGAGAGATGGATCCATTCACTACTTACACGGATACATTTTCTCTCCCATTTTTCAACAACGCACAAACCAAATACATGAACAACTCACCCGAAATTCTCTTATATACGTGTACAACATCTCTTTCATACCTCACATAAAATAAATATTTTGTAATTGTTAAACCTTGTTTCATCGTTTACTTTCTCCATACATTCTATTTCCTTTTACCGTTAAAATTAAGCAATGTTGAGCCTGGTCAGTACTGAATGAGTGACCATTTGGAAATACCAGGTGGTGTATGTGCTCACCGTTTATCTCAGAATTGTTTCCTGGACTTCTTCTTGCCACTGGAATCAAGCAGTGCCGATTCAGGAGAGGTGTGGTTGGGGATTATGTGACCCTTGTTTCATAATTACACATGCAACCATCCTTACAGGTGGTATCCATTGTCTCTCAAGACTGAATGGAGACCATGAAAGTCTTTTGGTGCTTATTGACCGAAATACACAGGTGAAATATGGCAGTTCAAAATAAATTAACAGGAAAACTCTTTGATATACTTACATATCAGGCAAAAATAGATATTTACACCAAAAATTATGGAAAATTATTGAGTAGAACTTTAGTAATAAATAAAATTCATTTCTTGCTCATATGTTGAAGCTATGCCATTATGCGTCTTTAAGCAAACGTGTCGTAGATTATCTCCCTTCTAATATGAAGACGCCATGTGATCTTGTGGTTAGGAGTTCATTAATTCCGAATAGTAAATTAATTTTATTTTTTATTAAAATTCAACTTGATAATTTTCCGTAATTTTTGGTGTAGATATCTACTTTTCGCCTGATACATAAGTATATCAAAGAGTTTTCCTGTTAATTTATTTTGAACTGCCATATTTCACCTATGTATTTCTGTCAATAAGCACCGTGTTTTCTCTTTACGCATCGCAAACGGATATACAATTATCCTCTCATACCTTTACAGATCATACAAAAACAAAATGTGTCATGATATTAAACAGCTCAAACTTATAAAGTCAGGTTACTTGTAATTCAATAATGTACAGTAAAAATTAATCTACCGTGCTAGAAAACTTCTCACACCTGACAGTATTGTATATCTTTACAAAGCCACCATCCGCCCATGCATGGAGTATTGTTACACATCCTGGGCTGATGCACCATCCACTAGTCTCTCCCTCTTAGACAAGGTTCAAGAAAGAGTCGCTAATTTAATAAGTCCCTCACTATCCACCAAGCTCCAGCCCCTGTCCCATCGCCGCAATGTTGCATCATTGTGCTTATTTTACAAGTACTTCAATGGAATGTGCTCCGATGAACTTGCTGCTCTGGTGCCCCCTCGACTTAAATAGATTCGACAAACCCGGCAATCAGCAGAATCCCATCCATTTACTGTGGAAATTCCCAGATGCCGGAGAGCCTTCTACTCAAATAGCTTCTTTCCTTGAACTGCAGCCTTTGGAACTTCTTCCCTGCTCCCTCGACTGTACCAAAATGCAGAAATGTAAAACTAATGTGAACAAACATCTAGCTGCACAGCTTCTAATTTAGGATGATCCCCTAAACTTTCACCCTAATTCTCAGTAGCCCCTTATGTCTAAAGTAGCAACTTCCCTTGTTTAAGGTGAACGAAGTAAAAAAAAAATTTTTTAAATATCCATTGAGTTTCTCAAGATTATTTAAAAATTGATTTAGATTGTTGTTTATTTATATTTATTTCCAATTGGCATAGATCAATGGTGTCTCTTATATTGTATCTTTATATAACAATTCCCGTAAATTTATTACTAATGGAGATTTGATATCTGTCTGTACACAGCCTAAACTATATTATTACATCTATATTTGAAGCCAAAACTATATTATTACTTCTCTATCTGAAGCCAAAACTATATTATTACTTCTCTATCTGAAGCCAAAACTATATTATTACTTCTATATCTGATACCAAAACTATAAAATTACTTCTATATACGTAGCACAAAACTATACTATTATGTCTATATCTGTAACCAAAACTATACTATTACGTCTATATCTGTAGCAAAAATTATGCTATTGCTTCTGTATCTGTAGCAAAAATTATGCTATTGCTTCTATATCTGTAGCCCAAACTATGTTATTACGTCTGTATCTGTAGCCAAAACTATATTACCTTCATATCTGTAGCCAAAACTATACTATTACGTCTATATCTGTAGCTAAAACTATACTATTGCTTTTATATCTGAAGTCAAAATTATGCTATTACTTCTTTGTCTGAAGCCTAATCTTTATTACTTTTATATCTGTAGTCAATACTATATTATTACTTTTATATCTGTAGTCAATACTATATTATTACTTTTATATCTGTAGCCAAAACTATACTATTATGTCTATATCTGAAGCCAACACTATACTATTACTTCTATATCTGAAGCCAAAATTATACTATTCTATATCTGAAGCCAAAATGATACTATTACTTCTATATCTGAAGCCAAAACTATATTATTACGTCTATTTCTTAAGCCAGCACTATACTATTCTATATCTGTAGCCAAAACTATACTATTATGTCTATATCTGAAACCAACACTATACTATTACTTCTATATCTGAAGCCAAAACTATACTATTACGTCTATTTCTGAAGCCAAAATTATACTATTGCTTTCTTTAGTTAATTTAGGCATTACTGCCTTTTATTTTGGCAGAGGTTCATAGTATAATATTTGTTCTATTGTAAATCTATTATCTTCCAAGGCATTACATTCTCCTTTTTGGGGTGGGTGGGGGTGTAGTATCTGTTCTGTTGTCATGAGACTATCCTCCCAGGCATCTTCCTTTAGGGTGGGTTATGTAATTTATGTTCATTCATCAAATATGCTAGTATAATATAAAAGATTTTAGATTCTTGTGCTCTAATTTTGAGGATAATTAAATTTTATGAATCAGTAGAATTTTGTTTTTTGAATCAAGTTCAAATTCTAAGAAACTTTTGTGCTTAATAAATGTTGGGGAAAAACGAGTCCCAAAACAAACAACTTTTTACTTTTTGTGAATTAATGTGGGCGAAGTTAGACTTCTTGAACCAGAGTTACATACATTGGTCAATTTTTTTTTTTTATTTATTTTTTTTTTTTTGTGCTATTATTCATCCAGTCATGAAACCTGAAAAAAAATGGTGCTTTCATTTACAAGTTTAAAGATTGGATTACAATAAAGAGGGGTAGTGTGTGTGGGGGAGAAGGGGTATATGCTCATTTTGTTAGTATCACAGGAAGCCACATGGAGTTCCCATTACATACTTATAAATAAATTCATATACTTATAAACTTATATTACTATAAACGTTACTCTATTACAGTGTATGAAACTATCAAATCATAAATTATTTTACTGAAGGAAGAATTTTCTATTCTACTTTACTTGAAAAAGTTTTCTTTTTTTTTCCCCCCCCCCCTTTTTTTCCCTCCTTTTTTTTCACCCTTTTTTTTTTCTCTTTCTGTTTTAAGAAAAACTATTCAAGATGAAATTTCATAGATTCCCTGAAGAATTAATAACCTTCTTTTATCAGGAATCCTTGTGAAACCATATGCATCAAAGTATTTATTTATAGATTGATGGTTTCTGAAAAGATTATTTGTGTTTTTAGTTTGTAGGTATTCTAATAAAAAAAAATATCTATGAAGCCAATTATAATGTCAGTATTGCAAGTTAAAAGTTTTGTTTAACATAATTCATATTAGTCATTTTTCAAATGCTTTTTTTCTCAATTGTATCTAATGTTTTTATTCTTTTTATTTAAAAATAAACTTTATCAGTTATCATTGTTAAGCTGTTCATTTTAAATATTTAAATAAGTATTTATAGACACAAAATTTAAAAAATTAAAAAGATCACCGGAAATAGTGGCAACAATTTTTATATTGATAAACTTCTGAGAAAATGCCTTTCAGAGGAGAATATGTCTACTAATCAGTTAAATATAAAAAAGAATAAGAAATGTTGTCCTTGTTTAGAAAGCATTGTTTATATGATAATATTAATTATTAAAAATAATAATGAGTAATTAGAATGCCATACAATGCATTTCTCCTTCACTGACTTTGCATATCTTGTCATTTGTTTTCATTATATTTCTTTTTTATCTATTTAACATTTGCTATATATATCTAGAGAGATATATAGCAAAGAAATTAGGTGTTTATTTTTATATTTTTCCATCTCTCTGCATGCCAAATTTGGTTTAAATCCAGCCAATAGTTTCAAAGTCTCAATTATTAAACAGACCCATTATTTTATTTGTATAGACAGTAAAGAAGAAATTGCCACATTTATTTAACACAACCTATCCTCCATTCTATAATAAAGATCAATGGGTACATATTTGTATATATACATGTCAACAATTGTATGCAAAATTCCGGTGACCACATCTTTATTCATTTTTTTCTTTCCAAAAAATTTGATGCACATTACAATCATTGGCATCAGTACTTACAATATTACTTACAAGATATGTTGTACCAACTAATGATTATATCTAATAAATAATTTTATTAATACACTTCATTAATCATTAGCTGATACAACATATCATGTAAGTAATATTATAAGTATTGATGGCTTTTTAAGTACTATCTTTAATTTGGCACACTTTTAGTTCCTAACTTTCGTATCTGCGTGTTTGAGATAATTTAATTTCTCACTTTAACTTAACGATAATTTTATAATTGATTTCTATATTTAAAAAAAAAATTTCTTAATACACTTCGTTAATTATTACCTGATCTGAAATGTCAGGCAAGGAATATAGTGTTTTTTTATGTGTTTTGCTTATGTGTTTCTTTTGGAAAAGATCCTGATGAGCTGCATAGATTAAAAATCCTGGAAATACATGTCTATTCCCGGTTGTTTATGTATGCGCGAAACGATCGTAAAGTGCACCAAATGTTTTGGACTTTGAAAAGAAAAAAATGAATAAAGACTTGGTCATTGGAATTTAGTGTACTATTGTTTATTTTATACAGCACAATCACGTTGACACACCGGTTCCCGTTAGATCACCGAAGTTAAGCGACGTCGAGCCTGGCCAGTACTAAATGGGTGACCATTTGGGAATACCAGGTGCTGTATGTGCTCTCTCCTTATCTCGGCATTGTTTCCAGTCGTCTTGAATTGCTTGCCATTGGAATCAAGCAGTGCCGACTCAGGAGAAGTGTTGTTAGGAATTGCGCAACCCTTGCTTCACAATTACACGTGCAGCCAGCCCCTTACAGGGGTGTTCATAGTCTTTCTAGACTGAACGGAGGGCATTGCATTGTTTATTTGTGTGAGCTCTGTTGTTAAATGTTAACATTCATCAAGCTTTTATCTTTAATAATTTTGGACAATTTATTAAAAAATGTATACAAATATATATTTTCATGCACTATTTGTATAATGTATATATATATATATATATATATATATATATATTATAATATAAAATGAAATAATAAAATAAGGTGTCAATCAAATTTTATTAAAATTCAAAGTTCAAGCAAAGTATCTTAACGTCCTTAGCTCATGAGTTTTCAAAGATTTTTAATTTTAATTCGCTAAATTCTATATGATGGAGTAGATTACATTATATATATATATATATATATATATATATATAATGTAATCTACTCCATCACATAGAATTTAGCGAATTAAAATAAAAAATGCCAGATTAAATCATTTTAATTGTTTAGGTGAATGAAGAAAGCAAATAGCAAGTCCGACAACCTCCCATTGTCTAAAATGAATTTGGAAAGAAATCCCTCACTTTATTTTCATAATGAGACGTTTTCTTTCTTCCTTTTCTCCTGTCTATACTGATTGATACGTTATTTTATTTTATTAAACTTTTCAGTTTTATACGTTTTCTTTCATTCCTATTCCTTTTTTTAAAACTGTACTGGCTGACAATATTTTATATGAATATTAACACTAACAAAGCATTTTTTTTTGTCATTTTTGATGGAGGGTGTAGGCATCTAATAATTATCTTAAGTCACTTCATGTTCGTATGTACATTATCACCTGTCACACATTTAAAAAATGACATCGTCCAGTGTGCTAAGATGGTGACTGGTGATTAATTTGATGTCGCTAAGGTAAAAAAAATTCTGACTTTACCCATTTTAAAATAAATTATTTAAAAATCAAATTCATATCCCATCGACTAAAACAGTACAAATTTGAAATAAAAACATTTCAAAAAGTGACATCCATAAAAAAAATTGTGGACTTTCCACAGGGTTCCGCTAGTATTCTAATGTTGGGAAATCTTTTACAAATGGCAGAATTAGCTAACCCAAAAACTTTTGCTTTCCTGTAAAAGAGACAAATTTAACATCTCGTATGCAAATATGTTGTCTATAAATTTCAGATTATCTACTGTCCTCATTTGTTTGGGTTTTTTTCAAAATCTTTTTTATTGCAAAATAAAACTAGTTTACTTTTAAAGAATTTGCCTTTTACTTACAGAAAAGAAATTTATTGCAAGCACTTTCTAAGGATATTTTTGTATGTTAACTTGTGCATGCATGCCTATATACACATGTTAATATGGATATGTGTGTGTATACCTATGTATCCGTATGGGTATGTTTATATTACCGGATGTGTGGGGAAAAATAAACATACACTTGAAATCTTAGTGGCAAAACGCAGGTTCAAGTCACAAGTAATTTTTAAAAAATTCAAACCAGTGATAAACGACTCCCATTCTACTGTAGGGAAAATCAATTACTAATAGCTAAATCTGTAAGAGTTCCACAAAGTTCAAAGCAATTAAGCAAAAATTTGAGACTTTTTGAAAGTTGATTTTTCTAATTGTTTTAAAAATTTACAGGAGTTGCTTCACTTTAATAACTGTAATTCGTAAACTTATAATTGTATTGGGCTCAAGTTTTGACACAAGCCACTTGAAAGTTAGTAAAGTCACATGTATTTTTTTTTTTTTTTAATTTTAAATTTATTTATTTTTTTTATTTTTTAATTTTTTTTTATTAATGGCATATATATATATATAATCAGGCCCGGGACTTATTGAATGATGTGTTAAATATCAAATTTAAAATTTCGGTTCGATCATTGAATGTAATTTGTACCAATTGTTTTTCATTATTTATTTTTTTTAATGTCTTCATAGAGGATGAAAACATCTCCATTTTCTGTTCTTAAGGGTTTTTATTTACACACTAAGTTGAATGCATTTTTATTATAAATGATTTCATTGGTTTCAATGATGCTTCTTTAAAATTATTTGTCCTCTACTAAACTTTACCGAAATCTGATTCTTCCAATCAGGTCGATTCAATGGTTGGGTTACACACAATCTCAGCAAATAACTAGTTCTTTCCTCACAAGCAAAAGACGCCTCCAAAGTTTAGCCAAGAATATGGGCATTCTTTCACTAGGCCTTACTCATTGTCATAAAGCCATCAAAGGCAAGAAAAGAGTCAACCACGAAAGTAATCTCCAAAATTTGCCTAACTTGCTCAATGTCGGATTTTTGCTTCTTCTTGAGCTGTTTATAGGCCACTAAAGATCCATCTTATTTACAACAGAATAACACATCGCACAGCTCCCAGACAAGCTCATCATTCTTTTTAGCCATTCCACTATAGGAATATCACTGAACCTCAAGATTGGCCAAATGTAAAATTGCCTGTTTTTCATTGTTCTTTCTTGAAATAACTTGAAGTTGAAATCTGGGCCTTCTGATCAGGTCACTTTGAATGTTGGGTTACACAAAGTCTCAGGAACAAACCAGGGATCTTTAGATCAACGAAAAGCAGGAATAACTTTTATGAGTGACGAATATAGCAGCAGCATTAAGTATCGAATAGGAGAGACATCAGCACAAACATGTCTAAGACACCATTTTTATTTTTGCTGAACTATGTGTATACATGTTTTTTAGATACAGCCTTATTTACGCAAAGTTGTCAGGGTGAAAACGAAAAGGACACTGATTTTGGCAAGATACTTTAGGAAAATACGAGGAGGAAGTGACCATCACGTGATAGGAATTATTTTTAATTAAACGTTTTGCATTGATTGAAAGGAGTGTTTATATTTATGTATATCTCTTGGATTGTTTGAGCATGTTTATATATGTGTGAATATGTATTGACAATGTGCCTATTTGTTTATTTTTACACGTTATATATATATGTGTGTGTGTGTGTTTGCCTTTGTGTGCATATGTGTGTATATATCCATGTGTATGTGTGCTATTATGCTTGCACACTTGTTGTATTACTAAATATCTATATTTTATTTACTATTTTATATGTATTGATATTGATGTGCGTTTTTATCTATGTAGATATGTTTGTCCACCACACATGCCAGCATGTAAAACCGAATATGATGATAATCTGTCTGTCTGTGTGTGTGTGGGTGTGTGTGTATATATATATATATATATATATATATATGTGTGTGTGTGTGTGGGTACGTGCATGTGCGTATGTGTATTGGTTTTTCTGTAAGCACATTCACTTTGTTATTGAATATCTATAATTTTATTATTTTTATATTGATATTGACTATTAAATGTATTCTCCTTGGCTGTATGTGTGTGGATTTATCAGTGTTTATGTGCTGGTATCTGTGTGTTGACATGTGTGCAAGACTGTCCACTTTATAAGTACATAGATATAGAAGTTGTCTTTGAAAGCTATGACAATGCAGTTTGGTAGAAAAACACTGTTAGATACGAGACACGGTAAATAGAATAAATGACAATATCGAAAGATTTCAATAATTGATTTTTATTTACCAACGTGGTGCGTTGAATCAGGACGGTATCAGTGGTGTTATGTTCTTTGAATTTTCGAGGTAGGCCTCATCTTCAAAAATAAAAGAAGAAGAAGAAGAAAAAAATGTGTAATCCTCAGTTGATGTGTGTTTTGCCAGGTAGACGGAAGTTAATGGGGAACTGCTGCATAAGATTCACAGAAATAGTTGATTATTTTCGCAGAAAATAGATAAGTCATTGCCGAAGTCTGAGCTGGCATTAATGTTGACATTGCCAAGTGCACATGCCTTTTGGCTAAGATCAAAGTGTAGTATCTGTTCCGATGGATACTGCACGCCTGTCCTGTGCAGTTCTAGGAGGTCCACCCTCCCAGGCTTTGCCTCCCCTCTTTGGGGAGGAGTAAGTTTATTGCTTACTGCCTGAGGCGCCCCTACCGGGGAATGCCGACGGGGCTGCCCAGGCAATTTTTAAATGGCCAGAGTGCTCACCTCTCGAGCGCTGGCTTTTTAACCCCCACTTTCTCGACCCGATCTTGGGTCACATCTTACTTGTGAGAGTAAGATAAAACTGGCCTTGTGCCTAACTCCTGGAGAGGAGTAAATAAAACATACATATATAGATAAGTTGTGAGTTTGCTAGCTAGTTGCTAGTTTGATATTTTTCTATGTTAATTTGTATATGTATGCATGCCTATATACACATTAATATAGATGTGGGTGTGTGTGTGTATCTATGTATCCGTGTAGATATGTTTATGTTGCTGGATGTGGGGGGGGGGGGGGATAAACATGCACCTAAAAGCTTAGTGGCAAAAGGTGAGTTGAATTCACAAATAATTAATAAAAATTTCAACCCGTGATGAAGGACCCCCATTGGCTCATCAAACCTCCTAACTCGGTTACTAGTAGTTACATCTGTACGAGCTCCAAAAAGTTCAAAGCAAAAAAGCAAAATATAAATTTTTTTCTAAAGTTTTTTGCTAAAATCATTCTCCTTTTTTGGTTTCAGTCTAATAACTTGTCCTGAGATGGCTCAACATAAATATGGCTGTAGCTGAAACATGTATACACATATGTAGCCAAATATATTTTATAAAAACTTATACTAAATAAATATATAACTCTACTTGAACACTATTATATAAACACCTTAAAGATTCACAGGATATACTACTGAACTCCTATCAACGACACCAGAAATGATATATATGCCTGAGTGGTAAAGGGAGAAACTCCATCTTCTGTTCCATCTGTTCCACAAAAGATGCAATGGAATCCGTGTCCTATTCCGACCGGATCAGCAATACAGGTGTCCTCACTGTGTGGGCACAGCTAAACCAATCGATGGCATGCCAGTGAAAGAGGTTGCGGTTGGGGATAGCAAACTGAAAGCTGTAGCTGAGTTCTGCTACCTGGCTGACTCCCTTTTAACCGATGGTGGTTGTGAGACTGCTGCTATTGCCCAATGCACATCTGCCCGGAGGGGCTTTAGAGAACTCCTGCCCATCTCGACAAATAAGCATCTGGTGATCACAACTAGAATACAGGTGTACACCAGCTGTGTGAGGAGTGTTATGCTTTATGGCTCCGAGACATCGGCTGCATCGGCAAGCACTCTCAAGAGACTGCAGCGCAATGAAAGAACCATAATTAGATGGATCTGCCATGTCAAGCCGGAAGACGGCACTGTCCTCATGACTTTTCTCTCTAGGCTTGGTATTGGGGAAATAACTGATGTCCTTAAGCTGGTCAGGATGAAATGGCTTGGCCATGTCGAGCGAAGCTACAGCTGGATCTCTCAGGTCAGAAACATGTCCATCGCATCAAGTTGACAGGCCGGAAGACCAAAGCTCTCTTGGGATGAGCTGTGTAAACTCTACCGTGCAGCCCTGGAGATTGCAAACTTAGATCCTCGCGACCGCCGAGCCTGGAGAGGAGGACTTCAATCAAGACTGACAGAAAGATCCCACCATTTTATAAGGGACTAACTAAAGGCCTGTTAAATATAAATCGGAGGATATATATATATATATATATATATATATATATATATATAAAACATCTGAGCAGCATGTTTTCTTGGAGACACTTTCATTAAATATTAAAGAAAACTTGTGTCTGCATATCTTTTCTTTGATACTTTCTAAATTCCTGATTAATTTTCAAGCTGAAACTGGCAGATGTATTTGCTGTACTTGTGTGTACCTTAGAAATTTTGATTAATTCCTAAACCATCTTCAGGGGGTAGTTATCGAGTAAAGAACATTATTATTTAATGTTTAGTGATGGTTTAAGCAGGAACCGTGTGATCGGTTGTAGTATTAGTAGAGTATTAGTATTAAAATCATTTTAAAATGTTTCCACTGTTATCAAAATTAATTTTATTAATGGATGGCTTTTTAGTTTTTATGTCCAGAGCTAAAACCATCACTAAATATTTAAAAATACATGTTCTTTACTCGATGCTTATCCCTGAAGATGGCTCCAGAAGGAATCAAAATTCGTGGGGTATCGGTATCAGAATCGGGAAGAAAAAAAATTAGCCTAATTTCCGATTCAAAAAACGATTCTTTTAATTTTTTTTTTTTTTTTTTTTTTTTTTTTGTTTAAAACTTCATTTTAGATTGTTGGTACTAATGATAAAATGATAAATATTTATTGTTTTTAAACTACCAGTAAAACTAAAATCTATATACCAAAATAACAAATTTAGGTAAAAAAAAAAAAAAAAATTTAAATGGCACGGAGGGGGGGGGGGATAGCCCGCTAAAAGTTGCACAGGTGGATGAATAGGAACCATTTAGTATTGAATGCATAAAGAATTTAAATTTTGCATACCTATCAATTAATAAATAATGAGTTAGAATTGTATCAACAAAGTATTTAAAAGACAAGAAAACTATTAAGTTTTTGAAGAAAAATTTTACCCGAATACATATGCACTAATTATATTTATTTTTAATATTTTTCACATTTTATATATTTTAATCTCTGTATCTTTTCCACTCGTCCTCTCTCTCTATATATATATGTCTACCTACATTTTCCTCTCAATCTATACCTTTATATACCTCTCTATCTATCGATCTATCTCGATTTACCTCCCCCCCCCTCTCTCTCTACCTCCCTTTCTCTCTATCTACCTACCTCTATCTATATCAATCAACCTACCCCTCTCTCTCTCTCTCTATATATATATATATATCTACCTACCTCTCTCTATGTATATCTATCTACTTCCCTCTATCTGCATATCTACCTATCTTTCTCTTTATATGTATGTATGTATGTAAATATGTGTGTCTCTCTCTTCCTTCTTCTTTATCCGATTTATTTTTGAATAGACCTTTCATTAGTCCTCTATAAGAGGGCAGGGCCTGTCTGTCAGTCTTGATGGAAGTCTTCCACTCAAGGCTCAGTGGTCGCGAGGATCTCAGTTTGCAATCACCAGAGCTGCACGGTCGCATTTACACAGCTCATCCCAAGAGAGCTTTGGTCTTCCGGCCTGCCAACTTGATGCGATGGACATGTTTCTGACCAATATATATAATCTCCTATCTCTCTCTCGCTATATATATATATATATATATATATATATCTCTATCTCTCTATATATATATATCTCTCTCTCTATATATATATATATATCTATCTCTCTCTCTATATATATATATATATCTATCTATCTCTATATATATATATCTATCTATCTCTCTCTATATATATATATATATCTATCTATCTCTATATATATATCTATCTATCTCTCTCTATATATATATCTCTCTCTCTCTCTCTCTCTCTCTCTCTCTCTATATATATATATATATATATATATCTATATATATATATTTCTATCTCTCTCTCTATATATATATATATATATCTTTCTCTCTCTCTCTCTCTCTCTATATATATATATGTACATGTCTTTCTATATATATATATATGTACATGTCTTTCTATATATATATATATGTACATGTCTTTCTATATATATATATATGTACATGTCTTTCTATATATATATATATGTACATGTCTTTCTATATATGTACATGTCTTTCTATGTCTTTCTATATATGTACATGTCTTTCTATATATATATATATATGTACATGTCTTTCTATATATATATATATGTACATGTCTTTCTATATATGTACATATCTTATATATATATATATAATGTATGTACATATTGTTCTATATATATATATATTTCTCTCTTTCTATCTCGATTCCTCTCTCTCTTTTTCTCCCTCTATCTACAATTCTCTCTATCTGCATTTTTCTCTCTCTCTACATGTATTTCTCTCCCTCTCTCTACCTGGATTTCTCTCCCTCTCTCTCTTGATGACTTTCCCTCTCTCAATCTCTATCTCTACTCTCCCTCTCAATCTCTATCTCTACTCTCCCTCTCTCTCTTTTTCTCTACTCTCCCTCTCTCTCTTTTTCTCTACTCTCCCTCTCTCTCTTTTTCTCTACTCTCCCTCTCTCTCTTTTTCTCTACTCTCCCTCTCTCTCTTTTTCTCTACTCTCCCTCTCTCTCTTTTTCTCTACCGATCACTTTCTCTCTCGATCACTCTCTCTGTCTCGATCACTCTCTCTGTCTCGATCACACTGTCTCTTTCTCTCTCTCTCGATCACACTGTCTCTCTCTCTCTCGATCACTCTGTCTCTCTCTCTCTCGATCACTCTGTGTCTCTCTCTCTCGATCACTCTGTCTCTCTCTCTCTCTCGATCACTCTGTCTCTCTCTCTCTCTCGATCACTCTGTCTCTCTCTCTCTCTCTCGATCACTCTGTCTCTCTCTCTCTCTCGATCACTCTGTCTCTCTCTCTCTCGATCACTCTGTCTCTCTCTCTCTCTCTCGATCACTCTGTCTCTCTCTCTCTCTCGATCACTCTGTCTCTCTCTCTCTCTCGATCACTCTGTCTCTCTCTCTCTCTCGATCACTCTGTCTCTCTCTCTCTCTCTCGATCACTCTGTCTCTGTCTCTCTCTCTCTCTCTCTCGATCACTCTGTCTCTCTCGATCACTCTGTCTCTCTCTCCTTCTCTCTCGATCACTCTCCTTCTCTCTCGATCACTCTCCTTCTCTCTCGATCACTCTTCTTCTCTCTCGATCACTCTTTTTCTCTCACCTCCTCCCTCCCTCCCACTCTCACCATCTCTTCCTTGCCTCCCACTCTCACCCTCTCTCCCACCTCCCCTCCTGCCTCGCCTATCTCCCTCCCACCTCGCCTATCTCCCTCCCACCTCGCCTATCTCCCTCCCACCTCGCCTATCTCCCTCCCACCTCGCCTATCTCCCTCCCACCTCGCCTATCTCCCTCCCACCTCGCCTATCTCCCTCCCACCTCGCCTATCTCCCTCCCACCTCGCCTATCTCCCTCCCACCTCGCCTATCTCCCTCCCACCTCGCCTATCTCTCTCCCACCTCGCCTATCTCTCTCCCACCTCGCCTGTCTCCCTCCCACCCTCGTCCCTCATTCAACCTCTCTCTCATTCAACCTCTCTATCATTCAGCCTCTCTATCATTCAGCCCCTCTATCATTCAACCTCCTTCTCTTTTATAACCTCTCTCTCTTTCCCACTTTCTCTCTCTTTCTCACTCTCACCTTCTCACCCTTTCTCACCTTCTCTTGGTCACCTTCTCTCGACAGATATATACTTTTTTTTTTTAACTCTATAAAAATGTGTTTTTGTAGCATTCTAACGGTGTGAGATGTTATTAAATAATGTATCAATATTCACCCACAATTTCAGCATTGGAGATGGGGTGTCATACCCAACACGCACTGCTCCTGCCAATACCTATCAAACTATGGGCACAACTCCCAGGTTAGAAGCTACATACTAATATCTTTTATCTCTAAAATTATTCCATCTCAAGTTTCATTGGTAATACTGACTTTTAATGTCTTAACATGTCCTTGAAAGCTTACACTTTACTTACTATTGTAGAATTGAAGACTCATCTGCTTCTATATGTGTATCTGTTGATTAAATTTCCAACTATGATTTTAATTATGCACTTTCCTCAAAAAAAATATTTGTAATAAAAAAAAAAACTATTAAGCATGATTTTAACAAAGCAATGAACACTCAGTATTGTACGTTGTTTTTATTAATTTATATATACACACATTCCTAAATGACTATTTCTTTTAAATGTGTTTTTTAGTGACTGAATTTCTAAGAGAGTATAATAAAACTGTTACTAAATAACCACACTTAACCAGAATACAGAACTGAGTTTACTCTTGAAAATGTAAAATTTGTTTGTTTCTTGCTTGTCCTGTCGTCTGATCTGACAAAAGCATTTAAAGAAAAAAAAGGTTTTTAAATGTTTATAATTATTTTATGAATAAATAATTTTTGCTTTTTATGACTTTATGATTGAACAAATACTTCCAGTATTTAATGTTTGATAATATTGCTCACCATATGTTGAATTAAATTTCATACAACTTAAGGAGTTACTCATATTACCTTTATAGTGAAAGAAACGGAATCGAGGCCATCCCCATAACAGGCCGAGAGATCTAATAGTTGGAGGTCTTTCAGTGAAGTGTGTGGCACAGCTTTTTCAAGAAATTCGAATTTAAACTCTAGATGTCCGGTCAGTTTTGTAAAAAGGCAAAATGATATTTCTTGAATAAACAAGGTTGCCAATATGAAAAGAAAATGTTAAAAAGATTTTACAAAATATATAAAACTAGCAAGCAAATTTGGCTTAAGAAATAAAAACAATAATTCATACTGTTTTAATTTTTGCTTTTAATTAATAATAGTGAAAAGTAATAGTCCTCAATAAAATTCAATTTTTAGTTTTTTATAACATACTCACAAACTTATAATCCAAATATAATTTATGATATAATACAGAATCTCAACTGAAATAGTTAGAATCCCTTTTCAGAATGAAATTTTCTCAGAACAGAGTAAAGTGTTAGCAGCTACAAAGATGTCTGCTGACTGACTGGAAATCTTCCTTCCAGTAGAAAAAAAAAAAACAGATGTTAGATCTCTCGGCCTGTTATAGGGATTGGCTAGAGTGGGATATATCTAGAGATATATATATAGAGATATATGTAATTACGTTTCGATGCTACCACATCTCTTCAAAGACTGAATAAAAATTTATTTAGTCTTTGAAGAGATGTGGTAGCATCGAAACATTAGTTGATTGACTAAGGCTGTAATATTGTTTATGTAATTTTATAAATGATCTACTTGGTAGATATTTTCAAAAGTACTCAACTTTTGAAAATATTGGTTTTATGTTCATTTTATTAACATATTTGACCTTGATCAATTAATATATATATATATATATATATATATATATATATATCATATAGGTAAAATGATGCAGTAACCAGTTAAACTAATTATATACATTGTTGGTAAAAGTAAATAGTAGTTATGAGTATAGTTTATTACATCTATTGCTAATAAATTCAAAGTAAACAGACTTTTGACCATTTGTTTAGTAAAACTAAATAAAAATAAAGTAAAACTAAATAAAAAAGAAATTATTAGAAAATGCGTAAACAGGCAAATAATGTATTGCAAATTGATAACCTAAAACTAAAAAAAACTGTACTTTTTTCCAATATTAAAACAATAATTTATCGTCACACATTTTTTGTTTAGAAATGCTGCAAGTTTAGTCTAACACTACTTTTTTTTTTTTTAATTACAATTATATGTAGAAAAGCTTCTTTTTTTTTTTATTATTTTAACCATATAGATTATGTTTAAAAAAAATTAGGATTTCAAATTTCAATTATTTTTTAAATTTAATTATAATTAGCATTTTTATTTGATCTCGTTAAGAATATGATTGTCATATTTGACTACTTTTACTATCCCAAAACCATATACAACTATATATATATATATATATATATATATATATATATATATATATATATATATATATCAATTGATAATTGTTTACCAACTGGTACATTTTAATAACAATTCTAAATGAAAATTAGAATTTTTCATCTGATAACTTGCATTGCATGTTTTTACAATTATATATTTAGATATTTTTAGATATTTTACATTGATAAAAATATAAAAAGTGTAATCTTAAAATAGACATAATGAAGTCAGTATTATCACATCAGGTGAAGGAATATGATCTTGCTTTGCTTAAAATTTTGCCTAGCATGTTGTGAATTGTTGGTCTTTGTACCACTGTAAATTAAATTTGAAATATTTTTTGTAATGTTTGTTTGTTTTTTTTTTTCATGGTTTTGTATTTGCTGTTATAAGTTTGTATTTTCCTCTATTTTTTTAATCCCTCATCATTTTTTATATAACTTTTTAAAAATAAAATTTTAGTTACTTGATTAAAGTGTTTAGTTTGTGAATACTTCAAAATATAATTTTAAAATTAAAATCAGTTTCTAATATTCGTTTTTTTTGTTGTTTTTTTTACTATAATATAAGATTCAAAAGAATTGTTTTTCAGTTTGTTTTATCAGCTGATTAAACTTTTCGGTAATTGATTCACATTTGCATTCCTATTCAATCAAAAATAAATCTATTTTTTGATCAATTTGAGAATTCCTCTATATGTAGTAAGCGGGCATTTGACTATGGCTACCATAACTCACTGTAAAAGTTGAAAAGAGGACAAAAACTCACCACAATCAAATTGAAAAAAATTATGAAAAATATTTTTACATTAAAACTTTTTTTTTACCTTAACAAATTTATAAGTAACCATTACAAAATCAGAGACGGATGTAAATATATATATATAAAAATATTGAAAGACCTCAGATTATTAATAACCAGTGTATTTCTGTTTACAATTAAAGATTACCTCTTAAATTCATTAAAAAAAAACATTTTTTTACAATTATACAGGTTTTGTTAGGTTCATTTATGCAATAGTATTTAAAGTGAAGAACTTAAATCCAATCTGTTGTAAAAAAAAATTTATTTTCTTTGCTTTAAGATCAAATGAATCGTAATACTTGTTTTGCCTTTACACTTTCATTCTAGCTAGAAATTATTTTCAAATTGACAGCTTAAAGGCTTTAAATTTTCTTTCAAATTTCACACAGCCAGTTTTTTATCCATAATTATGGATAGAAGAGTAATTTGCCCAAAATGGTGTTTACTTCTTAATCTTCAAAATTTGAAAATGATTTTGAAGTCTTTAAATTCCTCTTTGTTTAACGTGCCTCTTCCATGCCAGATGTTGGTTGCACATTCGCCATTGGCGGCACAAAGTGACTTTCTCCATGAAACTCTATCATTTACATTGGTTTTCGATGTGCTATTGCTTGAGGTCGTCTTTGACTGAGTCATTCCAAGTTTTACTCGGCCTTCCTTTTCCTTGCTTACCCTCAATTGGGATGTGTATACATCTGTTTATCCAACCAGAGCTTTGTTCAACTTATCCATACCACCGAAGGCGGTTGCAGTGCAGGGCTGACTCTAGTTTGGACACCTTCAGCCTCAGTAGCAAGGAGTCAAAACTAATTCTGTCATCAAGGTGCACACCACAAATCCACTGAATCATGGCCATGCCATTTCTCTTCTGTATTCTCGAAAGACCAAGCAAGTGGGAGCCCAGCATTCACTCGCAGGAAACATGGCACCAAGGACATTGCTGTTGTAAACTCTACTCTGAGTAACACGTAAATGACAGGTTAAGATGGAAAAAAGCTCAATCAATAATTTCAGGCTAAAATTTAAGTATATAGACAAAAGTCAAGTATTATAATTCATTTATTCTTCTAATCGAAAAAAAACAACAAAAAAAATATTTTTCGATTGTTATGTTATGGGCAGTATTGTACCAATTCTACTAAAATTGTACCAATTCTACTATTATTCTACTATTTCTATTTATTAACATTGATTTTAATGAAAAAATTAGTAATACAATAAAGCCGACCTACTTTCTTTAATAATTCTAATTCATACTTACGAGGTGAACTTTTTAAATTGGAGTATGTTCTTGACGAGGTAGCAGAAAAAAATGTTAGCATTAAATACTGTGTGGAACGGATGCGTTTTTGCCGGCTAACACTGAACATTAGAAATTAAATGAAAAATATATGGTTAATTCTTCATTGAAAATTTGTCAAGACAAAAAGAAAATTTAATAATTATTAAAAGTGTAAATGTAAAAATATAATAATTTTTATTTAATTTATTTTGATTGTGATGAGTTTCTTTTTTTCTCCTGAAATCATGACTAATATTTTAAGAATGGTTGCTGATTAAAATGACTGGTATACATATATAAGTTTTCTTTGCACCGTAATTGGTATTAAATCACAGATCTTCTCGTGTGTGTGTGTGTATGTATATATATATATATATAGAGAGAGAGAGAGAGACTTGAAGAAGAGCAGGAAGAAATTGTCCACTCAGTCTTTAAGAAAATGAGGCGACGAAGACCTAAAACAAAGGACCATTTCTTCAAAGTTTACAAAGTTTCTTATTTGTAAAAACTAATTTTATGTTAAATCTTATATAAAAATAAACAAAAAGCTTTAAAATCAATTATTTATTGATTAATAATCAATAATAATTCGATTTTTGTTAAATTTTACGTGTGTTTCACGAGGGAAAAACATGCAACCTAAAATCTTTTGTTCCTAAATATCTCCAATTTCTCTAAACATTGGGAGGAAGTGATAGGTTAGTTTGAAAGTCGATTTCTAAACGCCATCCAACACATGCCTGCATGTAAAACAGACGTTAAACCAAATATGATAATGAAAGAATTGACGATAGTGCTTGGGTTAATAGATGTAGAACAGTTGATGTAGCAGGATGTGATCATCAACCATAACAATAAAAATTGCCTTTTACATGGCTTTTTTAAGGGTTCTTCAGCAATGAAGATGGGCACCACATCATTGTGCTTCTTGCTGCAATCTAAATCCATGCCTGTGTGTTATAATGTGACTTTCTTTACATATGTTTCTATATAAATGCTTGGCGGCGTTTTCATCGTATTCTTAAATTCCAATTCTTTTAAAGCGAGAAGAAAATAAGAATTTTAAAAAGTTAAGTTTCAAATGTTTATGAATCAAAATCATGACTGAAATATTGAGATTATAGGGAAAACTCACTGTAAAACACATTGCTACGGGACTGCTTCCCTGCTGACTACAAAATGGTCGTCTTGGAGTCCAATGTCACCAAATCCTTGTCAAATAATCAAATTTTGACTATTCCACCCGTCGTTTCCAATCCTCTCATAGTACTGTTCATCATCCAACTGACAAATTATATTTACACTTATCCTCGAGTGGCTTTTGGCCTTGATAAGCGATTACTCATTAGTATTAAAAAAAAGTTCAACAAAATAACCAAAACCCGAAACTCTACATAGACGGTATAACTCTGAAGCTGATTTATTTACTGTTAAAAGTCTCAATTCTATCACGAGTATTGATAAAGTTCATTGGAATGCAAAAAGAAGTTTTATGAAAGTAGTGATGTTTTTTGTCTTTTTTTTCTTTTTTTTTACATAAAATATTTCTGCATGTTTTATTTCGCTCTTTAATTGGATATTTTACTTTTCAAAATGTCTTCAGATCCATATATTTTTCTATTATTCTTGCCAGATGTTAAAAAAGAATTCATTAGGTTTACATGAAACAAATTTTTGAATTGTAAATATATAATAAAGACATACTTTTTCTCATGTAAAAAAATAAGAAATTTTGTAAATTTTATTTTATGTAATTTTAAAAATAAAAACAATTCGCATTCATTGCAGTTATATATTCAAAGTTTTTATGCAATAAAGTTTTTATCATGGGTTTTTAAAAAGATTATTTTATCGATTTTAAATTTTTTCAATCAACCAATTATGAGATTATCTGATTTTGCATTTACTTTTTAACTTCCATTCTACATAACAATCTTCATGTTTGCTTGAAAAATATATAGAAATGACCATAAAGTGGGGGGGGGTCAAAAAGGTGGGGGGCTGAGCACAAGTCTCATTTTTCTTGTTGTGGTTTTATTTATTTTCAACCCTGTGGACTAAATTAATCGTTTATCAATGCAGACACAGGTGTCATAAAAAAAAAACTATAAAAAATGGCAAAATACATAATAAACTGTAATATCTAAAAAATTATTAGCAAAAATTGCTGCTTATCTTCTCATCTTGAAAGTTGTCAGTCTACTGATAAAAGTCTGACTCCCAACATTGGAGTCAGTTTTTTAAAAATCTCTTTAAATTTCAACTCCTGCAAAAAAAAAAAAAATTGCTGATTCCTGACTCCCTACCTCTCGTTATAATGGACAACTAAATCCAATTATATGAAACTTCATTTTTAATTTAATGGAAAATACACTATTATATATATATATATATATATATATATATATATATATATATAGGTAGAAGGATGAAAAGGAATTAGAAAAGCGACGGAGGCAGATCTTTTTTTCAATTCAGTTGCTCAATGCAAGGTATATTCCGCAAAAAAGCAATTTATTCAATTAACTTTTTCCTGAAGCCAGGCTTTTCAAAGATCAAAATCTTATCATCAGAGGAAATTGCTGAGATAGTTCTTCACTTTATATATATATATATATATATATATATAAATTTTATTTCCTTAAGTTTAAAGTTCAATAGTACCTGTAGGTACTAGAGCTCCAAGTATGCTAATAAGTTAATAGAGTTTGAGGTTTTGTTTAGTGCACTTAATATATTATTTTAATTCCTTAAGGTCACACACGAATGCATGAATGAACAAATAATATAATTAAAAAAATGCTTTAAACAAAAAAAAACTTTAGCTCTATTAACTTATTATTATAGATATAGATTGGGAGAGAGGGTGGGTTCTAATGATTCAAGTATTTTTTTAAATCAAGAATTCTATTTTCAAGATGATGTTAACAAAAATTATTATCAAATATGTAGTATTCTATTATTCAAGTTGAATCATTTTAAGCCCAATATTTAGGATTCTTCAAGTTAAAGTTGCTGTTAACTTTCTGCGGTACAATTTATTCATCTACGATTTATGGCAACATATTTTTTAAGCAAACTTTTATCTGAAATGTATTATCTATTTATAATTGGCACTTGAAACTAGCATTAATTTACATGAATTCAAAACTTTTTAAGTCTTGGGGAGGGAGGGGGTCGTATTTTTTCAACCCTTAAAAGTTAACCTATTGTAATTATTATTTTTTTAATAAAAATTGAATTTTTTTCTTTCTTTGTTGGCATTTGTAGCTGACTTTTCAAATCAGGTTTTTTTTTAAGTCGTATTATTTTTTATTGCATTTATTTTACTTACTTTAAAGCATTCAACATATTGAAAATGTCAAATTAACCAGTTATATGTGACTAAATTGATGAATAAAGTTTATTTTATAAAAAGCTCACCTTTTGTTTTTCGTTTTTAAATATAAAAGAAAATCTGTTAGACGAGACCGAAATTTAACAAACAAGAATGAGTGAAAATTCATGCCTTAGACAATTTGTCATGAATTTCATATTCTTTCATAATGTCATGAATGTATAGCATCTTCTTAATGTCTTTCGGAATTTTTTAGATGAGATTTGATAATTGTATTATTTGGATTATTTGTTGGTGAGAATAACATCCAAGATAAAAACAGTTGTCTGAATGATCCAAATAATACAAATATTCTCATTAATAAAAAACATTTTCTTCATATTATATAAAAAATATTATTCAATTCAAACCAATTCCATATCTGTATTATTTTTTAAAAGTTGATTTTACTTTATATTATGTGCAAAGTTTATTTTAAGAAATATAAAATATGACTTTAACTGCAAGTACGATAATCAAATCTTGAAACTTGTTTGAATTGTCATTTTTTAATGAAAATTTGAAAGATTTTATTCATTTTATTCATTAATAGCTTAGAACATTTAACGATGGAATTAGATGAATTTCAAAATAATGATTGAATAAAGTATCAGATGAAATATTTAAGCAAATTTTATACGTATATTGTTAATAGCATAACTGTTCTGTGAGGAGAAAACAAGGAATAAATAATAATTGGTGTTTTGGCATTAACTCTTTGAATCCTGTCTTTTTCATACATGGGTAGTATGAATATTTTTACTTATGTCTTTATATTCAGCTTCCGCAGTAGTAATTCATTCTGTTTACTAAACGAAGATTGTTCTTGGTAATATGGGGAACACTCTCTCTTTCTCTCTCTCTCTCACACACAACTTATTAGTGGACAACCTCCACAGGGAGTTCTGATATCCTTATTCCTATTCTGTGGTATCGGTGCACATGCAGAAATTCTTTCTTGAAGTTTTTCAATATCAAGTGATTTATAGTGGTGCTGGCATTCTGTCATTTGCTAATGTGCATTCTACAGGGTGGGCAAAAATAAGGGTCCTATTTTTAAAAATTCATAACTTTTTTATTTATTGATTTAAAAAAAAATTTTTTTAAGAATAAGTAAAGGACCCCTTCCGAAGCAAGCATGAGCCGTATTAGCCCTAAGGAACGTACCCTCATTTAGAAAACATTATTTTTGCTTAAAAAACTCAAAACAGTGTAAAAAACAATACTTTAGTTTTTGTAAGTTTTAAGAAGTGTTTTTCGGCTAAAATTTGTTTTGTTTATTTCAAAAAATCTCGGAAGGGTCAGTCTACACACACATAAAGTTTGGTGAGTTTAACTTTTATTTTGTGGAAGTTATTCAAATTCAAGTTATTCAAATTTAAAGATAGGACCCTTATTTTGGCCCACCCTGTATAAACTTATTGTACTCTAAAACAGTCTAGAGACATGGAATTGGCACGCACCTTTGGTCATATCTACGGCATGAAGTGAACACTGAAGAAACAATTAAGTTTTTCTTCTTAGATTGAATTCTGCCAACATGCTTCCCTCCTCTCAGCTGCCTTCCTCTAAATATTTACACTCCTTATTCATATTTAATTTAGTCCTGAATTTTACCAGTTTCTAAAGTAGTTTAAGTTTAATTTGGAAGCCAGTTAATTCTTTTATACAGTATATTACTGTAGGAATATTTACTCAAGTTATATTAGGGGTGGGACGTAATGGGTGAAAATTTCAGATTCATGCGAGTAGTATTTTTTTGTGTTCATTTATACATAAATAACACTAAACAATCAAACATTTTGAAAATTTTGCAAAATTCAGAAGGTGCAGGCCACTAGTTTTTGGCTATTTTACATTCATGAAAACCCTTTCACAGCCTAAAAATGGTCCTAAATTAAAGTACTATATCAGATTTAACCATCTATATCCATTCATAGCTTTTGAGGATGGTTTAGGACCTGCAATGTCGCATGAAACCACCTTTTCACCGAAAAATGATAGATTTTGAGTCCCGTGGAGCCCTAACGGCTATTTTTGGCTTGCACCTTCTGAATTTTGCAAAATTTTCAAAATGTTCGATTGTTTAATGTTATTTATGTATAAATGAACACAAAAAAATACTACTCGCATGAATCTGAAATTTTCACCCATTACGTCCCACCCCTAGTTATATGGAGGTTTACAAGAAAACAAAATAAATTGTGAAAATATGCAAAATAAATTATAAATAAAACTAGTTTATATCATCTCCTTAAACAGTCTGACACAAGTAGAGAAATGTTTGGATTTCTTTTTATCAATTTCTTAAGCAGCTGTCAGAAAATTCCTCCAACCTAACAAACTTCATAGCCAGAATAAGTATTTTCTGAAGTAAAATGGAAGCTGAAGTGAATTAGTGTAAAGAACAAAAGGCTACATGGATAAAAAGGAAGAAATGGCTAGTCAGAATCAAGTATCGATTTGTCAGATGTAATGCTATTTAGGTCTAACTTCGAAAATCTGACCGACTTAATTTTATACATTAGATAACTTGCTGATTAAAAAAAACAAAAAAAAACTATTAAAATACAATCAAGTATTTTTTTAATAATAGAAATATAAAATTCTAATATTCAACTAGTTTATACCCACTCCTTGAGCGGTGTTGGTACAGTACCTGGGTATATCAATTTCCATCTGTATCACTTTATAGCTCGTATAAAGAAAAATATTTGAAATTTTGTTGAAAAAAAAAAGTTCTACTTACTATTTGCATGAGAGAGTAAGTAACTATGATTAATGTATTTACCTATTGTTTTTATTGCCCCCCCCCCCCCAAAAAAAATGATGTCTTTAAGCAAAAGATAATTTGCTTTGAACTAATGCCAAATACCCTTTGTGTATACATTTTTGCGGATTATTAAAAAGAAGGTCACTTAATTTAAAAAGAATATATTTCTGTAATGTTTTTTTTAGACTATTAAGCTAATTTTTTTTAATTTCTAAAACACATATCTAGTTTGATAAAAAAAAAAATCATTTAAACTTACATGAGATTCAAACTCGGGTATTGATATTATAAAAACTACTGCCTTAGTGCTGTGTACTCTGCCTATTCCTTTTTTGTCAACCAATCACATGTTTCTATTTGTATACGAACAGACAAATTCTAAAAACACCATAATCTTTTTAATAGTACATAGAGTATAATCAAGGATAAAGTTATGGAAAGACTTAATAAGATTCTTAATATGAAAGAAATTGATATATGTCCTTATTAAAGTAAATAAAATATGTAGTGAAATTAATTCTAATAAAATTACTTACTATTATAACAAATAGAAAAACTCAACTAGTTTCTTTTATATTAAGAATCTTATCCTTAATCCTTTCTATAACTTCTTCCTTGATATAATTTTATTCAAAATTTATTTTGTATATTTTCACAATTTTATGACAATTCAAATCGAATTTTCTGCTTTTCTTAGAATTCAAGAAATCTGATAATACGTTAAAATCTGGCTAATGCATTTATCATAAACCAAGGATTTTTTTTTTTCAAGATTGCAAATATGCATTCGACTATTTTTTTTTCTTTATTTTTTATTTTTTACTACACAAGGTTTATGATTTAGTTATTGAAATGTTTTTTTTTATCCTATTATTGTAACTTTATAACCATCCATTAACAAAAATATAAGTTATATCAAATGTTGACTATTATTATATTTTAATCGCTTAATGCATAAAGCTTCTATTAACTGCTATTCATATTTTTATAAACTTTTGTTTTTAGTTTTGTTTATTTTATAAAGATTAAGACAGCTTTTCAGGCTTTTGTTTTATTTCTTTTTGTTTTTGTTTTTAACCAGAAGTGAATAAGTTTTGGATGCCAAGACATGTAAGTGTTTGTATCTGAATATTTTGAAGGTTTGGGTTGAACAAGTCATAAATTCATTTTTGTCATAGTAATAAATATTTTTATCATTAGGTTATCTTTACATACTTCTAAATATGTTCATATTTTCTCCTGCTATATTGCGTAACATTCATGTTCAATTGCAAAAAGAATATAAAAAAGAATAAGTTTTTGTAAATAATATACAAAAACTTATCCTTTTTCTTATAATAATAATTGTTTAATTTTATGATACAATTATTCTGTGGAAAAGACTACATAAACTTTAGCTTAAATAAGTGTATAAAAATTCTATCCGGATGATTTGTTATAAAATGGAACATATTTGAATAGATTCTTAGAAAACCACTGAGGTTGATACAAAAATCTATAAAATGTGTAAAATAATTTAAAAAATTGGCTGTACTTTTATTTATCAAAATATTTTGTAAGCTTCAGTTCGATAAGTACTGTACATTTTTTCTAGATAATATTTCTGTTTTATAAGTATTGTTACTTCTGTACTATTCGTTCTGTAGATAGATATTCAAAGAAATGCCATTAGCAAAGATGTTATCAGACAAGTGTCAATAGATTTTAGAAATCAAACTATTTTACCTAATAAGAAGATATGCAAGTAAATATAAGAAATAAATACGTCAATATTTATTTAAAACAAATATATTTGATAATCTGAAATCTAGCATAGATATAGAAATGTTGGAACTTGCAAGTTGTGCAATATGCAAGATTTGATGACACAACTTCAACCTACCTTTTGGGGGGTTATTTTGGAGATTTTCTTTTTCTAGGCTCATTTAGTCTTGTCTGCCCGATTATTTAATGGTTTGGGAGAGAAGAAAAAAAGAGATGGATTCATAGCTTTTTTTGCCAAGTGACTCCACAGTCTTGAAAAAACTTGAACCTGCCACACTGAGCCACCAGTCTACATCGCTAATCATTACATATCTGTACAATGAAGTTATATTACTTTAATCATAGATAGCTACATAGAAATATAACAGCTATGAGTTCTTTTCAAGTATATCAACTTTTTATTAGTGTTTAAACCAAGGCCATCCCTATAACAGGCCGAGATATCTAACATTTGGGGTCATGAACTGAAGGCAAGATTTCTAGTCAGTCAGCAGATATCTCTTTAGCTGGTAACACTTTACTCTCATTGCTCCAAGAAAATTTCATTCTGAAAGGGGATTCTGACTCATCAAATTTATTTCAGCTGAGATTCTGTATTAGGAATTACATTTGAATTATAAGTTTGTAAAAAGTCAAAATTGAATAATTTTGAGAACTAATTTTTCGCCATTATTAAAAAAAAAAAAACGGTACTTCAAATTTGCTAGATGGTTTTGTATATTTTGTAAAAGTTTCATATCAATCTTTTTTAAGGTTTTCTTTTTCATGTTGAAAGCCTTCTTTATGCAAAAAATCCCATTCTGACTTTTTACAGTATACTCACATGCTTATGATCCAAATATAATTCATGATATAACACAGAATCTCAGTTGAAATAAATTTGATGGGTTAGAATCGTTTTTCAGAATGTAAGGTTCTCTGAGAAATGAGAGTGAAGTGTTAGCAGCTAAAAAGATATTTGCTGACTGACTGGAGATCTTACTTCCAGTAAAAGACCCTCAATTTTTAGATATCTCGGCCTGTTATAAAGATAGCCATGGATTTAAACTCATCTATTTTGGCTCATTTTTGCTATATTAGAATGACCAGAACAAAATAAAGAGGACTGCTGTGGTTTCTTGAGTTATAGCTAGTAAGATTTAAACATGACGATAAGCATTTTCTCAAATCTGTTTCATTAAAAAAATATGCAAAAAGGTTAGCCTATCAGAAGCAGGGAAATATCAATGTTATTGCAATCGCAGTCATAAATCTCATTATTTCATATACTGAAGTTAATTGCTAAAGGTATCTTCAGACTTGTATTTTTTTTTTTTTTCAGAGATATATTGAAATAACACTAAGCACAGAAAACATTGTTTGCTTTAAGATGTTAAAAAAAAATTTTTTAAGACAGACAATATCTTTATTTAATATTAATACTAGCTGTTCCTACCCGGTGTTGCCCGGGAGTTAATGTAGTTTTAATAATACATGAGGAATAGAAAAGTAATGTAAAGCCAGAAAAGCCAGAATTTCACAAAGTAATTAATTAAAATGGCTGACTTGTTTTCTAAGAACTGGTAAAGCATCATAGTGGATATAATCAGTAAATTATTTTTTAAATAAATAAATAACTTATTTGGTGTAAGTAGAATTTTTATTTCATGCAATTAATCCCTAAAACGCTTGATTTGTTTTATAAGAAATCGAAATGTAAAATAATGTTTGTAAATAAATTGTTTCTAAATAGGATTTATATTTAACAAAATAATTCATTAAAATGGCTGACTTGTATTATAAGAAACCGCAATGCATAAAAAAGAAAAGAATTTGCCTCCTCCTCCTCTGACCAATGATGGAAAAGATACTGAACATTTGATCCCAGCTCTAAAGAGCAGAAATCAACAGGAAAAGAATCACTTTCTTGAACAATATGCAATTTTTACGTGCTAAAAAGTTTACACATGTTCCTAAGGAAAAATATTTGAGGACCCTATTCTTAATGTATCTTTAGTATGGCAAGATATTTCATCAGAAATAGCTACAGTGTGGAACATATTTTCAGATAACATCTGACCCTAACCCAGCTGTCAATGGTGTGTCCCTAAGTACCTATTATACACAGTGTAAGCTGTAGATTTTGATGAAAAATCCAGCTCCAATGAAAAGGGTTTGTGAAGAAAAGTATAAATTGCCTTCTCTTGTGAGTGAGGACGAAAAAGATACTTCACTTTGATCCTAACTCAAAATGCCAGTAACACGATTAGTATCACTTTAGTGAACAATATGCATTTTCTACGTGTTAAGAAATTATTAGAAAGTTTACATGTATCGCCGTAAAAAAATAAACAAATATCTGACCAAGTAATAGACAATGGTAATTTTGATTTGCTGTTTATTTTTTTAAATTTCCTTAAAATATTTTAAATTTAAATTTTGTTTACTTGTTTCTAAGCAAAGTGATACACAAAGTATAACACCTGCACTCTCTCAACAACAAACATGTGCACACTGACACGTGTATGCACAAAACTGATAACCACCATAAATTGCTGTGTTGTTACTACCTCGCAACAAATGATTACAAACACTAAGAAATCTACGTACACAATGCAACTACTGCGACTACTACAATTTTGTTTTTAGCGCACCAAAGTTTAGTATTATCCTTTTTCTCATCAGCCTTGAACTTTAGGGAATCATGTAAAAGTTTCTGATGAATGTAAATAAAAAAAAATGTATATACTTTGTACGGATGACTGTATATGCAATGGATATTGAGTCATGCATACATAAGAATAAGAGGATAATCACAAATTCCGAAAGCCACTTGCAACATTTAATTAAAACAACAGTGTTGATGTATTCTAGAAATCAAACTATTCTACCTAATAAGAAGATATGCAAATAATTATAAGAAATAAATAGGTTAACATGTGTTGAAAACAAATTTAATTGATTATCTGAAATCTGGCATAGATAGGGAAATGTAGAAGTTATCTCTTTTATTAACTATGTAATCAGCTGATGTTATGCAAGTGATGAGTGTAAAATGGCTCTATATTAAAAAAAAGTTCTGAATTTGAAAGAAACTAAAGCAAAATATATTTTTGTATTTAAAAAAAACTGGTCTCAGGAAAAAAAAACAATTATATTTGTTTTTAATGTATTTGTTTGTTTTATATGAATCTGTAGAAAATGCTGTTACAATTCTTTATTTTTTATAGGAAAAGGTCAACTTTCTATTTTTTTCGTTTTTAACAAATAAGAAGCTTTTATTTTATTTCGAAAACAAACAAGGATAAGGATATTAAAATATGCATAAGAAAAAGCATCTACTATTTGGAAGCACAATGTACAAAAGAACAGATAATTTTTACTTGTTTATTTTTTCTTCATCAAGACTTTGACGTTACAGGAAGGCATCATAATTAACATGACGTTGCCTAGGGAGATGCACTGAAACATTCAAGCAGTCTTCTGGGGCCCATGCATGCCATTTTTATTATAAATCACTACGTTTAGATTAAAAGTTTTTGAGTATATTGCAAAAAGTCAAAATGGTAGTTCAGTCAATATAAAAAAAAAAAAACTAAAGATTATGACCTGAAACTTTTACAAAATATTAAAAACTAATTAGCAAATTTGTCTTAAGAAATGAAAAAAGTATGAACTGTTTTTATTTTATTTTTTTAATAATGAAGGGGGGGGGGAAGACTTCTCAATAAAATTTATTTTTTATTTTTTTATAGTATGCTCACAATCTTATAATTCAAATGTGATTAATGATATAATACAGAGTTTCAGGTGGAAAAAAATTTGATGAGTTAGAATTCCCTTTTCAGAATAAAATTTTCTCGGAACAATGAGAGTGCAGTTTTAACCGCTAAAAAGATATCTGTTGATTGAGTAAAAATCTTAGCTCAAGTAAAAAACCTCAAATGTTTGATCTCTCGGCCTGTTATAGGGATGACCTTGACTGCAGGCAATCGACTATTTCTTCTTACTTATTGTTACAAAAGTAAATGAATTTAAAACTTTGTTAATGTTGTAAAGTATGGTGTTTTTTCTTATATATTTTCACCCTTGAAGGTGAACTCACTATCTTGAGTGCATGTCTTAGAAGAGTCTGTATGTGCTTGCACTTTTCTCCTCCCATCCCACTACTCCACCACTTTTGACACTTTCTGCTTTGTCAAACTTTCTCTTAACAGTCACGTAAGTTTTCAGGTGAGTTGTATGATTCTGTTGGGAATACACACATGTTCTGGATGAGGGCAGCAAAAGACAACGTTGGCTCGTGACTCCGTACACACTGTATGCAACAAGAGTATAATGCCTTTGAGGTACATTTTTTTTCTATTCATTTTGCTGTTAGCATACATGCATATAAATATCATCTAATCTCATCATCATCATCATATTCGGTTTAACATCTGTTTTATGCTGGCATGTGTTGGACGATTTTTAGAAATTTACTTTCAAACTAACCTATCTCTGACCAGGTCTTTATTTTTCATTTATCATTCTTTCTCGCAAATCCATCCTTATCATTTCCTCCCATGTTTTCTCTTAGCTTCCCCCCTCCCCGTGAACTGAACCTGCTATCTCAACTGTTCTACATCTAATAACCCAAGAACTCTCATCCATTCTTTCAATGTGATCAAACCAATTAAATTTCCTGTTCTGTATGCATCTCCCTATACTGTTCACGTTTAATCTCCCTCTGGGGTCATCAGATCTAAGCCTGCTTTTAACACTCACATTACACATCCATTGTATCATTCCCATATCATTGCTCTCCATGCAACACATATCCTCAACCCTCACTGGCCAGGTTTCACTTGCATAGATCATCACATGGTGCACACATGCTTGATAGACTCTTCCATTGGCCGACAGTGGTAACGCTCTGCCGGTTAGTAATTGCAGAAGTTCTCTGAACTTACTCCGTCCACTTATAACTCTTGCAATCACACGAGCACCTGCTCCATCATATGCTTTAATGGTATCACGAAGGTAACAAAGCTTTTCGACAACCTCAATAGCTTTGCCATCCAGATATACTTTGTCCACATCTGAGTTCTCATCCGTCTCCATTGTCTTACACTTCTGGCACATAAACTGGTTATCTTATCTCAACCTACCACTAATTCTACTGCACTTCTTGTGCACCCTATGCTTACAAGTGCCACAAATAGTCTAAATAATAAAGTTAATGGCAGAGATGGAGAGAAGCAATGGCATAGCATGTGCAATTTGAGCACAAACTAAAGTGTACAGAGAATCATTGGAATTATCATTGGTTGGCTAAAGAAGATTTAAAACAGGGAAAATCAGGCAGCACTTGTTGCAGCCAAGGACCAGGCCCGGAACATAAACTCAATCCGAACAGGAATTTACTATCAGGTTGACTCAGAATTTGCAAAGATTAATTATATTATGAGTACCTGTAAGATGCTTGCATAGGTCTACAAAAAACTTCTGGACAACCTCAATAGCTTTTCCATCCAGATATACTTTCTCCACATCTGAGTTCTCATCCATCTCCATTGTTTTACACTTCTTGCACACAAAATGGTTATCTGCTCTCAACCTACCACTAATTCCACTGCACTTCTTGTGTATCCATTGCTTACAAGTACCACAAAAAATTGAGCTTCATCTATCACCCTTTCCACAAACTGAGCAAGAGAACTTACCTATTTCAGGGGTCTTTCCAACACTACAACCACTGATCATCACTTTGGTCTTGTATATATAATTCTTTTTACATACCATGTACTTGTGTAGTCGACCTGTAAATTATGTTAGGAACAACAAGTGGAAAAACTTATCGTCTTATCATGGCTACTATGACAAATGCTAGAAACGTTTGAATCCTAGCAGATAGATTACATTCTTTTCTTTTTTTTTTTTTTTTTGATCTCCAAAAATATTTATTCAATAAATAAATAATGCAACATTTGACAAAGTATGGTTACTAGGTTTAAATATAAAAATTCAATTTTCTACACATTAAAATATTAATGTAAACATTTGTGATACTATCACTTGCCAGGGGAGTGTGAACTCGGTCATCCGCTCCATGAGTGGCAACGATAGGCACATCCCTTTAATGGAAGGGTTAATCATACCCGGTCCAGTATTTCGACAGTTGCACGGCGGCATTAATAGGCGTCATTAATTCTCTTTGGAGAATTCTGACTGGTACCATCGCTAGAAATTGAATGCTTTTTAATGAGGGGGAAAAGGCATTTTGTATACAGAAAAAAATACTTTATTTATGCTGAAGAAAGCATTTACTCGAAGTTGAGTCTGGCTTCTGGCGAGCATGCAACCTACGCGTTGCGCTAGCAAAAACCAAACTGCATTTAAACCTCTCGCCGCAGATAAAGCAAGAGGGGAGAGGGAGGGAGAGACACAATCATATGAAAAGAAAGGGAAATACAGAGAATACAGTCGTCAGTGCCTTTCAGCTTCAATATATCTACATATCTGTAGAGATGCTCATTGATAGGCCCAGGTGATTGGGAAGTCTTGCATAGTGGAACCAATTGCTCCACTCGTCTCTGCTGCGATTGGTTTGATTACAGATCCATCAAGAAGACTGGCATATTTTGATCGCTTGTGGTCCTTTGCTGATGCTACCACATGTCTGCGGTTTGTCGCTGATTTCATTATTGATGAGGACACAAAAGTGTCAATACAAGCTACATACTATATAAGCGACTTACTGCCACTTCGTATAAGTACTGTTGGGAAAAGTATTGAATGCCCAATAGCAGTAAAATAGTTTCTCTTCAATCATTTCTGTTTTTTACAATGAATATTGTGTCAGTACAAAACAAAATCTTTACAAGGAGAAACACAAACACCTTTTTAGCTCAAAACTCTAAAATTAGTTAATATATGAATCACATCATTGACTTTAAGCAAAAATTTAAAAATGTCTTAAATAATTTCTTCTCTTGCATTTAACTTAACATATATTTATAAAGGCACACGCTAGGAAGTAAGTGTAGTATCTGTTCCGATGAATACTGCACCCTGTCCTGTGCAGTTCTAGGAGGTCCACCCTCCCAGGCTTCGCCTCCCCTCTTTGGGGAGGAGTAAGTTTATTGCTTACTGCTTGAGGCGCCCCTACCGGGGAATGCCGACGGGGCTGCCCAGGCAATTTTTAAATGGCCAGAGTGCTCACCTCTCGAGCGCTGGCTTTTAACCCCACTTACTCGACCCAAGCTGTGGTCACATCTTACTTGTGGGAGTAAGATAAAACTGGCCTTGTGCCTAACTCCTGCAGAGGAGTAAATAAATATATTTATAAAGGAAGGATTGCTGTACAAAAAATAACAAAATGTCGTTCATCTTGAGATATTTTCTAGAAATTAATATTCTAATTCTTATTTCATTTCAATATGTTCCATATAACTGTCCTGAACAGATTTGTGACCGCTATCCCAACCATCATCAATGAACCAGTGATGATTTTGTAGGCTTCCGATAAAGCCAAACGTGTTTTGTAAAATCATGTAAAAATAATTAATGAGGCCCTTAAGCAAAAGTATTCTGAAGAATTAAAATATTTCACTGAACATCAATCGAATATTCTATCCTTCAGAATTTTTAGTTTTATTTTAATTTTATGATTGCAAATCATTTACTCATTCAGTAAGAGACTTAAAATAGGTATCAGCCACCTAATAGTACTTTTAAATATTTTTTTATTTAAAGGAAGAAAACTATTTTGTACTCTAAAGTTATCTCCCTTGCAAAGGATGCCTCTGCATTTGACCAGATGACAACAAAACAGGAATATTCAAATGGAGGACACTACCGAAAGAGACAATTAAAACCTCATTTCATAGTAATTCTTCCAGTTATAAAATTGTTAAATAAATCATTTATATTCTATAGAATCATTTTTATCCATTTATTTTTTCATATTTGTGTCTTGCCACTCACAAACCACTTCATTTGGTGACAAGGCATTACATTTACTAACAAAGCTATTCAAGCAAAATTGTTGTTTTAATTATGGTTATGTGATAGTGCTTGTTATTGTAAATATGTATTTAACAATTTTAAAAAAACGTTTATGTATATATTTTTTTCAGTTTGAAATATAGTTTACGATTTCAGAAAATATTTTGTATGTAATTAAACATTTTATGAAAATTTTAGTTCCAAAATCAATCAACAAAAATCTGAAAGTTTACTAAATTAATAAAAAATTTAGTAAACTTTCAAATTTTTGTTGATTGATTGTTTTTTCATGACAAATTTCATAATTTGGTGTCATTACATGACAAAAAGTTTTAAATTATTTTCAAGGTGAACTTTTTTTCTTTTTTTTTCACAAATTTGTTCACAAAACAGATATTTTCATTCTCAATATTTTATTTTTTACTTTTTAAAAAAAAAAACTAGCATGCACATCCGGCATTGCCCAGGAATAAATGTGTATTTCTGCTTCCAACCTTGAATTCCATATAACCTTTTTTATATTTTTTTTATTTCTATAATTTCCAATTTTCTGTAATGTTAACAACTTAAATCATTTTCTTATCGAAAACAAGTTTTTGATTCTTCTTTTGCCATTTTTACATTTCTTTTCTCTTTAGACAACTTTTATTGTACTGTTCAATTTTTAATTTTTTTTGTTTACTTAAATTCACCTCAAACAAGGAGGCAAATTGCCATTGAGACGTAAGGGGCTACTGTGAGAGTAGAAAGCCTACCGGCATCTGGGTACCTCTACAGTGAAGGGGTGGAATTTAGCTAATTGTCATGTTTTACGCCAAAATTTACATTGCACATTGAATTATCATCATTCTATTTACGATTAATCGAATATTTATTGAAATCAAAAATGCAATAGCATAAAATAAAATTTTTAAAATCCTTTTTAAAAAAATTATTTGCTTGCATAATTAAATCCACTAGAATGCATTTCCGTTTATTTGTAAACAAGTCAATCGTTTAAATCTTTTGTTAATAGTTGAAAACAAGAATTGATTATTTTGTGACTCGTCAAAACTTAAAATGTAATTGAAATTCTTTTCCCTTCAGTGTAAATAGGTTTCAGTTATCAAGACATAAAACCATATTGAATGAATAAAATCAAATTCCAACAATTAAGGATATTTTAAATCGCACACCCGCTAGAGTAAATGTGGCATTGTGGTGATTGATAATGCGTCTAGTTAAGAGTAGGATAGATAGGAAATGACTACCGACCCTACACTTTTGATAGCCTTATGCCTAACTTGTTACAATGTATAACATGTTTGAAAATAAATAATTCAAAGTGTAGTATCTGTTCTGTTCTCAGTCAGAGAAGGAAATATCTGAGGCAATTTTTATTCATGTCCCATCCATAGTGACCCTTTTTGAAGAGCTAGGTATCCCCCACATAAAAACGACCTTGTGTCTAACTTTGCCCTCGTGTGGAGGCAAGTAAATAAGGACTCTCTTTATTTGTATGTAGAGATATATACGGTGCAGTTTATGTATTTATGTCTGATAAGAATCTTGCAAGTCTCTTTGTGTGCATGTGTGTGTGCATGTGTGTGTGTGTGTCTATATTCTTGAATTGGATAGATATGTTGAGTTCTATTTACTTGCCTCCCCACAAGGGAAGAGTTAGACACAAGGTTGGTCTTTAATGTGGAGCAAATCCAGCTCCCAAAAAAGAAGCACTGTGGATTGGGACAAAAATAAAAATTACCTGTCTAAAATGATTTCTCCTTCACTGACTGAGAGCAGAAAAGATGAAGTGTAATATCAGAACAGATACTACACTTTGATGCTAGCCTAAAGACCAATGAACTTGGAGTTTATTGTATCTGTTGATTACTTTTTCCAAAATTTTAACAAACCTTTGTCAAAGTGTAAGGTGAATAAAAAATTTTTTTTTAATTTTCCAGAATGCATATCGTTCTCTGGGACTTTCTCTAGCTTTCAACTAACTTTTAAGCATCTTCGTAGAGGGGGGGGGGGGGGTATTGTAAAACAATGGATATAGTTAAATGTGGTAGGCACAAATGAAAAGAGATCTTTTTAATGCTGAATGGAAAAGATTTTGATTAGAGTAGATTGATTGACATCATTCACTTCATATAAGATGCAATCGTGTAAACTAGAGGCATGTAAGTTATGGTCGTATAAGATAGGAGCACGAATTTTGAAAATAATATGGTTTGTTATATTAAATACTGAAACGTCAATGTTTGAACTTATTTTTTCTAAGAATTTTATTATCGTTTATTAGCTGTCTAATGTTGTAATTATTTTTAAGTTTAAACTTTAAAAAAAAAATTTTTTTTTAAATATTTCATTAAATATATCAAATTTAAGCTGTCATAAAAGTACATTATTTTTAATCGTTTGAAATCTGTTTCAAAATCTACCCCCAAAAAAGAATGATACTCTAAAAAGGATAGAATACTGATTTCATCATTATTCAATTAGAATTTAATTAAACAGATATTTTGCTTATGGTATGAAACATAAGGAAAATACACCTTTTAACGAGAGCAGTGTTTGTACATCAGTAATGTAAATAATGGCTGGCTTGATCAAACAACTTAATTTATAGAGAACTAGAAGAATACCCATCCCAAGACGGGTAGAATTAATTCCCCAAACAGAACAGTTTTGCACCACTTTTATGTTCCCTTACGAAGATTAAAATCAAGAAATAATAATAATACTAAACTTTATGTCTAGAATCCTTATACTAATTTTGATCAAAATCCATTACATGATTTAAATCCTTGTTAAAAAATGTAAGGCTTACGTTTCAGGGGTCTTAAGAAAAAATTAAAATTCAAGTAATCTTGCTTAACTAGTGTCTAAATACTATGGATGAAATTTAATGCAAATCTGAAATATTTTAATTTTTAAATGAGAGGTTTTGCCCATGTTATGCCACTTAAACCCCCTTTAAAATTCTCCAAAGAAACTTAAATTTGGGAAATATTTATCAATTGATGTCTAATACCTATTGTCAAAATTTGACAAGAATCAAAGGTATTTGAATTTTCACAAAGATTCCACCACCTTTTTACCCCCTTTGCATAAAACTGAATTAAACTAAATATAGTCCACATTATCCACCCTTACACCTATCAGCTGTGTCCCAAAATTCAAAATAATCGGTTAATTAATTTAGGAGTGAATCTTGTATATATATATATATATATATATATATATATATATATATACCTAACTTTATATAAATACAGATCAAAATCGCCATAAACAGTTAAATAATACTCAGCTGCTAGAAAGAAAGAAAAAAAAACATTTAAGTTTCAAATAATAATTCTTTCCTGGAGGGCGATGATTTAATTATATAATTTTCTTCTGAAAATTAAATTTTTAATTTTGCTTGACTTAACAATGACACATTTCTTGTTTCAATGCTAGAAAAGATAAGAGAGTAATTTACCATCAGTAAAATTTATTTCGGCAAAGGGAGATAATTACTCTATCTGGTAATGAAAAAAAAAATCAAAAGAAAAATCTTCTTTTTTTTTAATTATTTTAAAAGTCCCCCAAAATAATCGGCAAATTAAATTTAACGTACTTCTGTCTCATAATCTAATGTTAACTCTTATGTAAATAGCCGTGTTTACATTTTATTTTTATTTTTGTTTTTGTAAAATCTCTGTTTAAATAGAGTTTACTCAAATTTTTCCTTTTTTTTTTTTTTTTTTTTTTTTTTTTTTTTAATAATGCAGCAGAAATTTACATAGAAACTTTTTATTCTACGTGGATATTTTCTTTGATGTACTTCTCCATTTCTTGCAAAATGTTGCCCCATACTCGGTGTATTTATATGCAATATGATTTTCTTTTCTCTTCAAATTTAGAATTGTTAAACAAAAATGCACCAATGCTGACAACCGGTGTCTCGCTATGAAAATATTGTTTTGAAGCAAAAGCTTAACATTGCTAATGCTAATTGTTGCCATCTCAGCTTTTGTTCAAGTTTTATTCTTTTTGCTTTTATAATAATGAAAAGTGTGCATTTTGAGCTTCAATCTGCTTTTTACGCTTTATAAGGCATTGTTATATTTTGTAATTTTGAAGGAAATAGATAATAATATTAATAAAGAAAAAAAATATGTGTATGGAATATATGTTTGTACTAAAATTAGATTACTTTTCTTCCAGGAAACAGGCAAGGGAGATAAGTCATAACTTGTGATTTTTTTTTTTTAATAATAATAAATACTTCATATATTTTATGATTTAATTTTTTAGCTATGGAAAATGATTACACATTTGTTGAAACAAAGACTCTTTAAGTGCTTATAAATAGAGTTTATAGAGTTTTTTTTGTATTTTATTGGAAGACTGCAATAGAACATTATTACTATTACTATTCTATTTTCACAACAACAACAAAAAAATAGATACATAGTTCTAACCCACTTTTTCTTTATATATATATATATATATATATATATATATTAATTTTAAGTAAATAACATTAAATTATTTTTGCCTACATACGCCAGAGTTTCCAGCTTTTGCTCTCATCAGTGTAGGGATGATAATCTCAGACGATCGCACAGTTCGAACCCCTGCCACAGAATCAACCTAGTCTCCGCAAGCAAGCATCATTCTCAAAAAAATACACATGACCATAGTTACAAAAAACAAATCTAGTAAAATATTATGAAGTTAATCTAATACCCAGCTTTATAAAGGTTAACAATTATGTGAAAAGCGTACCAATTAAAGCTGGCAATTCAAGCTAGGCATATGTAGCACACTTACGAAAGTTGCCATTTGACAGAATTGGAATATGGTTTATTACTTAACTGTATGTAGGCCTCAAGTGCTTTTACAAGCCACATTGTAAAACCAGATGTCCGTGAAAGAGTAGTGCATATATATATATATATATATGGGAAGAGAAGGATGAAGGTAATCCGACGTGATGGGAAAATGAAAAAGGAAAACCAAAAAATGGATGTTTTTTATGTGTACATCAACGTTTCGTCTTTATTTATAAGACTTCATCAGGGTGATAAAATAGAGAAAAAATGTCATGCAAGTACAGATACATGTAGGGTAGACATATTTGGAGGAAAAATAAAATGAAATAATGGCCACTACTGGGTGGACGTCCGTACTTGTTGGAGTAAATAGAAATGAATGTTGAAGAAAATGAGTGGGGAAAAAACTTCCATTTTTTTCCCCACTCATTTTCTTCAACATTCATTTCTATTTTCTCCAACAAGTACGGACGTCCACCCAGTAGTGGCCATTATTTCATTTTATTTTTCCTCCCAATATGTCTACCCTACATGTATCTGTACTTGCATGACATTTTTTCTCTATTTTATCATCCTGATGAAGTCTTATAAATAAAGACGAAACGTTGATGTGTATATATATATATATATATATATATATATATATATATAATCCAAGTTAAGTGTGTATCCACAGGGTAAAACATCCGAAGAATCTGTGTTTATATAATAGTGCTCAATAACAAATAGAGCTATTTATTTATACTAAAAGTTTTATTTATACAAACATGTGATGGCTACACATTCAGAACATGTTTCAGTCGTAGCTTTAATAAGCAACGACCTCCTCAGACCAAAAAAAATATGTTTGAAATTCAACCGTCGTTAGTTCAAGGTTACGTAGCTTGAAATAATCAACTGTCTTCATCGTTCAACTTCATCGTTCAACTTCATCGTTCAACTTTAAGTGGGTCAAGATGATGACATGTTATGGGAGGAGGATATACATTTGTCTAATAAAATCACACACCATAAACATGTTTTTGCACAGCAAATACGCGGACCTATAACATTTGTACATGGATATGCAATTAATAAGTCGGGGAAAGTAAGGCAAAATATGAGTTTCTAGGCTTACATGGCTTAGCTGATAACATAATAAAAATTGGATAATAAGAAAATAAATAATAAGAAAAAGAAGAAGAAATTAAAAAATAAATTATAAAAATAAAATAAAGATGAAAATATAAAAATACTACTAATAAAAATAATATTTTAAGACTAATAAATATACTAGTGATACATGGAATGATGATGATAATAATAATCATATTGATAATAATGATGATAATAATAATCATATTGATAATGATGATGATGATAATAATAATCATATTGATAATAATGATGATGATGATGATAATAATAATAATAAGCATCGATCATAACACACACACACACACATATATATATATATTTAAACTATAATATATATATAAGATAGAATTTTAAAAAACTAGCTAAAAAGAACCATTTATAACACTAAAAGATCACAAAACTAACTTCCACAACAAACCTATTTGCATGTTAATTGACCCAACTAAAACAAACATAGGTGTGATTAAGAAATACATACTAGAAAATATCAACGCCAAATTACGAAATACATTAATGTTGAACCAATGGAAAAACATTGCAAGCATGCCAGCTAGTACAAATTCTTCGGAATACATAGAGACAACAACTTAATTAGTTTCTATAACACTTCCAGTAGAGTAGTAAAAGAAAACAAATAGTTCAAATCCTAAAATACATAGAAGTAACTAAACTTACGAGGTAAACAACAAAACCTATAAACCATACAAAAAACAATAACACCCCTAACCCTACCCCTAACCCCATTGTGCATTAATAAACACTCAAACCCCCACGGTTTTCAAACAAATTAAGAAATCAGTAAAACACAGAATATCCTGCCATTCCGATAATATAAACATATATAACTAATAGAAACATCATCATTATTTGGTTCAACCCACAATAGTGAAATAATTACACCAATAGATAAATTATTTTTTAAACTGATAAACATTTTCCTAGCAACAGGACACTTCACAAAGCGATACATAGCAATAAGATTAATATCAGTTACTGCTGCACGGATATGTTTTATCATGCAAGCTATAATAAGTAAATTTAACTTTAAAATATTAAATAGCTATAACAAAATTAACAACAGCAGCAAAACTCCAACAACAATAAGCAAAGCAGAAATAATAGCAACAATAATAGCGCTGAAAATAGAACCCACCTATGCAACTGCAGAACCAGGGACAACTGCTAGAGAAATGAGTGCTTGACAAATAATGTTGTATACAGAGCCACCACACACTACAATATTAATAATGAATAAAAGGTGTACATAGGTACCAGAGAAAATACATTCAAAGACAAATACACCTAGCTTATGATCTGGAGAAATGTAGCATACAAAAACAGCACAAGTCTAAGTATGTATGAGACAACAAAAAAATGCACACCAATAAAATAGGAAATCATGAAAGTAGCACCGGCTTGCAGTATAAACAGCCGGTATTGTAGATTGTGTCTAGAGAAAAATTACCAAATAATATGTTTAAATCATAGGTTCTTATGCAGTTTACAGACCGGGATGAAATAATAAGGTTGTTTAGAAAGCTATTCTTAACATGGGGGGGGGGGGGCTTTATTAACTACTATGTACTTTCACCTAATAATTTAATAAACAAAAGTCTATTGTAAAAATTGAATTTAATTTTAAAATACTATCAAAATATAGCCCTGTCAATAAACTGCATAAGAATCAAAGTATAAACTATTCAACAAAAAACATGAATTCATTGCAAAATGTAAGCAGTTAAGCAAATATCTATGTCACATTAGCCTAGAACTATAAATAAAACACCAATGCAAACACACACAGAAATGGCTTTATTAATTAGACTCGAAGAAAAAATAAATAAAAGTAATTATAGAATTATAAACATTTGTCAAAATTAGTAATAATGTATATAAAATTAGTGTATCAATCTTCAGAGAAAAAATACCCAAAAAATTAATATAAGAATAAAAAATGGGAGTTATTCTGCTTGGTTTGAAAAAGGATAATTCTTAACGAAGGGAAAGTAAATTAACAAAATAAATTACCCTTGAAAAAGCATATGGATTAATTACTTATATATATATACACACACATTGGTCTTTATTATAGAGTTGACATATACATTGGTATCTAAAATTTTACATGAAAACCGGACATTTAACCTGAAACATTGTATATACTATAACCACCCCCAAAGAAGGAGGTAATGCCTGGGATGATGGTATCATGACCGCAGAACAGATACTACACTACACATTTCCTCCCCTGAATCGAGCATTGAAAGATAGTACATTAGTCTGAAATAGTATAGTAAACGGAATTAAACATAAAAAGATAGTAACAGTATAGTAAACGGAATTAAACATAAAAAGATAGTAATAGTATAGTTAACTGGATTAAACATCAAAAGATAATAATAGTATAGTGAATGGGATTAAACATAAAAAGATAGTAATAGTATAGTGAACGTGATTAAACATAAAAAGATAGTAATAGTATAGTTAACGGAATTAAACATAAAAAGATAGTAATAGTATAGTTAACGGGATTAAACATAAAAAGATTGTAATAGTATAGTTTACAGGATTAAACATAAAAAGATAGTAACAGTATAGTTAACGGTATTAAACATAAAAAGATAGTAATAGTATAGTAAACGGAATTAAAAATAAAAAGATAGTAATAGTATAGTTAACTGGATTAAACATCAAAAGATAATAATAGTATAGTGAATGGGATTAAACATAAAAAGATTGTAATAGTATAGTTACCAGGATTAAACATAAAAAGATAGTAATAGTATAGTTAACAGAGTTAAACATGAAAAGATTGTAATAGTATAGTTTACGGAATTAAACATAAAAAGATAGTAATAGTATAGTTAACAGAGTTAAACATGAAAAGATTGTAATAGTATAGTTTACGGGATTAAACATAAAAAGATTGTAATAGTATAGTTTACAGGATTAAACATAAAAAGATTGTAATAGTATAGTTTACAGGATTAAACATAAAAAGATTGTAATAGTATAGTTTACAGGATTAAACATAAAAAGATTGTAATAGTATAGTTTACAGGATTAAACATAAAAAGATTGTAATAGTATAGTTTACAGGATTAAACATAAAAAGATTGTAATAGTATAGTTTACAGGATTAAACATAAAAAGATTGTAATAGTATAGTTTACTGGATTAAACATAAAAAGATAGTAACAGTATAGTTAACGGTATTAAACATAAAAAGATAGTAATAGTATAGTTACCAGGATTAAACATAAAAAGATAGTAATAGTATAGTGAACGGGATTAAACATAAAAAGATAGTAATAGTATAGTGAACGGGATTAAACATAAAAAGATTGTAATAGTATAGTGAACGGGATTAAACATAAAAAGATAGTAATAGTATAGTTACCAGGATTAAACATAAAAAGATAGTAATAGTATAGTGAACGGGATTAAACATAAAAAGATAGTAATAGTATAGTGAATGGGATTAAACATAAAAAGATAGTATAGTTACAGATCCAGGCAGACAGATACAAAATCTTCATTAGTAATTGATGAGAACAGCTGTATGTTTTTTTTTACACCATATTAGAATTAAAATGTTCTTCCTCTACCTATCCATAAGTGTAACTCATCTTAATTGTCTATATTTTGTTAATTTTCTTTTTAGTATGGGTGATGGTATCACTTATCCTACACGCACAGTTGATTTGGATTCTGATCATCTTCTTGGTGAAAGGCAACGGTGGATGGAGGAAGGTGATACAAATGGAACAGCAGGTAAGCACGACTAACACAGATTCTACGGAAACATTTCCCAAATCACGTTTCATCATCGCAAGTAAACACTTTTTGTTTTGCAAATATTGCTTGGAAAGTGTATAAACTTTCATTTTATTCAATCAAATTTTAGAGACAAAACGAACAATAGAACTATTTTGAATCTATGATATGAATATGAAGTAAAGTACAGATACTTTTTCAAGTTAGAATAATAATTATAAATGTTGTAGGTTGTATTTACAAACCAGTTGGGTTGTATATATATATATTCTAAATGAATAAATGCAAAAGTTTTTCAGTTATCACTCTTATATTACCATCAAAACAGGTTACTGTTATTTAAATTAATAATACAAGACACTACTTTAAAATACAGTATATATAGTACTGATGAAAGACCCATAGACATTCATATATCTGTCTAATTAGCAGAGCTATTTTTTAAACAGTCTATAAAAAATTAATGTTTACTGTTATTCATTTCTAATTTTATTGTTTTATTTCTCCTATATATATGCAATAGTTTCGTCAATATTAACAGTAATTAAAGTTATTTAAAAAAAAAAAAGGATAAATTACGATAACCTTTCTTAAAATATGCTCATTAATTTTCAAGGAAGGTTGTTGTGTCGACCAGTTTAACAAGGTCATTTAAATAAAACCGAGCTAGAAAGAAATATATACCGATGCATAAGAGTTCATAGAGAGAGGGAGTAGGTGACTATTCTACCTCCTCACTCTCTCTCCTCCACCCACTCTCTCTCTCACTCCTTCTCCTGCTCTCTCGCGAGGCCAAATTTGGTTTTTATTGTTTTTAAAAGGGTCCCTCCCCATAATTAATCGCAATCGAATTAATTTCTTCTTTCTATTCATTTACTTCATATTTGAAAGATAAATAAATTTGTATTTGAATCTGGAGAAGAACACTTTTTAAGTAAATAAATATGCTAGTGTTATCGGCTTATTTCTTAGATAACGGCATGTTTCATTAGATCAGGTTCGATGAAAGTAAGTAAAGTCTGTTAGTGACTTATATAAAAATAATTAAAATAAAAATGTCTAAATATTGGTTTAAAAACAGATTTTTTTTTGTTTTTGCAACACAAGTTTATTTAAGGAAACAATGAAAACATTTTAAAGTCATAAAGGTTTGTATTTCTTTCATATTTCAATATCCCAGAATATCTAAGCATCCACTTTTGTAAAAAAAAAATAATAATTTTATAAATATTTTAATTTTTTTAATTGAATATTTGTATAACTCACCAAAAGACTTAACTCCAAATGTAATATATGACAACAGTGTTATTTCCTAGTTTAGTCATGTAAAAAATGTTGACATAAAGGAACAAAACTGTGACTCATTCGTGTTAAAAAAACATGTAATCTCTTTTTTGATACTATACGTCATCTGTTCTGGTCTCTATCAGGAAAGAAGAAATCCTTCTCAACTGAGACAATTTGCAAAGAAAAAGTTTGTAAGAAAAGTTATAAAATAATTTTGAAAAATGCGACTAATAGTCCATGTATTTGACATCCAATCCAATAGTCAGAACATGTCCCGGCATTGTGCATGGAAAATATAAAATATTGATTTAATTTTAAAAATAAATAAATATCAGAGTAATATCTGAGGAAAAAAAAGAAACTGTAATAAAAAAAAAAATTTTTAATTAAAAAAAAATTTTTTTTTTTAAATAAGCGGAAAATGTTACCGACGTGTCTGAACTCTTAGCGAACATTTGTTATTTTTCAACAATACCAATGTGAAGGCTTTGTTAAGTATTCTGTAATAAGCGGTGTTCGTTTCATTCTTATGCCATGAAAAATTAGCATAATGTGTAACTGGTGGCAAGCATAGTATATATAAAGAAGTGAGTAAAAGTGGTTGCCACCTGCTCTTTGGAAGGTTTTTTTTAGGAAGAGTTGGATAATCTGGAAACAATATAATATATATTGAAAGAAGAAGAAATGAATGCATAATTTCTGGAAATACGCATATGGTCTGAGGCTAATTGGATGACGGAACAGAATAGCATATGAAGGTTTTGGTTATTAAGCTATTATGTCTTAATGCAGATGGGAAAAATCAACTTTACTTTATTATATGGATTATAATCTACCGAATTATACTATGAAAGCTCTATTTAACTTAATCTGTTAACCATTGAGCTTATTTTTATCTGCAGTGTTTAATATATCCTGGAGATTCATAAGATCTAATTTGTTAATAAATTTTATATTATCTGATCTCCTGAGAATATTTTGAATTGTTGTGGATCTTTTACTCAAACTTTTTCGTTTTAAAAATATATATATATATATATATAAACAATAATATTTTTAATAAATAAATATTAAATATTAAATATTTAAATACCTAGAGACATCAATGTTTCATGCTAACGCAATCTTCAGTCTAGGAACTAATTTCCAACGGTCGGTGGGCGCGAACCCCGAACATAAATCGCCACTGATTCGTAGTCGGTGATCTTAACCAAAGGGCCATCGTCAATTAGTTAGTAAATATAGAGTAACTTTAACTGTAAATAGCGACACGTGGCCGCCATTTACCAGGCAGCAAGAGTGATCTTACGAAACGGTGTTCGGATCGCGCATATAGCTATTAGTACTGCTTGTTATTAAAGCTGCTCGAAAGTGCCCAGCCCTTGTGGGGAGGGGGGCTGATAAACGATAATATTTTTAATAAATAAATATTAAATATTTAAATACCTAGAGACATCGATGTTTCATGCTAACGCAATCTTCAGTCTTGGAGATATATATATATATATATATATATATATATATATATATAATAATGGTAATAATCCAGGTAAAAACATCCACAGGGTAGTAATCCAAAGAATTTCAACCGGGTTTATAAAAAGTGCTCAATATCAAATAGAGCTTTATATATGATAATTTTTATTTACACAGACATGTACAAAATCTGCGACACTGGCATGTCGATGTTATCGATCAACTCTGCCTGATGAGATCTCAGTTTATAATAACTGTTGATCGATAACATCGACATGCCAGTGTCGCAGATTTTGTACATGTCTGTGTAAATAAAAATTATCATATATATATATATATATATATGAATTTAAAATAGAATTTTAAGTTTCAGACATGAGAATTCATATAAAGTTGGTTTACGCACATTTCAAAACAGAATTTATTTTTACAAGACCGATAGAAGTCAAAACATGAAATAAAACTGTTATTTTCCTTAAACAGCTTATATATATATGGATATATTTGCAGTGATGAAATTGTTCCGAGTTTTCTGATTTTAGCATATGGGAGATATAATCAAAGGCTTCAAATTGAAAGAGAAAAGAAGCTGAAGAAAGCAGAAGATCAAAGAGACTCGCATGCCTATAAAGTTTCACATAATCACTATTTTAATATCAATACAAAATATTTTCAAAATTGTCACTTTCATCTATGATATATAAAATTTTATAAACATTAAATCAGCCTACACTAAGTGTAGGTTGATGTTTATAAAAAATTTATAAAGCTCTACTTTGTATTGAGCACTTTTGAAAAAATATTAGTTTAAATTCATCTATCAACATATTTGAACATGATTAATCAATATATATATATATATATATATATATATATATATCCACAATCAGACATAACACTGTAGCTCACACAAACCATTAACGCCACAGACCAGAAGTCTTAGACTCTAGTTTCACCCTAGAATTCTGATGTGTTCTACTGAAGAGGCCAAAGGAGAGCAAAACTCAAATCTAGGGTTTGTCGACTGCAGTGTTATGTCTGATTCTGGAAAAAAAATGATATGATATCTCACATTTAATTTAATATATATATTTTTTCGGCATAATCACGTTGACACACCGATTCCCGTTAGATTACCGAAGTTAAGCAACGTTGAGCCTGGCCAGTACTAAATAAGTGACCATTTTGGAACACCAGGCACTGTATGTGGCCTGGAGAGGATATGGGCACTACCAGGTACTATCATGCCCACAGAAAAGTTAGGACAGATAGAGTATCTGCCTGACTCCCAGAGGACGTCCCTGGACGTTATGGGAAAACAACAACAATATATATATATATATATATATATATATATATATATATATATATTTGAATAGATTTTTTGTGGTACAAAATTTTTTATACATTTAAATAAAATAAGTGGAGCCATCTTGAATAAAGGGCCATATCACAAGTAAAAAGTAAGAAGAGGGGAAAAAAAAAATTTTTTGTTCAAGTATAATTATCGAATAAAATAATTAATTTACCATGCCCACAGAAAAGTTAGGACAGATAAAGTATCTGCATGATGGGAAAGCAACAACAATATATTTTCTTAAATTACAAGATGTACAAAACTGTTTTATTTTGTGCGTACTTCTGCAGAAAGTGACAATTTTATTTTGGAAAACATTTCACAAAGAAGTATGAACAGATTTTTGATAAACCATATCTTAAGCGGTTGGTGGATGTTTGAGCATTTGTGTGCGTACTCATATTACTAAATGAGAAATTCTGCAGATACTTAAACATCCATGTTATACCAGAGCGGTTATTTAAATGAATAAATGCAAAAGATTTTCCCACCCATTCTAACTATATTAACATCAAAACAGGCTGCGCTTATTTAATTCTATGATACAACATAATATTTTGAAATAACATACATATATATATAGTAAGCTGCAAACACCCACAACCACTGATATGTATTCCTAGTTATTTATCTACCTCCCACAAGGCAAGATGTGACACAAGGTCGGGAAAGTGGGATTAGATAAGCCAGCGCTCGAGAGGTGAGCACTCTGGCCATTTAAAAATTGCCTGGGCAGCCCCGTCGGCATTCCCCAGTAGGGGCGCCTCAGTCAGTAAGCAATAAACTTACTCCTCCCCAAAGAGGGGAGGCAAAGCCTGGGAGGGTGAACCTCCTAGAACTGCACAGGACCGGCAACCCCCAATAGACCGGCGTAAATCCAGACCCAAAGGCCCGGACAATACTGGTTTATTAGGCGGGGTAAAAACCCCTGGTTGAATCTGATATGTATTCCTAATTTGACTATTTATTTAATAAAGAGTTTCTAATAAATTAATATTCTGTAATATACTTTTCTAATTTGTATTGTCATATTTTCTTATATATATGCAATAGTTTTGTCGATAGTAATAGTGAAGTATTGATTCTGTTTGTCATGATACCATATTGCCAGGCATTACCTCCTTTTTAGGGGGCGAGTGTAGTATATGTTCATTCGTTCATCATGATAAAAATCCTCCCAGTCATTACCACCTCCTTTTTCCTCTCAAGCTTTACGTCTGCCTTTGGAGGTTAGTGTAGTATATTTTCATTTGTCATGATACATTCCTTTTGGGTATTACCTCCTTTGTTTGTTTTTTGTTTTTTTTAGTTGGGGGGGGGGGGGGTATAGTAAATGTTCGTTCCTCATAATACCATCCTCCCAGGATTACCTTCTCCTTTTTTTGGGGGGTATGGGGTATTGTAGTATCTGTTCTGTTGTCATAATATCACCCGTCCAGGCATTAACTCCTCCCTTTTGGTGGGGAAGAAGTAGTGTTTCTTCATCATGATACCATCCTCTCAGTCATTGGCTCTTTAGGGGTCAGTGTAGTATATGTAGTTCACTATAATACCATCCTCAAAGACTAGCAAAAATATGCAACCAAAGGAAGCATATTTTTGCTAGTAATCTATATATTGATGCAATTTCATGTTTGCATGTACGTTATCACCTTCCACCGTTTTTTAAAGATGGAATCGTCCGATCATCAAATCTGGTGATTGGTAATTAATCTGATGTTGCTATGGTAAAAAATTCTGACTTTACACATTTTATGATAAATTCCTTCAAATTTAAATTATGTCATCCCGTCGACTAAATGAATATATTTCCAAAAAATATTTAGCTGACAGTTATTTTTACGGTTAGAAGACAAAATATTTGTTTAAAAAAAAAATTGTTTCAATTTTAAATAAATAAATAAAAACATTACATATACATTTTATTTATTTAAAGAATATTTAGCTCACAATGACGAATAATTTGATAGAAGAAAGGCCATTATTTTTAATAGTATTGACCCTGACAAACATTTATTATTTCAAAAAGAATATTATTTTTAACAGTAAATTATACAGATTGATCTAGAAAGCTCCATAAAATTTCTATGTGGTCCTGCTAAGCATTCTTAAATACACTCTACGTATCTGAAATATGGCTTAAATACTATTCTTAAAACTCTTAGGAGTCATTGTACATTTCATTTGCTGTACACTTTCAAAAACCGGTTTTAAAAGTCTTTGAACGCGTTTTATTTTCAATTTAAGATTTTGTTCAAATACAATATTGTTAAAGTTACATTTTCATCATGGCAGCACTGGCACATGGCAGACATCACTGAAGTTTGATTCATGTTTTTTTTTTGTCTTTCGGGGTGAAAAAAACAAACAAATATACAACTAAGTGTTCCAAACGCAATAAAAATTACTTTTGTACCTAATTGAAAGTAGAAAATGACAAAATTAATCACTCTTCAGTGATTTCCAGAAACTGGAGTCAGACATTTTTAATTCTGACTGTAATATTGTGTTTGAACAAAATCTTAAATAAAAACGCTTTCAAAAACTTTAAAACCACAAAAACGTTTATTTAGATAGGTAGAAAAATAACTGTTATTGCCTTTGGTAACAGTTATTGTTGAATATTTTTGTTTTTCACACATTTTTTTCTTGTTAACTATAATGCACCATTGCCTTACTGTCCTGTGTTATTAGTTTTTAAATTTTATTTTTTTTATTTTGCTATATATAATAAACAATAGTTTTACATATATAAGTAAGTATAAAGATTGTATTGCCAAATTTGATTTATTTATTTAGTGGAAGACAAAAAAAGGTTGATATGTAAAATACCGATCCCCCCTTTCTCTTTAAAATTGTTATTACTGATGTTTTTAGGGGGGGGGGGGGGGGGTTACTCTGGGAAATTACCAAATAAGCAAAACTTTTCCGTCTTTTGTAATACATGAGAATTTGTGCAATTGAATTAGAGTCAGTTTGAAAGATGATAACCAGGTTGTGTGCAAGAAGTGTAAGACAATGGAAACAGATGAGAACTCAGATGTGGAGAAAGTATAATGTGTAATGTGAGTTTTACAGACAAGCTTAAATCTGATGACCTCGGAGGAAGATTAAATCTGGACAGTATAGAGAGATGTGTGCAAAACAAGAGACTTCATTGGTATGATCACATTAAAGGAATGGATGAGTGTTTGCTCGGCACACTACATGCTGACCTCAAGCAGGCGGGACTAGGACCACTACGTACAGTTAAACAACTTCATTGCCTACGACAACTTGCGCATGACAAGGCCAGATGGCCTGGGACTAGCATGGAGGACTGATTGCAGCTACGGGATGTCATTTGACTACCGTAGCCGCAGAACACAGTTTTTAATAAAATAAATGGTTGTTTGGGGTTAGTCGATATAAAACAGTTGAGGTAGTAGAGTCAGTTGGCAGGGGAAGGTCAGGGAAGAAATGATATGGATGGATTTGAGAGAAAGACGAATAAATAAAGACCTGGCCTGAGATAGGTTAATTTGGAAGTAAATTTCTAAAAGCTGTCCAACACATGCCAGCATGTAAACTGGTAAAAAAAAACTGAATATGATGATGATACCTGTTTACTGTTTAGATCTGTTTACCATGTTAATATTTCACTTCTATTTTGTGAGTTTTTTTTTAAATGGAAGCAGGAGAAATGAGTTATATTTTTTAAATAAAATAAAATAATAAATAGATATGTGAAAAGCAAAGTTTAAGCATCACCTACTTATTTCATTTACAAACCACAAAATGGAAGTTGCCAAAGAGATTTCTGTGTTGACTAAGCGTGCAAATGGCTTCCCCATTTAAGCATTAAACATGCCTATTTTTTTTTCAAATATTTATTTTTTTATGCTTAAAACATGGTATTACAAAAAGTTTTTTTTTATCGAGTAATAAATGGGGTTCGACGTACATATCTGCTAAAAATGGCAATCATTTTCATTGTAAGCAGCAAATTTTGAAAATCAAATGAAATGTGATGCATTCCAATGAATTTGTACATATATATATATATATATATATATATATAAAATGCACATATATATTTTTTTTGACGATTTAAATGATTTTTAATTTATGATCTAAATAAAGAGCATACAAAAATGTATTATAGTTGTTTGCAGCTGTTTCAAGGCAGTGTTTATTTTAAGCCATACAAGGAAATTAAAAAAAATTTGAGACCCCCGAACCATCTTCAGAGCAGAATTTTTGTAGATACTCAGCAAAAAAAACACACATCAATAACAATGTCGCAAAAAAAGTTTCAGTTCAAACAAAAATCACAAGAATAAATTCATTGTAAAATACCTCTGTAAAAGTTATTAATTATTAAATTAATTCCGCATCACAATGTATATTATCTTATCCAAGAAAAACGATTAAGAGATATGAAAATCCACCATTTTGTTTATATTCATAAATAAAATAAAATTTCAGCAATTGGAGATATTCTAAGTAGGATGACCTAGAGTAAATGTGGTATTATGGTGACTGCAATGAGTCTAGCTAAGAGTAGGATAGACAGAGGATGACCCCTCCCCATTCCCCGCACTTTTGATAGATTTTTGCCTTATTTGTTCTAATGTATTTTTATTTTTGCAAATAAATAATTAAAAGTGTAGTATTTGTTCTGTCCCCAATTGGTGAAGGAGAGGTTCTTCTAGACTAAGGCATTTTTTTTATTTTGTCTCAGTCTAGAGTGCTCCTTTGGGGAAGCTGGATTTTCCTCACATTAAAAACCAATCTTATGTCTAACTCCAATCATGCAGAGTGACAAGTAGGGGCAGCTGTACCAATAAAGTTGAACCTATATGCTATTAATGCCATCAACAAGAATTTGCATCCAACTTAATAGGCTATACAGTAGGGCCCCCCCCCCCTTGCTATTTGCGGGGCTTACGTATAGATTTTGATACCTCAAAGTTCACTAACCATCAGTTTTTTGTACATAGCATGTGTTTTTTGCATGAAAACCAACAAATTAGCGTAGATTAGCCCTTTCGGCTTGCAAGTTGATTGATTTATTTTTTTAATATTTCAGTTTCGTATAAAGTTCGTGAAAATTTGGAATACCAATGTTTTTGTATGATTCACATTTAATATGAATCCTACGGAATAATTAGCGTTTTTAATTGCGTTGTTTTTTTTTTGTTGTCATATTGGCCTTAGTTGGACTTAAATGATTATCATATTTATAAGTTCTACCGAATTTACGAAGAAAATGTTAAGTCAATGCTTATGCCGAAAATCTGCGAATTTGTGAAACAGCCCACGAATAGGAGGATGGAGGGGTCACTGTATATTCATATCTATATCATTTACATACTTTTTTTAATATATCTTCATTTTTATCTTTTCAGAAATGCTTATTTCAATTTCTTACTCCAGTTACATGTACTTCTCTCTCTTTTAATGTCTTTCTCCCTCTCTATCTCAGTATCTCTATCTCTCTTTCCTTCTCCATAACTATCTATCTCTCTCTTCTTCTCTGCAAGTCTCTCACTCTCTCTCTCACTCTCTCTTTAACTCTCTCTGTATCTCTATCTCTTTCTATCTTACTCACTCTCTTTCTCTCTTACTCACTCTCTCTTACTGTCTCTCTCTCTCTCTCTTACTCAATCACTCTTTTTCTTACTCTCTATCTCACTCAGTCATTCTCTTACTCGGTTTCCTGTCACTCTCTCTTACTGTCTCTCTCTCTCTCTCTCTCTCTCACTCACTCGTTATGTCTCTCTCTCTCACTCGTTATTTCTCTCTCTCTCACTCGTTATTTCTCTCACTCTCTCTCTCTCTCTCTCTCGTTATCTCTCACGCGTAATCTCTCTTTCTCATATAATTTATTTTAATATTTTCATCATCATTATAAATCTAAATAGAATTTTGATTTCTTTCTTTCTACGATTTCGTGAAAGATCTTAGTTATAAATAAATTAGAAATAACTCTTTTAAATTACTGTACATCATTCAGTTTATTTTTTAGCTGAAAATATTGATTTTGTTTTGGTAAAATCGAAATGAATTTACAGTTTTACGTGTTAAAAAATAATAATTTTATGCAGGTGAAAATATGAAGTCATCCGATTCACCAACAGAATAAGGTCTAATTAAGGTAAGGCACTCTTAAACCTATAATATAGCTATGTTTATTAAAATTACTATTTCTTTGGGGGGGTTTTATTTATATATACTTGAATTATATACATTATATAATTTTTATTAGTTTATTTTTATTAGTTTATTTTTATTAGTTTATTTTTATTCTAACGTCTATATTTTCGTTCGAAAACAAAAAAAAAAACACTCATTCCATTTCATAGATGCATTGCATATATTAAATTCTAACGGTTATGTTTTGTTCCAAAAAAAGAACAAAAACATTCTTTTCACGTCACAAATGGACCAAAGTTTTTTAAATATTTGTACTTGTGTGTTATTTCTTTAAACCAATCATCCCGAGGAAGTCTTGAAATAAAGACGAAACGTTAATGACAACATAAATAATATTTTTGGTTTTCCTTTTTTTCATTTTCCATGCATTATACAGGGTGTCTCAAAAAAATGTACTCACTCTTAGAATGGTGCGCGTTATCAACTTTGTTTGAACAATAATGGTCATCAGTTTGAACATTTGCGAACATGATTCTTCAATTACATCTGTCTCATGTATTCGATGCTATTTCATTTAACTCTATGTTCATAAATAAAAGTTTTCTCGTCATTCTACGAGTGAGTACATTTTTTTGAGACACCCTGTATAAGCATTTATTTATATAAAATGTAATTGTTTTAGCAGATGTTTTTACTATTTAATCTAAAGTAGTTTTATTTTATAAAGATTGAGGAATTTACATAAGCAAAGCAGTTAAATATAGTCATACCAAGGTATAACCGTCCAAGAGACGTAATATTTGGGAAGCTCTACTCGAGACAAAATTTCCAGTCAGTCAGCTGATATCTTTTTAACACTGCTAGCACATCATTCTCATTGCTCTGAGAAAATTCTGAAACCCATCAAATTTATATCAGATAAAACAATTTTTTTGCATCAAGAAATTATAGTTTTTCAACAGCACATTTTTTAAACTAAAAAAAAGGAAGATAGAAATGGTATTTCTTGAATAAACAAATTATTTTGATTCCCGTAGACAAAACGGTTCACATTTGTGTTTAAAAGTTCCTTTCTAGACTGTAGGGGGACTGACTTGATTTTCAACAACTAAATTGTTAATAATAATAAAAAAAAAATAAAAAAATTTAAGAGCCCCCCCACACACACACACACACACACACATACACATACACAGCATCGATCAGATGAATTGATTTCTTCTTTCTTTTGATATCATTACAGTCTTATTTAAAAGATAAATAAATCTGTATCAAAATTAAATACGAAAGGTTTAATCTTGTGTTTGCAAGAAACTTCTGAATCAGAAAATAAATTAATATTTGCAAATTAATCTGCAATAATACAATTTAGTATTAAAAAAAAAAATAGTATTTGCTAAATAAAAACAAAAAAAAAATCCATCAGAATGAAGCAGGGCAAATTAATACAGTGTATTATTTTTCCCAATCACCGCTGGTAAAGTCAGACAAGACTAATCAATAAAGTTTAGCAGTCATTTTTGAAGCTAACCGCTTTGATATAACCTTTTATCCTATTCAGTTTTGAACTTTGCCATCTAATTTTAAACAAATTTCTTCAAACTCATTCTTGATTCACTGCTTAACTTTTTTCTTTCCACTTGTCATTTCATGGTCTTATTACGGTAAACAGCAGCATCAAAATTACTCACCACAAAATATTTTCAGAAAGAGAAATGGTGTGAGTACATCAATCTGCTTAGAATTTGAACAAGATAATAGAATTTGTAAGAAATAGCGGGCCGTCAATCAACACGATGTAGACTTGTAAACCAAAAGAAATTAAGACTTTCGCATATTTACAATCAACAATTATTCATGATGGTATTTTAAACTCATCTTTTTACAACTGAATAGTTTTTAATTGCTTTATCTTAAGCACAATATATGATTTTTATATCTAGTACTATATTACAGCTAGGATTATATATCGGATTATGATACTCTAGTATCATTTATCCAACTGTGATAGTCTGTTATTATGCATCAAACTATTGTGGTATGTTATTATGTATCCGACTATTGTGGTCTGTTATTATGTATCCGACTATTGTGGTCTGTTATTATGTATCCGACTATTGTGATCTGTTATTATGTATCCGACTATTGTGGTCTGTTATTATGTATCCGACTATTGTGGTCTGTTATTATGTATCCGACTATTGTGGTCTGTTATTATGTATCCGACTATTGTGGTCTGTTATTATGTATCCGACTATTGTGGTCTGTTATTATGTATCCGACTATTGTGGTCTGTTATTATGTATCCGACTATTGTGGTCTGTTATTATGTATCCGACTATTGTGGTCTGTTATTATGTATCCGACTATTGTGGTCTGTTATTATGTATCCGACTATTGTGGTCTGTTATTATGTATCCGACTATTGTGGTCTGTTATTATGTATCCGACTATTGTGGTCTGTTATTATGTATCCGACTATTGTGATCTGTTATTATGTATCCGACTGTTGTGGTCTGTTATTATGTATCCGACTGTTGTGGTCTGTTATTATGTATCCGACTGTTGTGGTCTGTTATTATGTATCCGACTGTTGTGGTCTGTTTTTATGTAACCGACTGTTGTGGTCTGTTACAGAATAACCGACTTGTCAGTCATCATGTATCCGACTATGGTGGTGTATTAGTTAATATCGACGAAACTATTGCACATATATAGACAAAATAGGATAATGAAATTAGAAATGAATAACACCAAACATTAATTTATTATGAACTGTTAAAAAAATTATATGTAAATTAGCCATTAAAATGACTGCCTTTAGAACGTTCGTCTTTACTATGTATAGAGTATTTCAAAATTTTATGTCATATTATTGATTTAAATAAAAGTAACCTATTTTGACAGTAATATACAAGTGATAAATGAAAAAAAACTTTTGCATTTATTCATTTAGTTTTAAATGAGGATATATGATTTCTGTTCCTAGATTTAAAATTACATCCGGGATCCTATGTATGCTCTAGTGTTATTTTCCTTGTTACAGTTATGTTTATGGTTAGACATTTTCCTCTTAATGGCCATTTTTTAATATGTTTACAATTACATTGAGGTTTTAATTGAGGGTTTGAATAGTTATTCGATATTGCAATATTTATTTTCTGATTTATTTTAGTATTATTGGAAGCTATAATAGTTAAAGGTAAGTTGATTGATGTTGAGTATAATAATTTTACAGTGTTTTTATTAATAATCTTCCCTAATTTATTATCTCTAGAAAAATCTTTTTCTATAATTTGGTAGAATTCTCTAGGAATACTGTTTAGGATATGCTTACTGTATGGTGGATTAAACCATATGGAATTACGTGTATTTTTCTTCCCATTACAACTATTATTTGTAGTTTGATTTTGTGCATGTTTAGATTTCATATTATGTGTATGTTTAATTTACATTTTATTAATTTACATTTATTTTTTATTTAGTGTTTCTCATGGCCATATTATGATATAATTTGATGTGGTATTTTATTTACAAATTTTCCATCCACATTACTTTTTGGTGCATTCTTAACAAAATTAATTTTCTTATATCCTGATCTTACTAATGCTTCGTTATATTTTTTGTTATTATTGAATATCTGCGCATTGGTGAATAGTTTTGATATTCTCTTAGAGATGTTTGGAATAAGTGCGTTTTTCATAGGCTGTCTATATAGTATAAAGTATGGTTTGGTTTATGGTAGAATTAAAGGATAATAATTTAAAAATTATTATCATTTAAATTTAATGTTATATCCAAAAAATTAACTATTTTATTATTTATGCCTATAGTTATTTTGAGATCTAATTTCTTAAAGAAAAAATGTAAAACTTTTTTAGTTTTTTCCAAATTTCCATTATTACAATTAACGAAATATATATAATATATTTTATTTCTATTGCTACAATTAACGAAATATATAACCATAATATATTTTATTTCTATGAACGCTTTCAAAGAGGACCAACTTCTTATACATTTAACGTGTGCACGCGCTTCCTCATGACTAAGACACTTTAAAAAAGATCGCCATTGCAAGACGATACGGATTATTCTAGTAACATTATGTCACAAAAAAATAAAACAATGTTACTATTTCCTGAAGAAGACTTTATACAGTCGAAACTAAGTTGATTTTAAATAAATACATTTTTTTTTTTTAAATATATTTATGCGTTGTGTAGGTTTCAAAACAAAATTTCTTATTCAAATTACCCAACGCTTTCAAAGAAGACCAACTTCTAATAATTATAATATATTTTATTTCTATTACTATAATTTAAAAAATATATATAATTATAATATATTTTATTTCTATTACTACAATTAAAAAAATCTTAATAATTATTATATATATATATATATATATATATATAGTCTCGGAAGTTTCTCAACCATTAAAACTATATTAAAAAAAATTAAAAATTAAAAAAATAAAATAAAAAACTTATAGTCCCAAGTCTTCCAGTGGAAAATCACTCATGTAAGTCAATTTATCTTTTACAGTTATTATATTAGTTTATTTCTAACACTATTTTAAGGGATCATCAGTTGTTTAACATGAAAAACTGTTTCGGGAATATATATATATATATATACATTCGCTTCGCAAAGTTTGCTATTTGAAACAAAAATAATTGGCCTCTTGAAGGGCTTATTTTTTAGCTAGCCTTTGTGGAGTCCAGGAGATTGAATGCTGGTGGTTGGGTCTCTTTCAGGCTTGGTTTGTCTTGAAGTGATTCTGCCTTTCTCTCCCTTTTTATTATTATGCCTTCTACAAATCCACACAACAAACACCTTACTATTTCCTATAATAACATCAGAGGTCTCAGGTCAAACTTTTCTGATGTTCAGTTCTTTCTCTTGGGAAAATCTCCTCACATCCTTGGTGTTTGTGAGACTAATCTGGATGCTTTTATTGATAGACTCTTCCATGCATTTGCTTGGTCTTGCTCTTTTTCTTTGCAAGGATCTCCCCATTGCAAGTGTCCCCAACCTTGAATCTCATGGGTGTCCTTTTTATCTGTCTGAGTTTGTCTTTGCTGCACTCCACTTCCTATTTGTTCTTTTTGTACCGTTCCCTTTTTGACAATGACTGCTCTGTTGTTGATGCTATATCCAATAGTATTGATGATCCATTGCAAATTCATCCGTCAAACTCCATCTTTGTTTTTGGTGACTTCAATGCTCATCATTCTGTTTTAATTTTTCTCCGTCTCATGACTTGTCCCAAATTGTCACCTTCCCCACACGTTTTCCTGATAATGATATTCATCAGTCATCCTTACTTCATCTTTTTCTCTCTTCTGTTCCTGACTCATGGTCTATGTCCTCTTCTCCTCCATTGAGTTTTGATGTTGACGTTGATTTTTCGGTGAAGTTTTGTATTGATCGTCCCTTCCATAGGAAGACGTTCAACTACAGGAAGGCTGATGGGCTTCGCAGCTTCCTATGTGACGTTCCATGGGGTCCTATCTTTGATATTTCTCCAAATGATGCTGCTAGGGAGGTTACTGACTGGCTTCTTGTTGGAATTGACACCTTCATTCCTCGTCGTAAGTTTCAACCCAAACCTCATTCTCCTCCATGATTTTCATCTGTTTATGCTTCTGTCATTGCCCATCGTAACCATTACTTTAATCAGTATCGTCGGGATGGATCTGAGACTTCTAGACAGTCCTCCAGAAGAGCTAGCAATGCCTGCAAGAGAGCAAAGTCGAGCTACTCTCAAAGGATTTGTGACTTTATCTCATCTCAAAGGGTTGGGTCTCGTGATTTTTAGAAAATCTACAATAGTGTTATTAATAATGGCAAGTCTGCTATTCCTCCTCTTTTTAATGGCTTTCGGGTTATTTCATCTTCTAAGCATAAGGCTGATATCTTTGCTCGTCTTTTTTTGCTGACAATTCTTCTCTTGATGATTCTGGTGCTGTTCTTCCTGATTTTCCTTTGAAAACTGATCAGTCTCCAAAGATGTTTACTCGGGTTCTTTCTGATCTTAACCAGTCTAAGGCTTCCGGTCCTGATTCAATTTCTGTTGTCATTCCCAAGTGTTGTGCTCCTGAACTTTCTTCTATCCTAAATTATTCAATTTTCCTTCTTATTGGAAGGAGTCCTCTGTTGTCCTTATCCTTAAAAATTATGGTGATCGGCCTGACCAAACTAAGTATCATCTGGTTAGTCTCCTCTCCGTTATTAGCAAAGTTTTAAAAAAGTTGCTCAATGGCAAGCGTGTTCATTTGCTGGAAAGTCTCGGCCTTTTTAGTGATGTTCAACATGGCTTTCGTGATTATCGTTCAACTGCTGATCTTTTAACTGTTGTTGTAACTGAGTGGATCTGTCAGTTTATGGGTAATTCAGGAGAGGGAAGAGCCATTGCGCTTAACATTTCAAAGGCATTCGACAGAGTGGGGCATCCTGGTCTTCTACACAAACATCAGGGTTATGGTATTGGTGGTGAGGTTCTTAACATTATTAGGTCTTTTCTTTCTGATCGAAGCTTGCGAGTAACTTTAGAGGTGTCTCTTCATTCTCTTTTCCTATCAATGCTTGTGTTTCTCAGGGTTCTATTCTAGTCCCAACATTGTTTCTTCTCTATATCAATGATCTTCCAGAGAATATTGTTCAGAAAATTAACATCTATGCTGATGATACCACTCTCTATTCTAGTGTTGCTTCTCGCCCATCTTCCTCGGATCAATCGAAATATGCAGCTGATCTAGAAGTTGACTTGGGTTCAGTTGTGGATTGGGGTATGAAATGACTTGTTTTGTTTAATCCTGTTAAGACTGAACTCGTGTCTTTCAATCGTAGACGTGTCCTTTTTCTTCTTGAAATTCTCACGGATGGCTCTGCTCTTGAGGAGAAATTGACTCTGAAATTTGGTCTTTCTCTCTCATCAAATCTTTCTTGGAGTACATACATTAGATCCATTGCTCTTTCTGCTTTTTGTAAAGTCGGTTCTCTCTATCGCTCCAAACACTTACTCACACCTGAGGCTATTCTCTATCTCTACAATCAGATCATGTATGGAGTACTGTTGCCATATTTGGGCTGATGAATCTTTGTTCCATTTGAGGGTTCTTGATAAGGTGCAAAAACGTATCCGTAATTTTCTTCTTCTCTACACCCTCTCTCTCACAGACGTTATGTTGCTAGTCTTAGTCTTTTCTATAAATACTATTATGGCATGTGTTCTTCAGAATTATGTGATCTGTTCCCTGCTTCTTTTGTTCCAGCTCGTTTGACTCGTTGGTCTAGTGGTCTCCATCAATTTGCTGTTTTGATACTTCATTGTAATACAGCTTCCTATTCCAGTAGCTTCTTTCCAAGAACTGTAGGCTTGTAGAACTCTTTTCCTGCTGACTGTTTTCCTCCTACCTATAGCATTGGTCTTTTCAAGACTAAGGCCAATAGGCATCTCCTGTATTTGTGATAATCATATTTCATTATTGTTAGCTCCTTACATCAAGTGGCTTCATGCCTTGTCTGGAGCGATTTTCATAAAAAAATAAAAATCAACATTTTAGTCATAAACTTGTAACTATGAGACAAAAACTTATTCATATAAATAGATAAATATTAACATTTTAGTTTTAACATATTTGATACAATTTTTTTTATCTTTTAAATAAGACTCTAAAGAAATGAAATGAAAGAAGAAATTAGGGAGAAAGAGAAAGAGGGAAGAGAGAGAGAGAGAGCAAGCAAGCAGTCACCCTCTCTCTATGAACTTTTCTTGCTTATGTCTTGTTAGTATGTTTCTTTCTAGCGAGCGATATTGTATTTCATGTAAATTACCTACCTTGAAAATTAATGAACAGATATTTTAAGAAAGCAAAAGGGAATGCCTGGGAGGATGATATCATGATGAACAAACATATACTACACTGCCTACCAAGGGAGGTAATGCCTGGGAGGATGGTATCATAACAAACGAACATATATTACACTACTCTTCAAAGGAGATGTTAATGCCTGGGAGGACGGTCTCATGACAACATAACAGATGCTACACTACCCCCACCCCCTTTAAAGAATAGATAACGCCTGGGAGGACAGTCTCATGCTGACAGAACATATACTATGCTACCCTTCCTCCAAAGAAGAGGTATGCCTGGGAGGATAGTATCATGACAACAGAACAGATACTACACTTCCCCCCCCCCCCTGAATTGAGCATTGAAAGATAATACATTAGTCTGAAATAGTATAGTAAACTGAATTCATATTAAAAGATAGTACAATTAATAGAAGTAATAGTATAGTGTCGGATTCAGACAGACAGATACCGAATCTCAATTAGTAATAGATATATTATTACAAGATTATTGTTCTGCTGCTACTCATAAAATTAACAGCTTTTCCCCTAACATTTACTTTAGACTATCATGTAATAAAAAAAATTAAAAAAATTATGGTGAAAAAAGATTACAGGTATGAATTGATAATGTATAAAAATGATTCTGGTAAGTTTCAAAATATTTGATCTTTCCAGCAACTAAAATTCAAATAAAAGAGATTAAATTGGCTGAAGAGAATCTCTTCTTGCTCAACAGAAGAGCCAGAAAATAGCTTCCCATGAAAAGCTCCAGAATATCATCATCATCATCATCATCATCATCATCATCATCATCATCATCATCATCATCATCAGTTTAACATCCGTTTTACATGCTGGCATGTGTTGGATGGCTTTGAGAAATTGACTTCAAATCTAATCTATCTCTGGCTAGGTCTTTATTTATCCCTCTTTCTCTCAAATCCATCCTTATCACTTCCTCCCATGTTTTCCTTCGCCTTTGTGAACTGAACCTACTACCTCAACTGTTCTACATTTACTAACCCAAAAACTATCGGTCACCTCTTCTGCATACATCTCCCTATGCTATCCAAGTTTAATTTTCCTCTAAGGTCATCAGATCTAAGCTTGCCTTTAAGACTCACATTACACATCCATTGTAGTGTTCCCATATCATTTCTCTTCATGCAACGCATGTTCTCAACCCTCACTGGTGAGGTTTCACTTCCATACTTCATTACACTGTACACATATGCCTGATAGACTCTTTCCTTAGTCGATTGTGGTAATGCTCTGCTGGTTAGTAATGGCAGAAGTTTCTTAAACTTACTCCATCTCTTGCAATCACACTATCACCTGCTCCACCCTGTGCTCCAATGGTATCACCGAAGTAACAAAACTTCAGGACAATAGCTTTGCCATCCAAATATACTTTCTCCACATCTGAGTTCTCATCTATCTCCATTGTCTTCTTACACTTTTTGCACACAAACTGCTTATCCTCGCAAGTTACCAGTAATTACTGCACTTTTTGTGTACCCAATGCATAGAAATACCACAAAAGAGTGAATTGCAATGAAAAACAATATAAAAGAAATATTTGATTAAAATTAATAACTGTTGATAAATTGGTAATAAAAAAGATAAATCTATATAAGACATTTCATGTGTGTACGTACGTTATCACCTTTCACATACATTTTTAAAAAATGAGATCAGCAAATATGGTGACTAATCTGATGTTTCTAAAGTCAACAATTCTGCCTCTGTATATCTTTTTTTGCAGCTAACGATGTTAGTTTTCATTTACTTCCTTTAAAAATTATCAAATATTTTAAGAAATGTTTTAGTAATTTATCCTTTTTTTTTTTTAACGCACTTTAATTAATTACTGTTAAGCAAAAACTACACACCCTCCAGGCAGCAATTAATCTAGCTGTAGCATTATCTACATATAAACAAAGAAACAATGTTTTTTTCACATTTTTGCAATTTGAAGAAAAACACAAAACAGATTATTGTCATGGTGTTATTTGATATATTCCAATGTTGAGATTTGATTTTGTTTAAGTATAAAAATGAATTCCCCATAATGAAAGGAATAAATTGAAAATCCGGGGCGATTGTCAAGAATAACCAACATAAAAAAAGAGGTTGAATAAACAAAAACCAATAATAAACAAATAACTGGTACCAAAGGCAATAAAGTTATTTTTCTACCTACCTGCCTATTTTTATTATTTTTTTAAGGCGTTTTGATTGCATTTTAATAATTCGTCCAAATCCGATTGCGTTACAGTTCCATTTGCAAGATGGCGTAAGCGGATGTCCCCGAAGTTTGTTTTTCTAATAAACAAATAACTGTCCCAAACGCCTTAAAATTTACTTTTCTACCTAATTGAAGAAAGAAAAATACATTAAAAAACCCTCAGACTTTGTAGGCGTAATCTAACGTAAGTTATTTGACCGAACTTTTTAATTGAAATACAAAAATAAACGCTTTAAAATGCAAAAAGAATTATGCAGGTAGGTATAAAAGTAACTTTTATGCGTTTGGTAACAGTTATTTGTCGACTATTTGTTTTTTGCGCATCCTTTCTTTGTATTGGTCATTTTTGACAGTCGTTCAAAGCGGAAATCAATTGGTCAAATAAAAGAATTATATATTCCCAAGCAATAAAAAATGGTTACTTCATGTGTTTCGCTTTTATTATTAAAGACAAAAAAATAGAAATAAAACTTAATGACGATTTTTTTAAAATGTGAATCGATTTTATTTGGGGGGGGGGGGGTAATTTATAAAGTTTTTGTAAATTAAAAAGCTATGGGGGGGGGGGGGGCTCTTTATTCTGAGAGTATGATATCATGATGAACGAACAACATGCAGTGACCCCAGAGAATAGATAATGTCTGAGAGTATGATATCATGACAAGCGAACCCCTCCCAAACACCCAAAAATGTATGAGAGCATTATATGACAACAGAATAAAGAGTACACTACTCCCCACATACACAAAAAGGAGAAAGTAATCCTGAGAGAATGGTACATAGTGAGGAACGAACATATACTATACTACCCCTCCCCAAAAAAAGAGGTGATGCCTGAGAGGAATGTATAATTGTACCCTAACTCTCTGCACTGGTCGGGACGACACCATTAAATGTACCCTCCTGAGTCATCATAGGGCAGGACGATGTGATGATGTCACCGGTCTGGCCGTCCCTGAGATCAATCGGTCACTGGGCGCTGATCTGCTGAACCTGGTGTCTGGATGAAGGCCATCGATGTCGAGGGTTCTCGTCTAGTTACCAACACACTCCCCACGTCGTGACTGTTTATAACAGTGAGCAATCATAGGGCGGACAGTAACCGGTTATCTCTGTAGAAGGAAGGGTCATTCAAGCAGAACAAAAAAAATGAATAATGACATTCAACTCGGTCTGGGTTTTTGCGTTTTCCTTAGGAAAATAATTATTCAACAAAAAAATTATGATATCAAATTACACCCGGTTGATTGCAAAATAAAGTCCGTTCGGTACTCATAAAGTTCAACTCTGTGTGTTTTCTCTTTTATAAAAACAAAAATAGGAAGAATCTAAATTACACTCTCTTGTTTCAGCAACAAGCGAGTCCCTACTATTTCTCTGTGTGAGCGACAGTCGTGGTTGTCAACTGTCCATGAAAAGAATTTCTCTAAATCGGGCAGGCACACATTCCTCCTTTACAATGGGCGAGGACGATGGTCGGGGAGCAGAATTTCTCTCATGGGGTCTTGTTCACGAACTCAACACGACTCTCACGTGCGCAAAGTCCCATCTTGTTTTATTGAAAATCTCGTGGCTCATATCTCTCTCTCTCTCTCTCTCTCTCTCTCTCTCTCTCTCTCTCTCATCACCTCCTACCCTCTCCCAATCCAGCTTGCCCACGACGAGTTAAGACAATTTTATTCTTCTTTGTCTGGTCACAACCAATTAAGTCTTTCCAACCATGTTTATCGGAGAGGGGTTGTTTCAGACTTGTCATCGAAAAATGATAGTAAAATAAAACAAAACGGCAAAGATTCCTTTGTTGCCTTGAGTAGGACTGGTCAATCTCCTTGGGCTCTCCTACATAATTAACCATGACTGTTTACTTGACTTTCACAGACTTCTAGGCACCCTGCTCTATTGCACTGATAATTCCATTTTTAAGCAAAATTCACGCTAGTTTCATACCCTAGCTCCATTTCATAGGGCTCTCTCTCAGTATAGCATTTTCACTAAATGCATACCAACGCACTATTAGAGTTTTCCTGAATCTCGTGGGGCCGGCAGATACATGTCACATAATGACGAATGAAAATATACTACACAGAATTAAATAAGCATAAACCGTTTTAATGTTAATATAATTAGGTTGTGTGAAGAAATCGTTCACATATTATTAATTTAGATGACATTAAAAACAATGGCAAGTTTGGTTGTCCACATGAAACGCTGAAATGAAAATTGGGCTAAAAATATAGTCGCTATCTTTATTAACAAATAGAAATATGCTCACCAAGGAAGAACGATATGTTCCTTTCATAATTTTCTAGTTAAAAGAACATGTTTATAAACTTGAATTATAGTTCTTCCGTAGCTGGCCTCTTTCTCGACTTGCTTAGATGGCGACTATATTTTTCCAACCTAATTTTTATTTCGCCATTTCACATGTACAGTGAAACTTGGCATAACAAATAAAACATTAAAAACCCTAAATTGTTGGGTTTTTTTTTACTAAAACATGGTTTAAATTTTTCAAAATATAAGTTGTTTATAAGTAATGCCGAAACCTATTTCCCCTCTAAATAATTTACATGATTGAAATAGGAATTAAACGCAAATAAGAAAAGAAAAGCAAGCACGACTGTTTTATTTTAATTAGTTATTTATTTCTAGCAGGATTTATTAAGAAGTGAAAGTAAACTTTAAATTGAAAACAATTACAATTTAAACAGAAAATTCAGTTTTATTGGTTTGCATTTTAAGTGAAAAAGTTTTTTTTTAATTTCATACTATGTATACTTATAATTTTTCAGGAAAAAATGTTGAGCTCTTATAGAGGAGGTGATTCCTGGGAGGACTGTAATATCTGTTCGCCATATCTCAGCGAAATTTGACAAAAGTTTCATATAAATTATCTCCCTTAAAAATTAAATTCTAAAAGTTTTTAAAACTCTATCGATTTTTTTTAAGAAAAAGAAAGAAAAATATATTGCCCGTTAGAAAAGTTTAATTTACAGCTATTTGTATTTTTATTTTTATCCAACGCTGAGCTAGGGTAGGGGGTTCGAAGGAAAAGAAAGGGAAGAGGGGTAGAGAGGGCTTAGGGGTGAGTGTCTATAGCCATTTAGGATTTGTCGTGGGTACAGAAGGGTTAATGTAGGATTTAAATTAAATTCATATTTTTATTTTTATCCAACGCTGAGCTGGAGAAGAGGGGGCCGGGGGAAAGGAAACAAGAGGGAAAGAGAAGATAAAGAAAGAGAGAGAAAGAAGGTGTTAAGAGTGTATGTCTGTAGCCATTTAAGAAAGTTGTTGTAGGTTGATGTGTCTGTTTCCTGTACACGGTATTGTTTTAATCTATTTCAATGCAGACGTTTAACAGTTACACAACAAAAAGCCTAAAGGGATATTTAGTTTAAATTATTATTAGTGAGAAATGAATTTACTTTTGTTTAGTATTTGACCATGTAATGGTGATTATTCCTAGTAAAAATTGTGTATACATTTATGACCTTAGTATTAATAAATTATGCTGTTATATTTTGATCAATTGGCATTTAATTTTAATTATTTTGATGGATAAGTAAATGTATTTAAATTCTAAATAATATTTAACAGTTAATTAATAAAACATAGTGGTAATTACCTTTATTTTTAGTAAGAGTAATATATGGATTAGTGGCAATAGTATTAATAGATTTAATTCTAGATAATAATGAGTTAAATTATAGTGGGGATTATTCTTAGTAAGAATCGTATATAAATTTATGACATTGATATTGATGGATTATACTATTATATTTAGTTTTAATTATTTTGGAGTATAAATAAATGTATTTCGATTATAAATAATAGTTAGTAATGAATTAATAAAACATATTGGTAATTGCTTTTATTTTTAGTGGAAGTCATATATGGATTAATGGCAGTGGTATTAATAAATGTTATTATTTGTTGTAATTGTATTACTAATGGTGGGGTTAATACCTGTTATAAGATTAAAGATAATATTAGCGGTAAGGTGTTCTAGTTAAAGTTGTTAACACAAGTTATGGTCTATGAGTGGGGGGACTAGAAATGGTGGGGGCCAGTAATTTTGAGTAAAGTGAGCAGTATATGATTTTTAAAAAGTGATTCTGGTAATATGTGGTTGACTTTTGTGGGATTTTGTGAGCTGGATGTTAAATACATATAAACGCATACACATACTCGTGCATACATATAAATACATATATGTATATGTATACACGAACACACAGATACACATATATGTGTACACATGCATACGTATACATACAAACACACAAGCGTACACATACACATATAAATAGTTAAAAATGTTATATTTTCATATATATGCATATACATATATCCACAAAATTCACCTATACATATATATCTAAAAGTTCTACTTGAACATGTTATAATATTTATTCAAAAGGGGGGTAATTGTATTATATAGTTGAGGGTTAAGGTTATTTGGTTTGGAGGTGTTTATAAGTGTTAATTTTAGGGGGTTGTTGGGTGTTTGGGTTTTTTGTTTTAATGATATTATTTAGGAGGTGTTGTACAAATTACTAAGGAGATGTGATCTGTTATGCCTACAGTTGATCTGTGTTTCCTGTTTTTTGTTTAAAAGCTTTCCTCTCTCGGTAAATTTAATTATTTCAAGCTTTTCGCCGAGGCATAAATAGCATGGTGAGTTTAAGGAGCTACAGGTGCTAGTTTTTCTGATAGTGTTCCAGATTACAGTTGGTGATTTATTTTTATTAGTTAATTCCCAGTGGTAATTTGAGAGTGAAGTTCTGTTTTGGTAGCTTGGGTTGTTGAATGAACATTTATGGCCGGTGTATCTTTCTTTGAAAGTATTACCTGCCATACCTATGTAGTATTTTTTTATATCTGGGGTTTCCTTAGTCGAGATTGTTGCTCGGTAATTGTTATTAAACAATTTTGTTGCAAGGGGCATTCATTTTTATTTATGCAGTTACTTTTATTTCTTTTTCCTCTTCTTCTTTGCTTGACTCCATTCTTCCTGGAATTCAGCGACCGGGTTGGATCATAAAAAACTTTCTGCCTGATGAGACCTCAGCTCTTGATAGCTGTAGATCGATAACATCGACATGCCAGTGTAGCAGACCTTGTACATGTTTGAATAAAAGCATTCGCTATATATATATATATATATATATATATATATAATTTTGCCCTTTTACCTATCCTGAGACAAGTATTCTTACAGTATATATTATGTATAAAAAGTTTCATTTATACAAACATTATTTGGCTACACATTTGCAGACATGTTTCAGTCATAAATAGCCAAACCTATGAAAAATGAATTCGCCAAACTCAACAATTTTGCACCATTTTATGTCCCCTTATGAAAACTAACAGTAAGATATAATGCTACTAAACCATATATCTAAAATCCTTATTCCAATTTTGATCAAAATCCAATACATTAAGAGGTCTTTAGAAAAATTTGAAATTCAAGGAATCTTGCCGAACAGATGTATAATGACTATGGATCAAATTTAATGCAGATTTGTAATTTTGTTTTTTCAAATGGTAGGTTGTGCCCATATTATGCCCCCTATAAACCCTTTAAGATACTCCAAAGAAACTGATATTTGGGAAATATTTATTAATTTATGTCTAATCTCCTATATAAAGGGCAGTTGTGTATGTATGTGTGTATGTCCAGCTAAAACCTGAAAAATACTCAACAAATACATATAAAGTTGATATTTCCTAAATCAGCCATCTTTCAGATGTATAATCTCGAAAAATTTGGAAAAAACATTAATTCCTTCATGTAGGACTGACACAAAATTTGTCATGGGGGTGGAGGGATATTTTTTATTTTTAGCACACCACGCATGCGTAGACATCACACCGGAGGTTAACAAGCAAAATTCATAGTGACATTTCTTGTGTACTTCATTCGCCAAAAAAACCTTGCAATTAAAAATAATTTTGCTGCATTTTTACTTTCGAATCTTTCTAGACTGAGGCAAACTTTGTGTTTTATTTTTATTTACTTTCGTTTTTTTTTTTTTACATTAACCATTGTTTACAACTTTCTTTGTGACAAACTAAACTGTTCCTTTTTTTAATTTTCCATTTTATTTTATTTTTTAAGGAGGAAATACTACACATTATCTTTCCAATAAATATTGCTTTTCTTTATTAAGAAAACGTTTTTACATTTATATTTAAACCGTATTCATTTAAAAACATGATTTCGTTCTTTGTGAAAAAAAAAAAAACGCTAAACTTTTTTGTGTGAGACTGTTCGCCCGATTTAAAGGTTTACTTGCCTCCTTCCAAAACATGGTAATAATTACACTTAATTAATTAAACACTTAATGAAATAAGTTTGTTCTTCGTAAAAAGAAATCACTGGTAAAAGGTAATCATTTTGTTTTAATGAATAAAAAATATAAACTTTAATAAAGTAGTTTTATTTTTCTTGATTGCTGGTAAAACATATTCATTTAGAAACAAAAGTTTGTTCTTAGTAAAAAAAAAAATCAACTTTGCTAAACAAAGGAATTTGTTACTGGTTCAAATTTCAGAAACTGAAAAAACAAAATAACAAAACAAAAAAGGAAAGTGGGATCGAACCCTAAAATTAATGATCTGTAGTCAATGACTTTAACAATTACACCAAATGGCAGGCTTATTAGAAATGTGTGAAAATGTTACTCTACTTTTGTGTTGTAATTTGTAAAAAACAGCAAGTCATTCCTACAATTGAACCGGAAATGACTTCAGAGTGAGATGACTTTCATATAAGCCCTACCCCATGCCTTTGTGTTGTGATATTTTCTTTTAATTTTTTCTGTATTTAACACTAAACATTTGTTTTCATAACAATAGGCTACTTAGGCAGTTTACCTTCCGGCAGGTTGCGTATAGGCATTAAGACTGGTTTTATTTTGTTGTTTTCGTTAAATATTATTATATGAGACATCATTTAGAGTTAAAATTCGCATGTAAACTTAAGAAAAAAAACAAATTCAGGTACCAAAAAAAAAGAGAATATCACAAAAAATCAAAACACTCTAACATTTTAGGTCAGTTAACTAATTTTTTTAGATCTTTAACCCTAAGTCAGACTGGCAAAATCGTAAACAATAGGGTACTTATGCAGTTTACCTTCCGGTAGATTATGTATTGGCATTAAGATTGGTTTCATGTTTTCGTTAGATATTATTATCCTGAAAAATCAAAACATTTACGGCCACTCTTACATTTTAGGGCAGATAACCGTTTCAATGTCTTTATGTACTAATTTGGAAATAAAATGCTGACTTATTCCTCAAGGATAGTTGTCTGTATGTCCAGAAAGGAAATGGGCTAAGCTGCAGAGAGGGAGAGGGGAAAGGGTGGGGTGGGGGGCCTCGGGTAATGCCAGGTAGCCCTGCTAGTCTATTATATAAAGGGCAGTTGTATGTATGTATGTTCAGCTAAACGGCAAAACAAAGACTCACAAAGTTGGTATTTTCTTGATCGAAATGAATAATATCTAAAATTTAGAAAATATTATTCATTCTTTGACCCTAAACTGGTGCAGATTTTTTCAGGGGGGAAATCGATTTTTCAGCCCGTTTATAACTAAAGGGAAGTAACTCGGATTTTTCAATCAAGGAGTTACTTTTCTTATGCTGACTCATTCCTCAAAGAATCTATAAAAAGGAGTTGTGTGTGTCCGTCTGGAGAGAGGAATGGTCTGGGAAGAGGAGAAAGAGGGGTAGAGGAGGGGATAGAAATATAGAGAGAAAGAAGTTTTAATAGAAATATGTTACACTTCTGCCCTTGGCAACACCGGGTAGCTCTGCTAATATCTATTAAAATTTCAATAAAATTCAGAGATATCTGAATTTTCACAAAGGGCTTCCATGCTTTCTTAACCTCCTTTGCATGAAACTAAACTAAATTATATATGGCCCACATTACCAACCCTTACACCTAGCACTTGTGTTCCAAAATTCTTAATGATTGGTTAATTAGTTAATGACTGAATTCTATACATAGAAATATATAAGCAAATCTAAGTTTATGTGTTTGTGTATATTGGCAGTATTCACTCGGCATTGCCCGTGTGGAGATACATTGCTAATCAGAAGGGTTTTTAGGAAAATAATTTCAAATATTGTCATGTGTACAATTTTTGCCTTGAAAGAAAAATTAAAAATAACATTTCCAATATGAGGTCAAGTAACTAAAAAAACTGTCAGCATTGTAGTGTTCTTAAAAATGCTGCATTTCTTAACGTTTCTGTAAAACACCAAATGCCTTTAACGAATCTAAATGAAGTCCTTTTTTCTTTAATTATTTTAAATCTTAAAAATACCAATGAAAATAATTATTTTAATGGTTAACCTTTCTTTTAAATACATTTTTCATTGAAATATCTTTGGTTTTGTTTTATAAAACGAAGAAAATCTATTTAAAAAAATATATTTTGTTTCTTTACATTCGGATATATTTCAATTATTTTATGAACCTAACCGATAATTGTCTCTAGTGACCCCAGATGGAATCAAAGGAAAATTTCAATGATGTCTTTAGATTCATTGAAAAATTTAACTCTTATTGAAACTTATTTGAATGTTCTGTCAACATATCGATTTCTAAAAATATATTTTATGTATATGTGGATAAATCTCACGTAGGGTAACTCTTGAATTGTTTCAGTTCACCAACTTGAACTTTTCCGTTTAGATAGATAGATATATATATATATATATATATATATATATATATATATATATATATATATAATCAGTCGATGGAAAATCATAAGCGCACAAGTCAGTGAAAAAAATAAATGTGTAACTTACTTATTTTGTTCTGAGTGGTTTGGACAATTTTAAAAGCAAGGTAAATCCCAATTTCTTTTTCATTAGAATATTCTTTAAGATAATTTTCGGAAAACCTTTTCCCTCCTCAAGCCTTTAATGAAGTGTGAACAGAGTTTTTGAAAATGGTGAACTTAAGTGAATGTTTTCGGATCTGACTGCCAGCCAGCACACATATTGCGTTGGTGTTATGTGTGGGCGTAACTAAATACTAATGTTAACAAATCAATAAAAATTAATTAATTGGTAAAATGTTGTGTAATTTCGATTATTAGGCTAGATGCAGAATGTAACCAAATATTCCATAACTTATGCATCGTTATATTTTTAAAGCTTTCAATTATTCAATGATAAATTTGATTTTACATTCGAAGGTATGCAAAAACTCTTCATTATAAAGTTACTAGCAGGAAGACCCGACGTTGCTCGGGATTGAATGAGGATCACTACTATGTACTTTTTCACTATGCTCATAACACAATATTTGTTTTTATTGCCCCCCCCTCCTCCTCCTCCTGTTTCGCCCCTTAATATAGTTGGAAGAAGTTGAAATGTTGGAAAACTCTTTGAATTAGTGTCTTATATATATGGTTTAAATTAAATCAAAATCAGATATACTTATTCGAAGTTTTAAGGGGGTTCTGTTCCCATGGGTCACTTAGAGGTGGGGCACATAGAGGGTAACATAAAGATTTGGGACCACTTCAATAGAAGTGGCTAGGAGGGCACTTAGGTTAGAAGGGCACTTCCATTGTCTTTCCCATAAAGTTTTATACATATGATTTCAATTTCATAAAAATAGAATATATTTGAAGTTTTAAGGGAGTTATGCTATCATAGCCCGCTTAAGTTGAATTTAGAGATTCGGGAACACTTCCGTTGTCTTCCCCGATAAATTTTACATAAGAATACACGTTTAGATTTTATGTAGATTCTCTAACCTTTCTTTCTATAGGGAACACACATACACACAGACATTGAGTTTATATAGAGAGATATTGAAAACTTAGTTGTATGAAATGTTTCATTGAATTTATTTAATGACTAGACATAAATTTATAATCCAGATACAGCACAACTATTGCTCCATAGCCGTGAGTAAAATCACTTATTTTTGGCTAACTTTGTTGGGTACATTGAAGCATATAGCTGCCAAAGAGACTGTCATATTTTATTGACTAGTTTTGACTGTTTTTCGCAGTGATGAGAGGGCAAATTAGTTTATCATGCAAATAAGTGCTAACAGTAATTTTTTCCGTTTTTGCAGATTTCTTCCTTTTTTTTTTTTTCTTTTTTTTTTTTTTTTTTTTTTTTTTTTTGCAAATATTAATTTTCCTGATTTTGGTTGATTTTTTTCCCCCATTTTCTTTTTATTTATCTCTTTTTGCAAATATAAATTTTTCTGATTTTTGTGGATTTATTTTACAAATATGAATTTATTTTCTGATTTTTATGAATTAGTCCACCATGCAAATTATACGTTGTACAATTTCTTTGTCTATATTCTATATTGGATAAGCTGTTATTATGATTCTTAATTTATAATATATTTTAATTTCATTTTTAATGATAATAGTGTTTGATTTTATTAGTTGTTTCTTACAAAACATACTCTCCCCTAATCCTACCACTAACCCTAAGTCTGGGTGCCCCCCACCCAAAAGAAAAAAAAAACTCTGAACAAACCAAAGAAAGAAAAAGAGTAGTCACCACTGAACTTAGGGTTAGTGATAAGGTTAAGAGGGTGGGGTAAGTTGCTGAAAAATGCTAAGCTTTAATCATTATTCAGGATATTTGAAAAAGAAATAGAAATCTGCAAAAAAATCAGAAAAAAAATAAAAATTATGAAAGAAGTCCGTTAGAATACTTTTTTTTGTGCGGTGGATTCATTTAACCTGCCACTGCTGCGAAAAACAGATAAAACTAATCGGTAAAATGTGACAGCCTCTTTGAGGGTTTCAATGTACCCACTTTGTTTCCATGATGATGATGATGATGATGATCACACCTTGAATAATGTTTTGAATCTGATTTCTGATTTCTATTGAGCATGTCACAGAACCATTGTTTATCTTTGTTTTGTATCACATACTTTATTTAGGCTCACAATTTCACTTTCGTTTCTCTTTTCCTTAACATTCTTTTTTATTGTATTTTTGTTACTAAATCGCGTGTTAACTAAGGCCACCCCTATTACAGGCCGAGATATCTAACATTTGCGGTCTTTTACAGAAGGCAAGATATTATTTACTCCTTCCCAGGAGTTAGGCACAAGGCCAGTTTTATCTTACTCCCACAAGTAAGATGTGACCCAAAATCGGGTCGGGAAAGTGGGGTTTGAAAAGCCAGCGCCCGAGAAGTGGGCACTCTGGCCATTAAAAATTGTCTGGGCAGCTAACACTTCACTCTCATTTCTCAGAGAAAATTTCATTCTGAAAGGGAATCCCCTTTCAGAATTAAATTAACCCATCAAATTTATTTCAGCTGAGATTCTGTATTATATCATGAATTACATTTGGATTATACGTTTGTGAGTACACTGTAAAAAGTCAAAATTGAATTTTTTTAAGAATTATTTTTTGCTATTATTAAAAAAAAGGATGAAAACGGTAGTTCATACTGTTTTAATTTCTTAAACCAAATTTGGTAGTTAGTTTTATATATTTTGTAACAGTTCCATGTCATCTTTTTAAGGTTTTATTTTCATATTGACACGTTTGTTTATTATATTATTTGACTTTTTACAATAAACTTATAATCCAAATGTAATTTCTGATATAATAAAGAATCTGAACTTAAATAAATTTGAAGTGTTAGAACCCCCTTTCAAAATAAAATTTTCTCTGAGCAATAAGAGTGAAGTGTTAGCGTCTAAAGAGATATCTGCTGACTGACTAGAAATCTTGCCTTCAGTACAAAACCCTAAATGTTAGATCTCTCGGCCTGTTATAGGGATGGTCTTGGTGTTAACCAGTTCATTTAATATTTATTTGTTAAATCACCAATAGAATACAAAAAAAAATGTCTTTTTCAGAATTTTGAAATGTTTATCTGCTTTATGTGTGAACTAGAATAATACCCATCCTAGGGCGGGTAAAATTAATTCCCCCCCCCCTGACAGAACAGTTTAGCACCACTTTTATGAAGATTAAAACCAAAATATGATGATACTAAACCTTATGTCTAGAATCCTTGTTCTAATTTTGATCAAAATCCATTACATGATTTTGATTCTTGAAAATGTCTAAAATTAAAGGCTTAAGCTTAAGGGGTCTTAAGAAGAAATAGAAATTCAGGGAATCTTGTTTAATCAGTGTCTAATGACTATGTATCAAATTCAATGCAAATCTGAAATATTTCAATTTTCAAATGGTAGATTGTGCCCATATTATAACCCCTAAAACTCTTTAAAATACTTCAAAGAAACTGAAATTTGGGAAACATTTAATTAATTGATGTTTAATACCTATTGTTTAAATTCCACAAAAATCGAAGATCTAAATTTTCACAAAGGGCTTCGACTCCCTTTTTCCCCTCTTTGCATAAGACTAAATAAAACTAAATATAGCCCATATTACGGCCCTTTCCACCTAGCAGCTGTGTTCCAAAATTCATAATGATCAGTTAATTAGTTCAAGAGTGAATTCTGTACATACAACTATATAAATATAGACACATACCTAACTTTATATGAATGTCATTTGAAGAGATAGGATTTATTTGATCCATGCAAGTACATTCAGTTTGGTGAAAAAAAAAAAAAATCATATTTATAATAAAGAGTCAACTACATCCAAAGATGGAGTACTGCTGCCACATCTAGGGAGGAGATCGCTCTTTCTTGAAACCCTGTATATAATACACATTTTGAATACTTTTTTTATGACAATTATCTATATTTTCCAAAGAAAGTTATAAATTATCAATAAATATTACAAATGCTGCTTGTGTTTGCATTATTTTGTGGGTTTTTTTTTGTTGTTGTTTTTTTTTTTTAGTTAAAACATGTTTTCATAGAGATTAATTGTGAATGTATGTTTTATTTTTTAATCTTGTTTTTTATTGGGGGGGGGGGTAATACTAATGAGTATACACCATGTCTATATATTTTTAAGTCATTAGATAAACAGTGGTAAATTTTTTGGCCATTAAAAATTTTAAACCAAATGTAAAAATGCAAGAAATACAGTTATTTCAATAGCAATTTAAACAAAATAAAATAAATCTGTTTCTTTGAAAATAATTAATTCAAAGAAAGCTTTTCAGGAACTGTTTTTGTCAACACAAATGATATTAACTATAATACAAAAAAAGTTTACTTTATTTATCAAGAAAGGAAGGGAAGAAATGAAATGGGGAGAATGATTAACAAAAGATAGAGCAAATGGAAATCTTTGCTCTTTCACGTTTACTGACCCCGTGTTTAATTAACAGTTTTCAGAAATTTAATTGCATGTTAATATTTTATTACTAATTCATCTTTCAAATAGTTTATTTTGTATTTATTAAAAGTCTGCTAAATTCTCATCTTTTGAAATTTGTTATTTTTTATTTTTTGTTCCACTCAAATTTTTGGCGTCTCATTCTTTTTTACAAATTCAAAAACACTACTTTAATGTAATTGAATATTTGAATATTAGCATATTTCGATTTTAATGATCATAATTTCTTTCTAATTTTCTATGCAATTATAGCTAATTAATATATTTTGATTTGAGGAAAAGAAGATTTTATTATATATATATTAATAGGTATCTCAAACCAACATTTTATTTTCATTATATCTAAAAACTTTTAATGTGTGCACATAGATCGTTGCAAAACATAAACAATGATACCAAATTTATTTTGGTAGCTCAATTAGCCACCAACTGTTCAAATTTCGATGGAAATGAGAAAATTTGCTGTTTTGTGTGCTATTGATCCAGTAGTCAATACAATTTGCTGTTTTGTGTGCTATTGGTCCAGTAGTCAATTTTCACAGTAAAATCAGGCTGTTTGAAGATATTGGCTTCCTGACCAAAAATGCACCAAACATTGATGCTATTGTTTTGTTTTCCTTTTCCTTTGCAAAACTCAATTATTTTCTGCAAATCCAAAAACAAAAACAACAATTTTTCTCTACAAAACAACCAAACAAAACACCATAAATAAATATGAAGGCATAAATTCTTTTACCAAAATGACCGGATTCGGCATTAAATAACCCGAAAAGGGTTGATATGCGGTAAAACAAAACAACCAAACCACAGTAAAAAATACAGGCTTTGAACAAGTGAAAAATCCTTACAAATGTAATGTTATCTTGTGGTAAATGAAAATAAATCATAATAGAAGTGATAATTATTAGATCAAATCAGTCTAAACATTGGACAAAATCTAATGTAACAACCCTTCGAAAAAACATGCAAAAATGACACGGAAGCGCAACTTTGACTGTTCATATAAGATTCTTTTTAACAGCTAACACATTAAATCTTCTTAATATGATTCATAGCACATTAGAAATCAAGCTAGATTTGTCTTCTAATAGTAAATCAATAAAAAAAACTAAAATCTGGTCAATGTAAAAACAGATGGAAACACAATTTGATAATCGGGCAAAAATTTAATTCACTAAAGTTTTCAACTTGGATTTTTTGTGAAAGACAAACTTAAAAACTTATATCATGCCCACCATATTGACAAGTGGCCCTTTTTCTTTTAGATGAGATTACATTTATGTGCACAGAGATACACAATATTGCACACACAAAATTTGAAAAACATCAAATTAAAAAATAGTCTGTTATTGAAAATAGTAACCTAATTTGAAATAATCTGGAAAATAACTATTAATCACACCAGAGAAAGAATTGTACATTTATAAAGAGAAATGGTTAAATTTTCTTTGCATTTAAATTTTATCAAAATAACTAAAAACATAAACAAAATATCGCAAGTTAATAAAATTTAAGTTAATTTCACTTTATTTACTCATTTTTGCACTCTAAACGAGGTTGGTTTGTGATACCTAATATTATAAAATGCAGTGGTAAAAAAATGTTTTCTTTGCATATATTTGTATATTTTGTTCTATTCTTTTTTATTTTCTGTTTTGTTTTTAGTGCATGCTAATTAAATTCATATGTCAAAATTGAATTTTATTGAGAACTATTTTTTTTGCCATTATTAATTTTTTTAAATATGTTAAAACGGTATAAACTACTGTTTTAATTTCTTAAGCCAAATCTGCTAGTTAGTTTTATATATTTTGAAAAAAGTTTCAATCTTTTTTAAGGTTTTTCATATTGAGAGCCTTGTTTATTACAGAAATACCATTTTTATTTTTTACACTATATCTTTACAGTTATAATCCAAATGTACCTTCTGATATAACACAGAATCGCAGTCGAAATAAATATGATGGGTTAGAATCCGCTTTTATTTTTTATTTTTCTTATCTTTCTGTATTTGCTGGAGATGGGGCATCCTACCGGATGCCAGACATTCACCGGCTATTTCAGACACTCCAGCCTAAAGATTTTTTTAAAGATTCTAACTGTCCCTTTAAGTGCAGTTGTTTGTATTTCTCTTGCACTCGGTTCACCGGGTATACTCGCCAGATAGCTTTTAAAAAATTTTTTTTCATTAGTCCTGTTGCTTCTATAATTACTGGTATGATGAAGATTTTCCTAAGATTCCAGTTTCTTTTCATGTCGTATATAAGACCTTGGTATTTCGTAATCTTTTCTCTTTCTGCTCTGTTTAATCCTGCATCATTAGGGACACTGACTTCAACTAGGGCTGCTACTTTCTCCCTTTTGCCCCATATTACGATGTCAGGGGTTTTTACCCCGCCTAATAAACCGGTATCGTCCGGGTCTTTGGGTCTGGATTTACGCCGGTCTATTGGGGGTTGTCGGTCCTGTGCAGTTCTAGGAGGTGCACCCTCCCAGGCTTTGCCTCCCCTCTTTGGGGAGGAGTAAGTTTATTGCTTACTGTCTGAGGCGCCCCTACCGGGGAATGTCGACTGGGCTGTCCAGGCAATTTTTAAACAGCCAGAGTGCTCAAATTCTCGAGCGCTGGTTTTTACCCACTTTCCCGACCTTGTGTCACATCTTGCCTTGTGGGAGGAAGATAAATAGGACGATGTCAGGTTTAACAGCTTCGTTTTCTAGATATGTAGCTGTAGGGATTGCATAGTCATAGTGGATGATATATAAATTATTTCCAAATGAAATTTTGTCTGAGCAATGAAAGTGAAGTTTTAGCAGCTAAAAAAAGCAGCTGACTGACTGACTGACTTAAAATCTTCCCTCAAGTAAAAGATACCAAGATCTGTTGGTCTGTTATAGGGATGTTAGGGTTAGTTCGGGTCTATCAGTATGTTTCAGTAGTAAATATCCAAAAAAGGGTTATTGCAAGGCCATCACTTTTATGGAGATTGCCTTTGGTTGTTATTAATGCTCTATAATTTCTTTTCTTTATTTCAGATCCCCAAGAGCAAACTTACCAAAATGACGCACTTCAGCAGACATGAAAATGAGATGCTGCATCTTTTGATTGTACACATTTTTTTTTATATGACGAATATTTTTCTCTCTAAAGCCTGCCTCCATTCTGCTGACCTTTTAACCTCAAACACTAATATTTCCCTCTTTTTTGTTCTGCATCTATTTCATAATTTGCCAGCAATGTTACTGAAATTCATTGTGTATATTTTGATACAATTGAGATATCGCATCATAATAATCAAATTCTTTATAATAAAAAGAGAAATGCAGAGTTGTTTTTAAAGACACACAAAATAACACAAATGGTTTTGATTTTTTCAAATCTGAAATCTTATTTGATATTTTTTTTAAATCTCAAAACTATCATCACTCTTCTCCCTTTAATGTATATACAAAAAAATATAATACTTATATAAAACCTTTGTACATTCTCCCCCTCTCTCTCATATATATATATATATATATGTATATATGAATTTATTTCTAACAGTATGATATGTTTTATGCTGCTTTTTCTTTTTTGATTTTTAATATTTTTTATGATAATTTTTTTTGCAGTTAATATCACTAAACAAAGGATTTATTTAGTCTGTGGGACTGGAGATTAGCAAAGATGTTAGGTGGTCCCTCTTCTGAGGCACAGGTCAGAATCCTGGACGAGTCTCATTTTTTACTTTGTGGTATTCTTTGTATAAATAACCCCAGTCATGCAGACTAAATAAACTCTGTTTGATTATATAACACACAAAAAAATTAGCATCTACAAATAAAAAAAGCGGCATAATAAATAACTATATATATATATATATATATATATATATATATATACTGCTTCGGGGCATGTTGAAAAGAAATCAATAAAGTGTTCGATTGCAAAAATATGAGAGCTAATATACAAATTATTTATTTATTATTGTTAAAAAAGTTTGTTGTAGCCTAGAGCGAATAGGCAATAACGACTTTTTAACAACAATAAACGGTCAGACTATTTCAATGAAACCATGGTATGTTTCTGAAGTATGTAACGTAAAGTTTCTAAATAAATAATTTATATATATATATATATATTAGTTAACCATGGAATTTATTTTTGACAGTATTTTATGTACCATGCTGCTTCTTAGTTTGCATAGGTAATACCATTAAATAAGCAAATTATTTAGTCCCTGGCACTTGGAATAAACAAAGGAAACCACAAAGTGATAAATGAGACTCATACAGGATACAAACCTATGCCTCCAGAAGAGGGAGCAGCTAACCCGGATGTTGTTTTTGACCACTTGACTAATGAGCCATATGGTTAGAGAAAGCTGAATTTGTACAAATAACTTATCTCCAAAGCTCTGCAATAAATCTGTGTTCATGTTTTTACTAGCGAGGAACCATGATCTTAAAATTTGTTGAGCAGCGAAGGTTAACTTGTTATATAGTTAATATTGGAATTTATTTTTGACGGTGTATTATGCAGCATGCTGCTTTTTTGTTTGACTGATGTTTGTGTAGGTAATACTAGTAATTTAGTTCACAGGGCTGGGAATAAATAAAGAAAACCACAAAATAAAAATTGATACTTATACATAAAAACTGTCAGAAAAAAAAATTCCAATATTAATTATAGAACAAACTTACTGCTCAGCAGAATATATATATATATATATATATATATATATATATATATATATATATATATATATATATATATATAGTGTGTGTGTCAAGTTATATTCAAAATGAATCAACCAAGTGTTCGATCGCAGAAGAGTCAGAGCTACTACAAATAATTTATTTGAAAATTATGTTACATATTTCAAAATCGTACCGCGGTTTCATCCAGATGAGGCGACTTTAAAAAATTTTTTTTAAGTCTATACCCAAGAGGAATTGTCAGCATACATGAGATGTGTTTTTTTATCTCATTTCAGTATGCTGACGATTCTCCTTGGGTATAGACTTTTAAAAAAATTGTAAAAGTCAGCCCATCTGGATGAAACCGCAGTACGATTCTGAAATATGTAACATAGTTTTCAAATAAATTATTTGTGTGTGTGTGTGTGTTGTTCTCCCTTTGCCAGCATTAAATAATTATGTTCTGAGTTTTAATTTACTCCTATTAATTGTTTAAAATATATTTATAACTTTTTTACTCTTCGTATCAATTGCATTGGTGGTAGTTCACCGTTATCTCTAAGGTCACTGCTGGTAATGTCGTATATTAAACCCAAACACTACCTTCTCTTTTCTCTCTCCATAACTGTCCATTTAATAGTAATAAATGTTTTAGTTAATTGTAATCTAGACTTTTTGACATTATTTGAAGCATGAAGCTTTTAGCCTTACGGAGGTCATTTTCCTTTATTTTATCCGGTGTATTAGAAAACTAATTTTAAACTTATATATTTATATCAGAAGCTAATTAAAAAAAAAAAAATGTTTTATTTCATTGAAGCTCTGTTGACGTTGATTTTTCTATTTAAGAGTTTCTGTCAGCTTTAATTATAGGAATTTGTTAATTGGGAAAACCTATGTTTTCTAAATTATAAGGGTAGTTATTTATTTATTAAAATATCTTGTAAGTGTATTAATATATGTTCAGTTTGACAGGGGACCGAGATAAACCCATTAAATAGTTGGAGGTAACTATCTCAGGGTGAATGCCTTCTATGCCTACTCGTTACAGAGATTTGGCCTTTTGGCTAAGATCAAAGTGTAGTATCTGTTCCGATGGATACTGCACGCTTGTCCTGTGCAGTTCTAGGAGGTCCACCCTCCCAGGCTTCGCCTCCCCTCTTTGGGGAGGAGTAAGTTTATTGCTTACTGCCTGAGGCGCCCCTACCGGGGAATGCCGACGGGGCTGCCCAGGCAATTTTTAATGACCAGAGTGCTCAACTTCTCGAGTGCTGGTTTTTCTAATCCCACTTTCCCGACCTTGTGTCACATCTTACCTTGTGGGAGGTAGATAAATATAAGATCAAAGTGTAGTATCTGTTCCGATGGATACTGCACCCCATACTGGTGTTGTCTTGGCCTTCGGGTCTTGATTTACGCCGGTCAATGGGTCTGTCCTGTGCAGTTCTGGAAGGTCCACCTTCCCAGGCTTTGCCTCCCCTCTTTGGGGAGGAGTAAGTTTATTGCTTACTGCCTGAGGCGCCTCTACCGGGGAATGCCGACGAGGCTGCCCAGGCAATTTTTAAACCCCACTTTCCCGACCCAACCTTGGGTCACATCTTACTTGTGGGAGTAAGATAAAAACTGGCCTTGTGCCTAACTCCTGGAGAGGAGTAAATCAATACTCGTTACAGAGATATCACTTCTATTCGATTTAGCAAATTCTTTAGCTATTTTATTTTTTCTTAGTTTTCAACTACATTATTGCAGAGCTTGACTCGTTGGTCATATGGTCAAAGATGACACCCGCATAAGGTAGTCTCTCATTAGAAGTCACAGGTTCATATTCTATACCAGTCTCATTCTTCACTTAGTGATTTTCTTTGTTTATTCCCAGCCCTGCAGACTAAATTACCCATTTAGTTAATGGTATTATCTATGCAGACATGAGTGTTAACAAAATAGCAGCATGATACATAATAAGCATATAATTAATATGTATGCGAAAAGTGTTTTCATTGTATGCATAAAATTTTGTGTATGTGTGATGTTTGTTTAACATGTCATACTCAAATTGAATGTTGTATATAACAATAATAATAATAATAGTAATATTTTATCATTTTGTTATGTTTGTCAGATTAAAATCTTTGCTTTATCTTAAAACTTTTAGTAGGATTTTATTTAGTTCAGTTTTCAAACACTTTGATATTTTTTTCTGTATATGCATAAATACATTTGTTTATGATCATGCCAGTATGTATATTGAACTTATTAAACTTACACTTTTTTATAAACTGTTGATATTTTCCTCTTGATTTTCTCCCCACACCCTAATATGTATTTTAAAAAAATTTTTAAATTCTTAATAGCTAAGAAAAATTTAAACATTTCCTATGGTCACCATTATTGAAATAATGGATCTGAGAATTTATAGCATGTATCACGAGTTATTACAAAAAAAAAAAAAACATCAAAGTCCTTGATCATAGGTCATACAAGAGTTAATATTAATTATTTTATTTAAATACTCTACATTACTGTGTCCGTTGGGAATACCCAGGTTTCATTCATCTGTTCATTCTGGAATTAGGAAATATTCCAACTTGTTCTTTCTCTAATAGACTCATCGGTCCTGTTGAAGAAAATGCCTAAAACCGTAAGTTAATGGTGATGATCGTTGAGATTCCCTTTTAAAAATATTTTCGGATGGCTTTACAAGTTGTTTTCTGTTTGATAAAGCATTGTGTTCTATTATTGAATATTATTTTATTTTTTTTAGACTAAACAGTTTGTTGAATAAAGGCATGTAGGAATATTTACTCTCAATTTATTTAGCATATGTGAAAACATCCTTGATTGTTGGGTTACGGCTGGGGACTTTTTAGCCATTTGACTTCTGGTTTTAAGGCATTTTCGTGAGCATTTCGCATTAAACAGAACTGATGAGTCTATCTGGAGAAAGAGCAAGCTCGAATTTGTCCTAATTCCAAGATGATCAGATGGATGAAACCCGGGTATCCTCAACAGACACAGTAATGTATAGTATTTAAATACAATTATAATGGACGTTTTGTTTTATTTCTTGTGTTTTTAGATGTTTAATTTTGCAGTAAATCGAGTGTAAAATTTCTCAAAAACTTTGTTGAATGACTCAAGTTGGTCAAGTCAACATAGATCTCACCAATCTTAAAATGGGAACAAAATAAACTTATCCTCTGTCTTTTTATTTTTAAGAGTTTTTTTTACAATATCACCAAATGAAAATCGATTGGTATTAGACGATCTTGAAAATGATCAATGTTGATCAATACTTGAGCCATTGGGACAATTTTTACACACAAGAAAAAAAGGAAACTCAGGAACAAAACTGTTTGAACTTTGTTCTTCAACAATATATATATATATATATATATATATATATAATCTATGTCTGTGTGAACCATAAGTATTGTTACAAAATAAAAAGCTCATCTCATATTTAATCCAAATTTACATTTAAACGCAAAGTTATACAGTAAACAATAGCAAAGAAATGTAATTCTATATGGGCCTCTTTAACTTTGACCACAGATGGAAGTCTTATTTGATGGCGGTTTGTGCACTGTCCTATGGTATTGTATCCCATGCTTTCTCTCTGCTGTCAAGTTTGTCATAATACAGTAAGGCATAGCACAGGCTTCACACGCAAAAACTGATCGCAAACAAGTCAGTGTTCAGATCTGGCAACGAGCCAGGAGAGTACCACTGTTGTGTTATGGTATAACTAACCACTCCATCTCAACCTTCAGGCTAGGATCAAGCTCTCCCAAATTGCATTTATCTTCTCCAAACTCCATACCCACCCCCGTTTTTATTTCTTCTACTTAGATTCTACTCCCATTTAGAGATTGACCTGCTTGTTTTCGGTTCTGAACAAACCGGAAAACAGTGGGCGGTCTATTATTTAGAAAGGGTTTGGAGGATCTTACTAACCTGTTTTTGCTTTTCTTTCTTACACTCCCTATTATAATCTGATGAATTATTTATGAAAAATAAAAAATTTCAAACCAATTTGGGGACGGCCCCTAGTGTAAATGTGTCATTGTGGTGACTGAAATGATTCTAGTTAAAAGTAGGATAGACATTTTTATCACTATAGACCAAGGATGACTAACGACACCCATTTTCCCCCTACCTTTTGATGGCCCTGTGCCTAATTTGTTTTGAATGTAAATTTTTTATATTTTCTGCAAATAAATAATTCAAAGTCTAGTATCTGCTTTGTCGTCAGTCAGAGGAAGAGAAATCTTTCTTGACTGGGGCAGTTTTTATTTTTGTCCCATCCAGAGCGCCCCTTTTTTGGAGAGTTGGATTTTTTAATAACTGACCTATCATTCCGTCTTGTTGGGAGTCCAATCTATATCAGCATAAGTGCTATTGCTTCGAAGTGGCTTCCAAAATGTCGTCTATGTAGACATCTTTATTGATTTTGATTGAAATAAAAGCATATCAGACACCAAAAAAAGAGGACGCTTTTCTCTTCCTTTGAATGGCAACCCGAACCATTACTGATGTTGATTTTGAGTTCTGTGGCATTTTTTTTAAATTGCCTGATTGAGATACAAAAGATATTCCATGAAAAATGCCAGTATACTGAAATCATATGTCCTTAATAGGGTTAAGATGAAAATTCATATACACTAAATGTACAAAAGCAAGGAAATTCCCAAAGTTTTACACTTTTATTGTCATTTTAATTAAGGGTATGACTACATATCAACCAAATCATTTCATTATCACATCACTACAGTATAAATCTCTATGCATGAGTGGATGAAGTGTGTGAGGTGCGCTGAAGAAAAATTCCTATCAGTAAAATACATAGCCCTGTTGTGCTCGCATACCCTTAATGACAATAAAAGTGTAAAAATTTGGGAATTTCCTTGCTTTTGTACATTTAGTGCATATGAATTTTCATCTTAACCCTATTAAGGGCATATGATTTCAGTATACTGGCATTTTTCATGGAATGTCACTACTTTTGTAAAGGCTATGCCTCAATACAATGATCATTTTTAAGGTTTTTTGGAATTTTCTGTAAAACTAAGGTATATGGTAAACTGAAATTAAAATGCCATCAACTAGACCCTAGAACCTCTATCTCTGCCAAAAATCAGCTGAATCAATCAAATAGCTGATGAGATACAGGGTGGCACATACGTACGTACGTACAACATGATTTCATGATTGAACTTTCTGGATCTCTGGGTTGCCTTGACTAATGATGCTGAAATTCTACACACTTATAGAACCTATCAAATAAAAATTTTGTGCAAAGTTTTAACTAATTTGGTTTATTGGTTTTTGAGTTATGATTGATCAAAGAAATGAGATGTCCAGCATAGGCCATTCATGAAGTCTATTAAGGAATAGAGCGCTCTCGCGCATCCCTTGATTATGAGTTAGTGTTGGGACGATTAATTGGAATCGGAAATTGGAAAAATCAGAACTTTTTGGGGTATCAGAATCAGAAAAATTTGTACCTATTTTCCGATGCCAAAGACAATTCTTTTAATTGTTTTTTTTTGTTTGTTTGTTTGTTTGTTTAAAACTTAATTTTTCATTGCTGGTACTAATGATAAATATTTATTGATTTTAAACTACCAGTAAAACCTAAATCTATAGATCACACCCCACAAGTGTATTTTCACATTTGCTAAAATATATGTACATATTACATGGGTATTTAAGGTAATCCAAAAATTAAAAAAAACAACAACTCTATAGCTAAATATTTAGAGATTTAAAAAGAATCACAATCAGTAATTATATCAGAATAAAGAAAAATATTGGAATCGGCCCATCACTAATTATGAGCATTGAAAGTCTCTTCAACAAAACAATTTCCCGTCAATCCTCATCTATTCTTGCAGCTTGATGAAAGAAGCTGTCTTTTCTGTATCTAGATCATCTCGACATGGTTCTTTCCGATGTTTCAATCTCTCATGCCATTTGTCTCGATGGCCTTCTGGGATTTTGCCTGATTTTTTTCATGTACACACTTGATAAGTTCTGGTGTTCTGGATGTGCAAGAACATCCTGTTCACAGTCTTCAGTTGAATAAGTTCCATTGCATCAATCTATTCTCCTTTTTATTTTCCAGCCTTAAATTGACGTCGGGTAGAGAGAAACCTTTTTGTGGTTGCTCCATGACATACTTTTCTTTCAATTCTATCGACATTGGTCAATGTCAATGAAAACATGATCTGAAAAACAGATATAGATTATTGAGATTATTTGGAAGTATAAGCAATTGCAATAATCAAAAAGTGTGGTTTGGTTTGCTTTTTAAGAGAAAAGTTGTTTTTGCGTCTGAAAAATACAGTATTTTACCAATTCTGATGAAGCTTTTGTAGCTTATAATTTTAAGAAATTAAAATTTATATTTTGTCTTGTAAACAGCTTCTTTTTAACATCACTTTTCCCTTGTCCAGGGGTCAGCCATTTTTGATATTTCGCAAGCTCACTCTCCAGCGAGTCAACTGTCTCTAAATTCCACTCTATACAGTCTTGTCTAATCGCTTGCTTCCAAGTTTTCCTTGGCTGACCAAACTTCCTGCAATCTAAGACATCCATGCTTCTTCAAGGGTTTATCCAAGAAGATGAATGCTCCACATGACCGTACAAGCAGAACCAATTAATCCTGAGGAAAATTTCTATGTTGGGCAAATATAGCGCTTTCAACAAATCCTCTGACCTTATGTGTTGGATCTGGTCAGATTTCACATTGCAGATCAATCTGATTCTGGATTGGGTCAGATTTCACATTGCAGATCAATCTGATTCTGGATTTGGTCAGATTTCACATTGCAGATCAATCTGATTCTGGATTTGGTCAGATTTCACATTGCAGATCAATCTGATTCTGGATTTGGTCAGATTTCACATTGCAGATCAATCTGATTCTGGATTTGGTCAGATTTCACATTGCAGATCAATCTGATTCTGGATCTGGTCAGATTTCACATTGCAGATCAATCTGATTCTGGATTGGGTGAAGGGCCAGCATTTGCTGCCATATAACATGCCACGCTGCCACTCATTTAAATATTTTTTAAATGTTTGTTACAACTTGCAAATGACCATTTATTTATTTAGAAATAAAACTACAGTTATTTATACAATATTCTTACAAAACTCTTACAAAAATGCGATATATAAAATTTCTGTATGATTAAACTTCATACTGCACTTTATATCCATTTTAACATATACCATATGTAGTTGGGATTATCTGAGTCATATAGGTCTTGAGCAAGTTTTTTTCTTTCATGTTTTACTCAATCTCATATAAATAACTGAAAGATGTGGATTGATAATTTGGATTATTCGGACTACTGTTCTTATTATGGATATTATTCTTACATTTCAGCTGATGTAACTTAAATGTGGATTAAATAAAGTGTTCCATTCGAAATTCTGTACAGATTTCCGAGTCCGACACGACACACCTGAAGAAGTTCGGAGGTTACATCAGCCGAGACGTTGTGAGAATAACATCCAACATGATAACAATAGTCGTCCGCATAATATAAACTAACTGAAAGGGTTATCTAACTTACGGTGCAAGTGTACGTCATGTCTTTCATACCCCATAAAAATCAGTCAAAGACTTTTTTTGCATTGTAAAATCAATATGGTTGAACGCATGAATATAATTCTTTTGTTAAATATAATATGCCAGTCGGGTTAGAGTTGTTGATTTTAATTCAGGGCTTATTTATGTGTTTCTATAATTTTTAAAACCAACAAATTATATTCTAATACAACTGTTATGAGCTCAAATAATTGCCCCAAATAATAACTTGCTGAAATTTTTTGTGCTTTGTTTTTTGACCTGTTGTAAATGCTCTTCGAGGTCTCACATGCCCAAAATGTTTATAAAACGCTCACATTGTCAGTACAACAATTGACATTTTATTTACCTCCCCAGGAGGTTAGGCACAAGGCCAGTTGTATCTTACTCCCACAAGGTAAGATGTGACCCAAGTTCGGGTCGGGAGAGTGGGACTTGAAAAGCCAGCGCCCGAGAAGGTGAGCACTCTGGCCATTAAAAAATGCCTGGGCAGCCCCGTCGGCATTCCTCGGTAGGGGCGCCTCAGGCAGTAAGCAATAAACTTACTCCTCCCCAAAGAGGGGAGGCAAAGCCTGGGAGGGTGGACCTCCTAGAACTGCACAGGACAGACCCATAGACTGGCGTAAATCAAGACCCGAAGGCCAAGACGATACCAGTTTATGGGGTGCAGTATCCTCTGGAACAAAGGTGACATAAGAAGTAAGAAATTAGTTTTTCTTTTTTAGAAGACTAAAATATATTGTATTACTCAATCTTAAATTACATTCTACGGAGTAGAATTCATACCAAAATCAGACTGGCAGAGTCTCCACCATTTTTTAACAATGGCTTGTTCACTGTCGGTCTGAGGTATGGTCATGGTCAGTCCTAGGAGGTCCACCTTCCCAGGCTTTACCTTTTCACCCTTTGAGAGGGGTTAGTTTATTGCTAATCACCTGAGGCGCCTCTACTGGGGAATGCAGATGGAGCTGCCCAGGCAATTTTTGTTTGGCCAGAGTGCTCTACCTCTAGAGCATTAGTTTCAAAATCCCACTTTCTAACCTTGTGTCACATCTCCCCGCCTTGCAGGGAGGGAGATACATAACTTCTCTTCCAAAATATTTATCTGGCAATTTGAAAATTAAAGTATTTTCATTTCCATTCTTGTATGTTTTTCAACTATTCATTTTCATGTTGTTGTCTAAAAATCTCTAACTGCTTAAAAAGCCTAGTTTATTAAATAATAATAAATTTACAACATGACATATCTTTTTCTTTTTTTGTTTCTTTTTTAAGTAAGGTATTTTTGCTTTTGAAGAAAAACAGATGAACAACTTTCTCTATAAAAAAAAGAATTTCTGACAAGAAAACTATGCAATGAATAATATTTCGAAAAGAAAAATGACATCTGAATTTTAAGGGAAACCACTTTGAAAAATATTTTTGAGTATCATTTTTTAATTTCTTATTTTATAAACTATAATTAATTTCAATTAATTTGGCAAAAAAGAATTAGCAAAAGAATAAAGATAAAATTACAAATTTGCATTTACAAAAATATACTTTGGAATGTAAACATGTAAACTAAAATAAATTTGTGGTATATATTTGGTGATGTTCAATTTTCTCGCTCACACACCCCTATTGCAAGTTTGTGGGCCGTCATCAATAGACTGCCTCTCCTGAACCAAACAACCATAATTAAACAAAAAACTCACAAAATCTTTTTGAGGAAAATTTTATTATTAAAATTTGCTGGAATAATTTTTAAAATGAAATCAAGTAAAAATTTATTTTTTTACTTGATATTTAATATATCAAGTAAAAAAATAAATTTTTACTTGATTACTGAAAGCCATCAAATAATTTGAATTAAGAAAAACACTTTTTTTTTTTTTTAAATTTAATTATTTTTAGTGTGCAATCATTTATGTAATTTTAAAACCGTCTAACTTACACTTAAAAATTTTGTTTATGACCGTTTGGTACAAAAGAAACGGTCCACTGATGGTGGCCCACAAATTCAGAATGTGAGCAAGAAAATGCAATATCGCCATATTTTTTTTTATTTGTTTATTTTATCCAAATGTACATTAAGAATTTTTTTAATAAGTAAAATTTTTAAAATATTTACATTAATATTAGTTTAACTGTTATAGTAACGTTCACCCTCCACTTGAATAATTTTTTAAAATTTCATCTTATGTCACTTTTGTGTTGAACATGAAACTCAAACTAAACTACACTTTCTTGACCTTCAGGCTAGGATCAAAGTGTAGTATATGTTCTGTTCAACAATGGTACATTAATATCATGGGGTCTGTTTTGAATTGGACGTTCATAAAATGGAAATATGTTACAAACTCGTAAAGGGCTTTGAAGATAAAACCCCCATAATCAGATATATTCTGAAACTACATTAACCAGAGTACTTAGATAAGTATGTTTGAGTTTAAACAAATGTGGTACAATAATATCGTGGTGTCTGTATTCGTGCCGGACGTCCATAGAATGGAAATATTTTTAAGCATGGCAGCAATATACAACAGATGAAGGACTGTATAATTTCCACGGGTCCCGCTAGTAATAATAGATGTAGAAATGATTGATCTGTCCTTCAGCTCAAAAATCATCTAAAAATATCTTAAATGCTATTCACAGCATCATGATTGGAACATTTTACGGAAATTCTGAAAAGTTCTACGGAAATAATGAATAGAATGGTAAATTTGTACGCTGGCAAAAATTATAAAATAAGATCCATTGTTGTTGAACTTTATATTTATTATTAGTTTTGCAAACATTTAAAAGTATAATTGTGATTGTCATTCAATAATTAAATACTGATTTGATTTGATTAATCCCATATTGTAACATTACCAGGGGATGTTATTGATCCCCACGTTGTGTTCTCCTCGATCCCCTTGGTTTGTCCACTGATCGGGTTTTCGGTGCTGATTTGGCGATCACGGCTTTCATTTCCACTCCTCTTTGTCGCTGTCCTCTTCTTCTCAATAACCGCTTTTATGAACGTTATTTAAAAAGAAACATCAACAAATGCAGTTGAGCTTTAAAAATCTTTTGTGGGTTTTATTCGTTCAACAGAGTATACATGTACACACCTCAAACAACCCCACACCCAACCACACTCTGATGGTTCAGATGAAAGAGAGCGATTCTCTCTGCCAATTTGACATATCGTCTTGCCTGCTTCCTGTGCCCATGAAGTTACAGCCAGGACACTCAGCCTTCCTTAAATCTTAAATAGGAAATTCTATTCTACCTAATTTTTAACCCTACATGTGAATTTACCAGACTAATCCTATTCTTACGCACTCGAATATTGCTACAATATTATAACTGATAGGTTTAATCAAAAAGCCATTCCATAATTTATAATGCAACAGTAGATTTTACTTTTTTCAAAGGATTTTTTTCTTTTATTTCTCAAGGATTTTTTTTCTTTTTTGCTCAAGGATTTTTTTTTTTTCCTCAAGAATTTTTTTTTTTTTTTCTCAAGTATATGTATTTTTTTTTTCAAGGATTTTTTTTCCTCAAATATTTAAAGTTTTCTTTTCCATATTTGCATCAATTACTTTTCCGGAAATATCCAAAATCTGTTCAGAATTGTATATTATAACATCTGGCTTTGCTAATTGGCTATCGCTTCTTGAAATACTTGAAACAAAAATGTTAAATTATAAACATTTCATTAATAAGTTTGTTGTAAAACACAAGACAAAAACTTTTGTATTTATTCATATAAATCGATAAACATCAACATTTATTCATATAAATAGATAAATATTAAAATTTTGGTAATTTTTTATACAAATTTATTTATCTTTTAAATAAGACCGTAAAGAAATAAAAAGAAACAAGAAATCAATTAACTTCAGTGATGGTGTGGAGGAGCTCTTTTTTTTAATTACAATTTAGAAACGTATGGTGACTTGTTGAAAATCAAGTCAATCCTCCTTAAAAAAAGGCCGGAAAGGAACGTTTGAACACAAATGTGAACCGTTTGTCTATGGGATCAAAACAATCATTGAATTTTAAAACAATAAAAAAGAAAATGTGGCGTCGCTAATGGGAAGGATAGCAAGCAAGCAAGCAAAAAGTTACACCCCCCCCCCCGTCTCTCTATGAACTCTTCTTGCTTATGCCTCATCGGTATATCTTTCTTTCTAGCTAGCGATGTTAGTTTTATCTTCCTTGAAAATTAATGAACAAATATTTAAAGAAAAGTTTTGTTAATTTATCCTTTTTTTTGTATTAAATCACTTTAATTACTGTTAATATTGACAAAAGTATTGCATATATATATATATAAATAGGACAAATAAATTTACAAATAAATAACACTGTACATTAATTTATTATGAACTATTTAAAAAATTAAACATCCAAATAGCTGTTTAGGTCTTTCGTCTCTACTATATATACAGTATTTCAAAAGACTGCTGTATTATTGATTTAAATAACAGTTTTGTTGGTAATATAGGTGGGTGATAAATGAAAAAAAAGTTTTTGCATTTATTCAATTATAAGTGTTTTCTTACTATAAAATAAATACTAAATATTGCATTTTTAAATCTTATTTATTTTAAATGAACTGCAAAAACATTTACACTTTTGTTCTGTGATGTGAATTCAATTCTAAAACTGTTTTATTGATTCAATCACAAAAATTCCCAAACAAAACCAACTTCCAACATAGATCAGGAATCATCAATATTTTCCATATTTATATACTAGGGATGTGAATTTTCTGCTTTTTAGCGGAATTCCACCTTTTTTTTTTTTTAAATTCAGAAACTGCGGATTTCTGCTTAAATCCCTCGAGCTTCCTATGGATATGAGTTCTTCACTTTTTTGGTCAAACTCCACTTTGTTTTTGAAAAGGCTGATTTCTTTCAAATCGCTAGAGCCTTACCTCCCCATTTTTTTTGTTGTTATTTGGCTGGATTTTATTTCTCTGTCTCCCTCTTTCTTTCTATTTTCCTGTTTATTTTTTTTCTCTCTTCCTCTTGCCTTGTCTTCCTTTTCCTTGCTATGCCAGTTCTCTCTGAAAATGTTAATTTTGTCCTGAAGGCTAAGACTTCAAATGATCATGAAGAGAGTAGTGGAGTTAGATGACTTTTGTTTCATTTCATCAAAGAATGACTTCCTGTCTCCTTCCCCCACATGCACACTCGGTCTCTTTCTCTTAATTTTGACGTTTTTTTAGTTTAAACTGATCTGTCAGTTCAATTAATCTGATGATTAATTTATTTGTAAATTTGCCTGTCTTTTTTGCTTACCTAGATTGATGTTTCACTAATGTAACATTTTTCAAATTATTTTAAATGTGTTTTTAGTACTTATCACTAGCACATAATCCAAGTTGTTTTTAGGTTGTTTTTTTTTGGGGGGGGGGGGTGCTGTCCTCCATACACACACGGGGGGGGGGGGTCAGGTTGGAAAATTCATCTCGATTTCTGCTTTTTCGCCATTGGCTATTCGTATCCCTGATCTATATACCTATGTTGCACAAAGCATCAGTTAAATTAAATAACCATTTTTATAAGAAAAATATATGCAAGATTTTTCTCTCTGCCATCCAATGTCTTGATAATGTTTATATTCACGAAACCTCATCCATTGACGAAGAATGCTCTCAAAAAGCATTTGTTGGGCTTATACATTCTCATCATAGAATGAAGAAAAAAAATCAATGAAAGTAAAACTTTCTAGAATCTTATTCAAACACTTTTTTGTTTTTCACTGTTTCTTGATCCCATATTATGCATTTCACATATGTTTCACTGGACATAAAATGTGTTTTCTATGCACTACATTGTGTGTGTGTGTGTGTGTGTTTTAGCACCCGATAACAGAAATAACTTTTCGGATGAAAAAAAAAAAAAATTTTTTTTATTAAAGATTTTCACTGGGAAAATACACTCATATTTTATGCTCAAATGTTAATTTACTGATAAAAAAAAAATTATCCTTATTTTAAAAATTAATTGTACAGCTGATAATTTCACTTCTATGTATTTATCTTTCTTCATTAATTGTATAAGCTTGAATGTTGGTACTTACCATTCAGCACATTGGTTGACATCATTTCTTTATTGATAATTTTTTTCCCTGTAAAAATTTTGAGGGAAAACTTTCAGAGAGTTCTATTTCAGTTGACAACTTTTTTTAAACAGTAAACAAACCAAAACAGTATGACAATAAATACATTACATTTGCAGCTATAAAAAAAATGAGTTTTTTTTTTATTATTTTAATTATTGCTATATATATTTTTGTTCCTGCAGTAAAAAAAAAAAAATTATATATATATATTGGTTGGCAATAAGTTCTCACTGTTTTATTTATTTAAAATGCAAAAGGTTTAATTTTTTTTAAATAACAACTAATTAATGAATAATGTATTCTCTGTTGTTTATAATTTCATCCCCACGTTCAACAAAATTTTCAATACCTCATTGGTAGAAATCAAAAAGCAACAAAAAATAAATAAAAACAAATGGAACGTGGTGTAGAAACTGTTAATTTTTCTTGGCATTCCATTTTAATGAGCTGAAAATAAACATAAATTAACTTAATTCGAAAACAAAATAGATTCCAAAATTTGAAGAAGAAAAAAACGGTGAGAACTTAGTTTCCACTCTACTATATATAATTTTTATCTCAAACTGACAAATATAAAGAAAGGAAAAGTTCAAAGGAAAAAAGAGAAAATCCACAGCATTAGTTTTAATAAAATTCAGAAAAAAATGTTTCTTTTCATTTTGTGTTTGTTTTATTTTTATATAAAGTTGATTTTTATATCTGTTATGTAACTCTGATATCACACCTGTGGGGGACCATATTTCCAAAAATGGCACCTGTTACTCTGAAAGTGTTTCTATATTAATTTGTTTCATTGTGTTTACAATGATAATTCACTACAAATTTATCAAGCGATCTTATAAGGGCCTTTCTGATAAATCAGCCATCGGAGAATAATTCTACCCCAAAGAATTTGTCCCACCCAATATTTTTTTATCAACCCTGAAGAAATTTTTAGTCAGATATCTTTGTATGGACTTTTAGGACATTAATTGAATATCTAACACTGAATAAGTTTATTATTAAAAAACAATTCATTGATATTTTTTGCCCATATTATGGAAAATATTTATTCTGGATTAAAAAAAAACAAAAAAACATTAATCAATAAATAATAATCATTTTAAAGGAGCAAACATTTCTTCGTAAATTAATTTAATTAACTATTTTCAAAGGAGGGGAAACCAAAATTAAAATGCTTCAATTTAAAAATATTTGTTGGAAAAGAAATTTTTTTTTTTTTAATTTTAGTTTACTAAACATTAGGAAAAATGTGTTTGTTTTTGTTTTACGAACTTAACTATATTGTACGTATTATTTAACAAAGAACTACAGAGAAATTTATAATAAAAGAAAGTAAAGCCAACATAATACCAATTTTACTTACTGGACACATTTTAGGTTTAATTATAATTAAAACGAAATGAATACATGTTCTCAATTAAATAACAGAACCTTTCCTTTATTTTTTGTTTTTGGCGAGCATTTCCTTAGTAAACACAATTTTGACAAAAACAACATTCTTGTGCCTAATTTGTAAAAATGTCAGTTTTTAGCAAATACATAATTCAAAGTGTAGTATCTGTTCTGATGTGTATGTGCAGTGCCTTCAGGCCACGATCGTCCCACACGTTGTGCCTGTCCAAAAGTTGTACGATCTGGTCAGTGCTGCAACAAAGAATTCTCATCTCAAGTAAAACCAAAAGTCCAGTTTATAACAAGTAATAGACGTTTATTTGTTTAAATGATACTCATGTTCTCAGGTTGAATGGCAGACTTGCAAAATGAGATCTCTCCATCCCGGCGAAATAAAATATAAGCCGCATGAATTCAATCCTTTAGCTAAGAGCCTCAATGGCCCATCTTGCCTGGTGACGCACCCAGCTTCAAACTGATCCCAGCTCTTAGAAAAACAACTTCCTGTCATGCGCAGAGGGCCAGGTCTACCCCTCCCCTTCCCATCTCCTGGTGTCCTTTCCTTCTGACCGTAAATCTTGGATTCCAGTTTTTCTCACTGGTCACCATCCGACCACCCAAGCAATGGCAATTTGAAATATCCACTGGAGATAACAGCCAGACAGGGGATTATCATGGAGACAGTCTGTGAACATCCCAGCATGAGTCCCTGTCTGTGCATGTCTGCCATTCGCATGCACCACTGAAAAAATTGCAGCCTACTGCATTTTTACACTGACACTTTATCTTTTCTGTCCTCGGTTAGTGAAGGAGAAATCCTAGACTGAGGCAATTTTAATTTTTGTCCCAATCCAGAGTGCTCTATTTTAGAGAGCTGGATTCTCTAAATTAAAGACCGGCTTTATGTCTAACTCTTCCCTTGTGTAGAGACAAGTAAATAGGAACATGCGTAATGAATAACACTCAACTAAATCATCCCTCTTCCAAAATGAGATTCTACGTTTTTAGGTGATTACGTGTGAAAACCCTAAAAAAGAACTTGGCAGAAAGAAGAAGAAAACATTATTTTAGAATTTAGAGTGGGGGATCAGTTTCGAATATAACGTAAAATGATCCTCATTTCCAGGCCATTCTAAATTTTTAGAGTTATTCATTAAATCATTTACCACTAACCGGCTATTAAAGTCATTAAGCCACACGTAATCGCTCAAAAAGTGCCACTCCCCAAATAAGACGCACATAATTTATCTTCCAGAGAAATGTTATTATCTATAGATTTTTGCTTTACTGTTAGTTATAAAACATTAAATATTTTAAAGAATCGTTTTTGGAATCAGAATTTTTTAATTTTTCCGATTTCGATACCAATTACGATTTCCCAAAAAGTTCTGATTTTTCCAATTCCCGATTTCGATTCTGATTAATCGGCCCAACACACACACACATATATTAATGTGCTAAAGAAACCATCTAAAACTTCCAGTTCTAGTATACTAAATATACGGATCTTCTCGACAGATTTGTATTTCAACCGATCGCCGTTAAGACGAGTGGAGTGATTGGCTCTGCCACGTGTGACTTCCTCGGCATCCTTGGTCTATTAATGACGCGCAACGCTAGAGACAATCGCAAATTGTTTTGGCTTTACGAGCGCCTCTCATCGCCATTATTTGTGGAAACGCCTCGAGTCTGCTCTCGGCCTGCCAAGCCAGCCGGACATTCAAAGAAAACTATGGACTGTGATACAATTATATATAAGGAATCAGGATTTCTCGATATTGAACTAAACAATGTCCGAGTGACGAATAAGGGATTTATTAATTATTTATTGAATTATTGATCTTATAGTTGAATTTTTCACCGAATGGATAGGTGTAATATATTTGTTTCGTATTTTTTATTTGTGATTGAATAAAAAAAATTGTATACTATTAAAACTTTATAATGGATGACGTTACAAAGGGATGGCATTAGGCATTATTCACTAAAGCAGGTAGAAGACACTATGAAGATCTTTTATGACGTCATACCTGATGAAGTAACAAAAGGATGGCATCATCCATTAAAACAGACCACCAGTGACTAAAAGAATCATAGGTCATCTATGTAGAAAATGACTATATATATATATATAGATAAGATAAATGAAGTCTAATGCTTAGATTTTCGTGGCCTTCGGGCTCAAAATGTAGTATCTGTTCCGATGGATACTGCACCCCATAGACTGGTATTGTCTTGGCCTTCGGGGCTTGATTTACGCCGTTGATTGGTGTTGATTGGGCTCCTGAACAGAATGCTTTGGTAAGCTTTAAAAAAAGCACATATAAATGCTCTGTACCCTGTAATCAAGTATCATCAAGCTTGTTTTTATTGGACTAATCCCGGTCTCCACTGAATAATCTTTTTTCTAAATGAAAAATCCAAATATATATATATAGTATAAAAATATATCTATAGCAATTAAGCTACACAAAGGCGTAAATGTTTCATTCCTGCAGGGAATCATCAGACATTTAGCCTGATAATTCCCTGTGGAGATGAAACATGTATGCCTCTGTGTAACTTAATTGCCAGAGATATATTTTCATCCTACTTTTAAGCTCTACTGTTGAGCACTGTTAAAGTAAATACTGAAAATCGATACACAATATATTATATCATGTTATAAAATTATATGTGTATATACATGAAATAATAATATATATGTATATATATATATGCATGCCCTTCTTGGGTGGAGCACTGTCGTAAGTGATATCGCCAACTACTATTTGAGACAATGTAAATCTCTTTGTAAATAAAATAATGGAGCACTCTATTATAGTTGACAATGTTTATATAAAGCATTGGAATGTCACTTACAAGCAGCACCTGCCCCATAGCCAAGTGGTTAGATTCATCAACTATCAATTAGATGGTCGTAGATTTGATCCCAGCTTGGAATAGGTGCTAGTCTAGCTGCACTGAAGAGCTGTGATGCAGTAAAACAGTCTTAATGTGGATGTCATATACATATATGTATGTATATAGATATATAAATAGAGATATATATATATATATATATATATATATATATATATATATATATATATGACAGATACACACACACGAACTGTCCAGTCTCGGAGGGTCTAGTATAAAATATATAAAACTCTATGGATCTTGTTTGCTATCTTCCCACCAGCACACTTCATGGTTCTATTTATCTTCCTCCCACAAGGTAAGATGTGACACAAGGTTGGGAAAGTGGGAAAGAACCAGCGCTCGAGAATTTGAGCACTCTGGCCATTTAAAAATTGCCTGGGCAGCCCCGTCGGCATTCCATGGTAGGGGCACCTCAGACAGTAAGCAATAAACTTACTCCTCCCCAAAGAGGGAAGGCAAAGCCTGGGAGGGTGCACCTCCTAGAACTACACAGGACCGACAACCCCCAATAGACTGGCGTAAATTCAGACCCAAAGGCCCGGACGATACCAGTTTTATTAGGTGGGGTAAAAACCCCTGCAGCACACTTCATGATTATTATCAAGAAAGAAATATATTTACTTCAAAATCGACTGTCATAAAGGATGAATGGTAATTGCCAAATGCAGTATGACGTCATAAAGGATGAATCTCAACCCTTATGTGGTCGACCTATCTCTTTCCTTTTTGGCCAAGATCAAAGTGTAGTATCTGTTCCAATGGATACTGCACCCTATAGACCGGTATTGTCTTGGCCTTCGGTGCTTGATTTACGCCGGTCTATGGGTCTGTCCTGTGTAGTTCTAGGAGGTCCACCCTCCCAGGCTTTGCCTTCTCACTCGTTGAGAAGGGGTTAGTTTATTGCTAATAGCTTGAGGCGCCCCTACCGGGGAATGCCGACGGGGCTGCCCAGGCAATTTTTTGACGGTCATAAGTGCTCTTCCTCTAGAGTGCTGACTTATCAAATCCCACTTTCCGACCTTGTGTCACATTTTACTCTGTGGGAGGTAGATAAAAACCGACCTATCTCTTTGGTAGTCGTCCTCTTCAGACTTAGACTCAGGATCTCCTCGATCTGTGATGTATGAGGAAGTCAACGTAAACCATCATTTTCGGTCTGAAGCCAGATCCACAGCGTCCCTCCAGCTTTTTCCCGTTGCGATCAAATCTCTGTCGATTATTTGCTTCCAGTTCATTTTTGATCTTCTTTTTTCCATCAGGGGTCCACTGAAGCACTTGGTTTGCAAATCCCTCTGGGACCAATCTTAGGGCATATCCGAGCCAGCCTAGACATCGTTTGCAGATTATTGACGATATCATCTGTTCATTTGATCCCTAGAATCTTACTAAGACATTTGGAATCAAACGCATCTAATTTTCGTCTCTTGACTGATTTTGAGATGCCAAGTTTCACTTCCATATAGAAGTGTGGACAAAACGTTGCTGTTATAAAATCTTAATTTAGATTTTTTAAATTTTTTCCAAATCTCGCAAAGCTGATTAAATGCTGCTGAGGCTTTTCCTATCCTGCACTGAAACTCGTCATCCATATTGTCTTCCTTGTTTAAGGAGCATTCTAAGTAGGTGTAGTTGTCAACCATAGCTATTTCGTTTGGTCAATAAAGATGTTTGTGAGTGGCTGGTGTGCCCCAGAGAACATGAATGTTAGCTTATGTTTTTTTAAAGCAGCAGCAGCCATAACTGCTAGATGCTGCTGTTTTTTTTGCTTGTTTGATTGTTAGGCAAGTCGGACTTCTTCGGACTTCTGTAAAGAGCTCACAAAGATCATGCCTTAGGATTGTCTGGTCTGCGTGAAGTCCTCATTCATCGCTACTATTGCAGGTATTTACCCCCAACACCAGAACAGCAAGGCTCAGTGGTTGCATGCGAAGTCGGGGAAGTTTTGGCCCAGAACACACAAAGGAATGGCACAGAAGCAACATTGCCACTTTCACTTCATTGATTTGTGGTTCTGCACCTGACGTGTCTTTGTCTTGCCACATACAAATGCAGAGACGACCAGAGGATAACAGATACTGATGCCAACTCTTTGATTTTCACCAGAGCCCTGTAAGCTGCCACCTCCCCTACTACGATGAGTGAGGGTTGGACTTTAAGCGGGAGAGCTGCTGCTTTATCTAATTTTAATATATATATTTACATGAAAATTGATGACGTCACAAAATGAGCTTTATTTTTCAAAAGTTGCCAAAAACTACCATCTATCCTTTATGATGTCATAAACATGATTTTCAACCAATGTCAAAGTTAAGAAATTATATATTTAATACTATAACAAATACTTACCTGACGTGTCATAAGTGATCTAGTATAATATTAAAACTGATAATCTTGCTTGCTTGTTTGCACATTGAATTTTTTTTTGTTTGTTTTATCAACTTAGTTCACCCCAAACAAGACAAGTTGCCACTGTAGACATAAGGAGCTAACTGAGAATTAGGGTGAAAGTTTAAAGGGTCATCCTAAATTGGGAGCTGTGCAGCGAGATGCTCGTTCACATTTTAGATGGTGGATGAAAGGGAGAATGAGACGAGAAGTGGTGGAAGAAGTGGAATAGACGAAGTATTAGTAGTGTAAGAGAAGAGGATGGCATAAATAAATAACGTAAATAAAGAAAACAAAAAGTAAAGTAGAAGCAGTATATGTTTGATGATGAAAGGCAATTGGGTGAGAAGTGTTGTAGCGGCAGCATAAGAGAAGAGTGAGATGATTATGTGAATAAATAAATGATATGAATAAAGAAGAAAGGGAAAGAAGAGAAGGAAGGTAAGAGGAAAGAAGAAGTACAAAGTGAAAGAAAGGAAGAAGAAATGTACAATAGGTCACAATAGTTTTAGAAGTTTATAAACCATTGCTCCGAGCTACATCCTATCTTGGGATCGTAGCAGCTGTAAGTCCCACAACCATATAGTTTAATGTCCGCGGCAAAATATAGAGAGGAAATAAGCGAGTCTAACTCTAGGTCAGCCAATGCAGCATCCATCGATACCGATTGTCTCGGAATAATCTTGTCACACTAATAATATCGAGAAACTGCCGTGTACAGTTTACTGAAGAATGTTCCATCGTCATTTTGTAGCCGCGGTTGCTGCATAGATATCCCTCCTGATAGCATTGTTAGGTACGAAGTATATAGGTTAGCAAGTGTTGGTTAAAATGGACAAACTTCTACAATATATATCAAATTTATTCAAACCGTTTAATCACCACAAAGAATGGTTCGGATATAGTTATGAACACTAGAATTACAAAAGAGTACGCAGAAGCTTATGCAAGAAGACTTCCTGATGAACATAAATGGCAGTGGTAGTAAGTTTGTAGCAATGGAAGTTAACCTTTGGGGTACAAAATAAAAGTGCCTGTTTTATCTAACATAGGATAGATCCCCTATCATTTATCTCCCTTAGCTGGCCCTTATTTCTTAGGGGGTTTCCGTTCCTTTATGTATTGTAGCTGTTTACTTTGTGGCCACATGGCGCTGTTTGCAATCTCTCTGAATATTCTTAAGTTTTGAGCGTCACCGGTGTTGCAGGGTCCGGTCACTGTGGGGGTGATCGGTCTTACAACTAAGAAAGTGGACACAGGCAAATTACGACAATGGCAAAGAAAAGAGAACAGTTTAAAATATAGAAGTTTATTATTTACCATAAAGGTAATGATGTGAGTAGTAAGACTGAAATGAAAGTGATGACGTCACTGGAAGCTGAAAAGTAGGTTTTCGGAACCTGGACAGCAGGAAAAAGGCTGGGTCGACAGGAACAGGAACCTGGACAGCTTGGGTTTGTGTCACACGGAAATTTGTGTAGACATCCCTGGGGTGTGATGAGGTGCCTCAGGTAGGTCTGGTCTGTGTGGTCTCTTGGAGTGAGCTGTGGGCCACCAGAGAGTACTGCAGAATGCTGGGTAGCTGCTGAAGAGTGCTGGAGTCTGTTGCAGAGTGTTGGATTGTTGGAGACTGGAAGAGACAGGCTGGAATCAGGTGAATTGAGCAGGTAGTAGCAAAGTGTGAAAAGGTTATCGCAAGTAGTTTGATTTAGTTTGCCCTGAAAAGGGCTGTTTGATTGCTGAGAGAAATCGGGGTCTGCTACAGAGTGCTGGACTGCTGGAGAGAACTGAACTACTGGACTGGAAGAGGCTGGATGGAGCAAAGTTGAAGGTTTATCGTATTAGTAGCTTCTGTTGTTAGCCCTGAAAAGGGCTGTTTCATTGCTGCTGCTGCTATCCTCTTCGGCTTCCTGGCTGGTCCATCCAATTGGAGGAGGGAGTCTCCTGACCGATAATCAACTTCTTAACAAGTACAACAAAGTCTTTTTTCTGTTTTAATTCGAGCCGCTTTTATTTAACTATTTTAATTAGCCGACCTGAACGAGTTCGCTGTGATCGAGAGAGAGTTTACGCTAACTAAATTTACTAGTTATTTCGTAATTAACTGTAGAGGGAGGAATAGGAAAGATTCTACTAAGGCTCTTTCTTAGATTTCCGTCATTCGGAATCTTTCTCGTAACCGCTACATGATTGTGTTGTTGACACTTCGCTCCCAAGTCAGTAACTGCTTAAATCTCACTTTAATTCTCTCACAGGGGACAACTCTGACGTCACGAACCTCGTGATCCGCCAGGTGTGCCCTGAACCCTTAACTTTAAGGTTAGATCATTTGTTACCATGATCCGTGGGAACACATCGAACTGAACTGCACGGGATGACTCCGCTACAATTCGCGTAAGTCAAACCCGTTTCAAATAGATGCGTCCAACTCTCACAAGCCATTATCTAACAGGAGTTTAGCTGACTGTCTGATGTTTGCACACGTTTCCACGAAAATCGTTTGTGCACATCGGTTGGAGTGCTAAATGCAGATGTATATTTTTGAGCCAATCAGAAGCGTCCGTGTGAAATTATCAAGTTATTATTTGGGGTTCACTTCAGAGAATCTCGAGCGTATATAAAAGCGAACATTTAATTGATCTTCAGTTGAGTAAAGAAGCTCTTAGTAATGACTGTTCTGTCCTGTGAATATTTCATAGCACTTAATTGTCAATTAAACCTTCTTTACCAGCTCAACTAATCGCCTCCTTCCTAATTCCTAATTGTCGTCTTTGTATTTGAGTTCCTTGAACATTTAACACATGTTTGCTCATCCTTAGCGGCGCTACTCAAAACTCATCTTGAAGTCTTTTGTACTTTTAGTGATAATATTGGTTGGTTACAACATGTCAGCATGGAGATAGCAATTTAGTCGAGTCGACCGTGTCTAGACACAGCTGATCGGAATTGAATATTGAATAAAAAAAAGGGTCACCATCTTCTACAAAAAACACCAACATCTCCACTAAAGTATAAATCAACTTTATTCAAAGGGAACACTGAGATATAAAGAGAGTTGTTCGGCAGGCTGGATTTTGCTAAAAACAGAATGTGGTATTCTGGAGTTCAATCAGAAGAGAATAAGATGTCTTGTCGTCACAAAATCTTATCGAGAACTGAATCATCTTTCATGACAAACTCACTGAGGGAAATTGAAGTTGAGTCTGCGCAGAAGTGTTCTCTCACCTACGCAGTAACATAAGTCTAAGCATCACCGCGCATGTGCTAAGTCGAACCACAACTCAACATAACGCAAGATATTGTGCGTACATACAAACAAAATAAATCTGTCATGCCACTGCTACACTACCCCCTGCTTAGGCTTTTAGCCAATAAAAACAAGATATACTTTATTGGTTGTGAAACATGAGAAAACATTTAACTGAACATGCCATTGCAACAATAGAGTAAATAACTGTTCAGTGTGATCAAAAATGTCTTTGTTTTGTTGCAAAGTGCAAAATGTTCTTTTAACTGAAAAGTGCAAAATGTTATTTTGCTGAAAAGTGCAAAATTTTATTTTGCTGAAAAGAGAAAACTGTTCGTTTATTGAAAAGTGATAGCTGTTCTGAGTAGTCTTGGCTTGTAGATGTGGTGAAATCATGCGTCAGCGGTACTGCAGGTTATGAGTGGGGCTCATAAGTTTCTGCGCTGTAGATATCTGTCAGAATGAAAAAGGAAGGGTCCATACAGTGAATTCATGTCTCATACTCAGCCAGTGTGAGCCAGTTCGTGCAAGGAAAGATATACAGTTTTGCGATGAACTTTGGGAACAAAGGGTCAGGTAGTAAATTTTGGAGTTGACAGATTAAAAATATCCACTGATGACTGGTTCAAAACCATTTGACGAAGGTTATTGTCCTTAGATAAAGAAATAGCACTGAAATAACACTGAAATACATTAAACAGGGTTTTATATCCTGACATAGCATTTCTGCAAACGCTAAAAAAAACAAAAATGTATCAAGATACTGCTAGCTTAAGATGTGAATTTTTGTGTTTGAAAGGACAGGAGAGTGATATTAGCAACCATGAATATTGGTATAGGAGAGTGATATTAGCAACCATGAATATTGGTATAGGAGAGTGATATTAGCCACCATGAATATTGGTATAGGAGAGTGATATTAGCAACCATGAATATTGGTATAGGAGAGTGATATTAGCAACCATGAATATTGGTATAGGAGAGTGATATTAGCAACCATGAATATTGGTATAGGAGAGTGATATTAGCAACCATGAATATTGGTATAGGAGAGTGATATTAGCCACCATGAATATTGGTATAGGAGAGTGATATTAGCAACCATGAATATTGGTATAGGAGAGTGATATTAGCAACCATGAATATTGGTATAGGAGAGTGATATTAGCCACCATGAATATTGGTATAGGAGAGTGATATTAGCAACCATGAATATTGGTATAGGATAGTGATATTAGCAACCATGAATATTGGTATAGGATAGTGATATTAGCAACCATGAATATTGGTATAGGATAGTGAAATTAGCAACCATGAATATTGGTATAGGAGAGTGATATTAGCCACCATGAATATTGGTATAGGAGAGTGATATTAGCAACCATGAATATTGGTATAGGATAGTGATATTAGCAACCATGAATATTGGTATAGGATAGTGATATTAGCAACCATGAATATTGGTATAGGATAGTGATATTAGCAACCATGAATATTGGTATAGGAGAGTGATATTAGCAACCATGAATATTGGTATAGGAGAGTGATATTAGCCACCATGAATATTGGTATAGGAGAGTGATATTAGCAACCATGAATATTGGTATAGGATAGTGATATTAGCAACCATGAATATTGGTATAGGATAGTGATATTAGCAACCATGAATATTGGTATAGGAGAGTGATATTAGCAACCATGAATATTGGTATAGGAGAGTGATATTAGCCACCATGAATATTGGTATAGGAGAGTGATATTAGCAACCATGAATATTGGTATAGGATAGTGATATTAGCAACCATGAATATTGGTATAGGAGAGTGATATTAGCCACCATGAATATTGGTATAGGAGAGTGATATTAGCAACCATGAATATTGGTATAGGATAGTGATATTAGCAACCATGAATATTGGTATAGGATAGTGATATTAGCAACCATGAATATTGGTATAGGATAGTGATATTAGAAACCATGAATATTGGTATAGGAGAGTGATATTAGCCACCATGAATATTGGTATAGGAGAGTGATATTAGCAACCATGAATATTGGTATAGGATAGTGATATTAGCAACCATGAATATTGGTATAGGATAGTGATATTAGCAACCATGAATATTGGTATAGGATAGTGATATTAGCAACCATGAATATTGGTATAGGATAGTGATATTAGCAACCATGAATATTGGTATAGGAGAGTGATATTAGCAACCATGAATATTGGTATAGGATAGTGATATTAGCAACCATGAATATTGGTATAGGATAGTGATATTAGCAACCATGAATATTGGTATAGGAGAGTGATATTAGCAACCATGAATATTGGTATAGGAGAGTGATATTATCAACCATGAATATTGGTATAGGATAATGATATTAGCAACCATGAATATTGGTATAGGAGAGTGATATTAGCAACCATGAATATTGGTATAGGATAATGATATTAGCAACCATGAATATTGGTATATGATAGTGATATTAGCAACCATGAATATTGGTATAGGATAGTGATATTAGCAACCATGAATATTGGTATAGGATAGTGATATTAGCAACCATGAATATTGGTATAGGATAGTGATATTAGCAACCATGAATATTGGTATAGGATAGTGATATTAGCAACCATGAATATTGGTATAGGAGAGTGATATTAGCAACCATGAATATTGGTATAGGATAATGATATTAGCAACCATGAATATTGGTATAGGAGAGTGATATTAGCAACCATGAATATTGGTATAGGATAGTGATATTAGCAACCATGAATATCGGTATAGGATAGTGATATTAGCAACCATGAATATTGGTATAGGAGAGTGATATTAGCAACCATGAATATTGGTATAGGATAGTGATATTAGCAACCATGAATATTGGTATAGGAGAGTGATATTAGCAACCATGAATATTGGTATAGGATAATGATATTAGCAACCATGAATATTGGTATAGGAGAGTGATATTAGCAACCATGAATATTGGTATAGGATAATGATATTAGCAACCATGAATATTGGTATATGATAGTGATATTAGCAACCATGAATATTGGTATAGGAGAGTGATATTAGCAACCATGAATATTGGTATAGGATAGTGATATTAGCAACCATGAATATTGGTATAGGATAGTGATATTAGCAACCATGAATATTGGTATAGGAGAGTGATATTAGCAACCATGAATATTGGTATAGGATAATGATATTAGCAACCATGAATATTGGTATAGGAGAGTGATATTAGCAACCATGAATATTGGTATAGGATAATGATATCAGCAACCATGAATATTGGTATATGATAGTGATATTAGCAACCATGAATATTGGTATAGGATAGTGATATTAGCAACCATGAATATTGGTATAGGATAGTGATATTAGCAACCATGAATATTGGTATAGGAGAGTGATATTAGCAACCATGAATATTGGTATAGGATAATGATATTAGCAACCATGAATATTGGTATATGATAGTGATATTTGCAACCATGAATATGGGTATAGGATAGTGATATTAGCAACCATGAATATTGGTATAGGAGAGTGATATTAGCAACCATGAATATTAGTATAGGAGAGTGATATTAGCCACCATGAATATTGGTATAGGATAGTGATATTAGCAACCATGAATATTGGTATAGGAGAGTGATATTAGCAACCATGAATATTAGTATAGGAGAGTGATATTAGCAACCATGAATATTGGTATAGGATAGTGATATTAGCAACCATGAATATTGGTATAGGAGAGTGATATTAGCAACCATGAATATTGGTATAGGATAGTGATATTAGCAACCATGAATATTGGTATATGATAGTGATATTAGCAACCATGAATATTGGTATAGGAGAGTGATATTAGCAACCATGAATATTGGTATAGGAGAGTGATATTAGCAACCATGAATATTGGTATAGGAGAGTGATATTAGCAACCATGAATATTGGTATAGGAGAGTGATATTAGCAACCATGAATATTGGTATAGGAGAGTGATATTAGCAACCATGAATATTGGTATAGGATAGTGATATTAGCAACCATGAATATTGGTATAGGATAGTGATATTAGCAACCATGAATATTGGTATAGGATAGTGATATTAGCAACCATGAATATTGGTATAGGATAGTGATATTAGCAACCATGAATATTGGTATAGGATAGTGATATTAGCAACCATGAATATTGGTATAGGAGAGTGATATTAGCAACCATGAATATTGGTATAGGATAGTGATATTAGCAACCATGAATATTGGTATAGGATAGTGATATTAGCCACCATGATAATTGGTATAGGAGAGTGATATTAGCAACCATGAATATTGGTATAGGATAGTGATATTAGCAACCATGAATATTGGTATAGGATAGTGATATTAGCAACCATGAATATTGGTATAGGATAGTGATATTAGCAACCATGAATATTGGTATAGGAGAGTGATATTAGCAACCATGAATATGGGTATAGGATAGTGATATTAGCAACCATGAATATTGGTATAGGAGAGTGATATTAGCAACCATGAATATGGGTATAGGATAGTGATATTAGCAACCATGAATATTGGTATAGGAGAGTGATATTAGCAACCATGAATATGGGTATAGGATAGTGATATTAGCAACCATGAATATTGGTATAGGATAGTGATATTAGCAACCATGAATATTGGTATAGGAGAGTGATATTAGCAACCATGAATATTGGTATAGGATAGTGATATTAGCAACCATGAATATTGGTATAGGATAGTGATATTAGCAACCATGAATATTGGTATAGGAGAGTGATATTAGCAACCATGAATATGGGTATAGGATAGTGATATTAGCAACCATGAATATTGGTATAGGAGAGTGATATTAGCAACCATGAATATTGGTATAGGAGAGTGATATTAGCAACCATGAATATTGGTATAGGATAGTGATATTAGCAACCATGAATATTGGTATAGGATAGTGATATTAGCAACCATGAATATTGGTATAGGAGAGTGATATTAGCAACCATGAATATGGGTATAGGATAGTGATATTAGCAACCATGAATATTGGTATAGGAGAGTGATATTAGCAACCATGAATATTGGTATAGGAGAGTGATATTAGCAACCATGAATATTGGTATAGGATAGTGATATTAGCAACCATGAATATTGGTATAGGATAGTGATATTAGCAACCATGAATATTGGTATAGGAGAGTGATATTAGCAACCATGAATATTGGTATAGGAGAGTGATATTAGCAACCATGAATATTGGTATAGGAGAGTGATATTAGCAACCATGAATATGGGTATAGGAGAGTGATATTAGCAACCATGAATATGGGTATAGGATAGTGATATTAGCAACCATGAATATTGGTATAGGAGAGTGATATTAGCAACCATGAATATTGGTATAGGAGAGTGATATTAGCAACCATGAATATTGGTATAGGAGAGTGATATTAGCAACCATGAATATTGGTATAGGAGAGTGATATTAGTAACCATGAATATTGGTATAGGATAGTGATATTAGCAACCATGAATATTGGTATAGGATAGTGAGATTTGCAACCATGAATATTGGTATAGGAGAGTGATATTAGCAACCATGAATATTGGTATAGGAGAGTGATATTAGCAACCATGAATATTGGTATAGGAGAGTGCTATTAGCAACCATGAATATTGGTATAGGAGAGTGATATTAGCAACCATGAATATTGGTATAGGAGAGTGATATTAGCAACCATGAATATTGGTATAGGAGAGTGATATTAGCAACCATGAATATTGGTATAGGATAGTGATATTAGCAACCATGAATATTGGTATAGGATAGTGATATTAGCAACCATGAATATTGGTATAGGAGAGTGATATTAGCAACCATGAATATTGGTATAGGAGAGTGATATTAGCAACCATGAATATTGGTATAGGAGAGTGATATTAGCGACCATGAATATTGGTATAGGAGAGTGCTATTAGCAACCATGAATATTGGTATAGGAGAGTGATATTTGCAACCATGAATATTGGTATAGGAGAGTGATATTAGCAACCATGAATATTCGTATAGGAGAGTGATATTAGCAACCATGAATATTGGTATAGGAGAGTGATATTAGCAACCATGAATATTGGTATAGGATAATGATATTAGCAACCATGAATATTGGTATAGGAGAGTGATATTAGCAACCATGAATATTGGTATAGGAGAGTGATATTAGCAACCATGAATATGGGTATAGGAGAGTGATATTAGCAACCATGAATATGGGTATAGGATAGTGATATTAGCAACCATGAATATGGGTATAGGATAGTGATATTAGCAACCATGAATATTGGTATAGGAGAGTGATATTAGCAACCATGAATATTGGTATAGGAGAGTGATATTAGCAACCATGAATATGGGTATAGGATAGTGATATTAGCAACCATGAATATTGGTATAGGATAGTGATATTAGCAACCATGAATATTGGTATAGGAGAGTGATATTAGCAACCATGAATATTGGTATAGGAGAGTGATATTAGCAACCATGAATATTGGTATAGGATAGTGATATTAGCAACCATGAATATTGGTATAGGAGAGTGATATTAGCAACCATGAATATTGGTATAGGAGAGTGATATTAGCAACCATGAATATGGGTATAGGATAGTGATATTAGCAACCATGAATATTGGTATAGGAGAGTGATATTAGCAACCATGAATATTGGTATAGGAGAGTGATATTAGCAACCATGAATATTGGTATAGGAGAGTGATATTAGCAACCATGAATATTGGTATAGGAGAGTAATATTTGCAACCATGAATATTGGTATAGGAGAGTGATATTTGCAACCATGAATATTGGTATAGGATAGTGATATTAGCAACCATGAATATTGGTATAGGAGAGTGATATTTGCAACCATGATTATTGGTATAGGAGAGTGATATTAGCAACCATGAATATTGGTATAGGAGAGTGATATTTGCAACCATGAATATTGGTATAGGATAGTGATATTACCAACCATGAATATTGGTATAGGAGAGTGATATTAGCAACCATGAATATTGGTATAGGAGAGTGATATTTGCAACCATGAATATTGGTATAGGAGAGTGATATTAGCAACCATGAATATTGGTATAGGAGAGTGATATTAGCAACCATGAATATTGGTATAGGAAAGTGATATTAGCAACCATGAATATTGGTATAGGAGAGTGATATTAGCAACCATGAATATTGGTATAGGAGAGTGATATTAGCAACCATGAATATTGGTATAGGAGAGTGATATTAGCAACCATGAATATTGGTATAGGATAGTGATATTAGCAACCATGAATATTGGTATAGGAGAGTGATATTAGCAACCATGAATATTAGTATAGAAGAGTGATATTAGCAACCATGAATATTGGTATAGGAGAGTGATATTAGCAACCATGAATATTCGTATAGGAGAGTGATATTAGCAACCATGAATATTGGTATAGGAGAGTGATATTAGCAACCATGAATATTGGTATAGGATAGTGATATTAGCAACCATGAATATTGGTATAGGAGAGTGATATTAGCAACCATGAATATTGGTATAGGAGAGTGATATTAGCAACCATGAATATGGGTATAGGATAGTGATATTAGCAACCATGAATATTGGTATAGGATAGTGATATTAGCCACCATGAATATTGGTATAGGAGAGTGATATTAGCAACCATGAATATTGGTATAGGAGAGTGATATTAGCAACCATGAATATTGGTATAGGATAGTGATATTAGCAACCATGAATATTGGTATTGGATAGTGATATTAGCAACCATGAATATTGGTATAGGAGAGTGATATTAGCAACCATGAATATGGGTATAGGATAGTGATATTAGCAACCATGAATATTGGTATAGGAGAGTGATATTAGCAACCATGAATATGGGTATAGGATAGTGATATTAGCAACCATGAATATTGGTATAGGAGAGTGATATTAGCAACCATGAATATGGGTATAGGATAGTGATATTAGCAACCATGAATATTGGTATAGGAGAGTGATATTAGCAACCATGAATATTGGTATAGGAGAGTGATATTAGCAACCATGAATATTGGTATAGGATAGTGATATTAGCAACCATGAATATTGGTATAGGATAGTGATATTAGCAACCATGAATATTGGTATAGGAGAGTGATATTAGCAACCATGAATATGGGTATAGGATAGTGATATTAGCAACCATGAATATTGGTATAGGAGAGTGATATTAGCAACCATGAATATTGGTATAGGAGAGTGATATTAGCAACCATGAATATTGGTATAGGATAGTGATATTAGCAACCATGAATATTGGTATAGGATAGTGATATTAGCAACCATGAATATTGGTATAGGAGAGTGATATTAGCAACCATGAATATGGGTATAGGATAGTGATATTAGCAACCATGAATATTGGTATAGGAGAGTGATATTAGCAACCATGAATATTGGTATAGGAGAGTGATATTAGCAACCATGAATATTGGTATAGGATAGTGATATTAGCAACCATGAATATTGGTATAGGAGAGTGATATTAGCAACCATGAATATTGGTATAGGAGAGTGATATTAGCAACCATGAATATTGGTATAGGAGAGTGATATTAGCAACCATGAATATTGGTATAGGATAGTGATATTAGCAACCATGAATATTGGTATAGGATAGTGATATTAGCAACCATGAATATTGGTATAGGAGAGTGATATTAGCAACCATGAATATGGGTATAGGATAGTGATATTAGCAACCATGAATATTGGTATAGGAGAGTGATATTAGCAACCATGAATATTGGTATAGGAGAGTGATATTAGCAACCATGAATATTGGTATAGGATAGTGATATTAGCAACCATGAATATTGGTATAGGAGAGTGATATTAGCAACCATGAATATTGGTATAGGAGAGTGATATTAGCAACCATGAATATTGGTATAGGAGAGTGATATTAGCAACCATGAATATGGGTATAGGAAAGTGATATTAGCAACCATGAATATGGGTATAGGATAGTGATATTAGCAACCATGAATATTGGTATAGGAGAGTGATATTAGCAACCATGAATATTGGTATAGGAGAGTGATATTAGCAACCATGAATATTGGTATAGGAGAGTGATATTAGCAACCATGAATATTGGTATAGGAGAGTGATATTAGCAACCATGAATATTGGTATAGGATAGTGATATTAGCAACCATGAATATTGGTATAGGATAGTGATATTAGCAACCATGAATATTGGTATAGGAGAGTGATATTAGCAACCATGAATATTGGTATAGGAGAGTGATATTAGCAACCATGAATATTGGTATAGGAGAGTGCTATTAGCAACCATGAATATTGGTATAGGAGAGTGATATTAGCAACCATGAATATTGGTATAGGAGAGTGATATTAGCAACCATGAATATTGGTATAGGAGAGTGATATTAGCAACCATGAATATTGGTATAGGATAGTGATATTAGCAACCATGAATATTGGTATAGGATAGTGATATTAGCAACCATGAATATTGGTATAGGAGAGTGATATTAGCAACCATGAATATTGGTATAGGAGAGTGATATTAGCAACCATGAATATTGGTATAGGAGAGTGATATTAGCGACCATGAATATTGGTATAGGAGAGTGCTATTAGCAACCATGAATATTGGTATAGGATAGTGATATTAGCAACCATGAATATTGGTATAGGAGAGTGATATTAGCAACCATGAATATTCGTATAGGAGAGTGATATTAGCAACCATGAATATTGGTATAGGAGAGTGATATTAGCAACCATGAATATTGGTATAGGATAATGATATTAGCAACCATGAATATTGGTATAGGAGAGTGATATTAGCAACCATGAATATTGGTATAGGAGAGTGATATTAGCAACCATGAATATGGGTATAGGAGAGTGATATTAGCAACCATGAATATGGGTATAGGATAGTGATATTAGCAACCATGAATATGGGTATAGGATAGTGATATTAGCAACCATGAATATTGGTATAGGAGAGTGATATTAGCAACCATGAATATTGGTATAGGAGAGTGATATTAGCAACCATGAATATGGGTATAGGATAGTGATATTAGCAACCATGAATATTGGTATAGGATAGTGATATTAGCAACCATGAATATTGGTATAGGAGAGTGATATTAGCAACCATGAATATTGGTATAGGAGAGTGATATTAGCAACCATGAATATTGGTATAGGATAGTGATATTAGCAACCATGAATATTGGTATAGGAGAGTGATATTAGCAACCATGAATATGGGTATAGGAGAGTGATATTAGCAACCATGAATATGGGTATAGGATAGTGATATTAGCAACCATGAATATTGGTATAGGAGAGTGATATTAGCAACCATGAATATTGGTATAGGAGAGTGATATTAGCAACCATGAATATTGGTATAGGAGAGTGATATTAGCAACCATGAATATTGGTATAGGAGAGTAATATTTGCAACCATGAATATTGGTATAGGAGAGTGATATTTGCAACCATGAATATTGGTATAGGATAGTGATATTAGCAACCATGAATATTGGTATAGGAGAGTGATATTTGCAACCATGATTATTGGTATAGGAGAGTGATATTAGCAACCATGAATATTGGTATAGGAGAGTGATATTTGCAACCATGAATATTGGTATAGGAGAGTGATATTTGCAACCATGAATATTGGTATAGGATAGTGATATTACCAACCATGAATATTGGTATAGGAGAGTGATATTAGCAACCATGAATATTGGTATAGGAGAGTGATATTTGCAACCATGAATATTGGTATAGGAGAGTGATATTAGCAACCATGAATATTGGTATAGGAGAGTGATATTAGCAACCATGAATATTGGTATAGGAAAGTGATATTAGCAACCATGAATATTGGTATAGGAGAGTGATATTAGCAACCATGAATATTGGTATAGGAGAGTGATATTAGCAACCATGAATATTGGTATAGGAGAGTGATATTAGCAACCATGAATATTGGTATAGGATAGTGATATTAGCAACCATGAATATTGGTATAGGAGAGTGATATTAGCAACCATGAATATTAGTATAGAAGAGTGATATTAGCAACCATGAATATTGGTATAGGAGAGTGATATTAGCAACCATGAATATTGGTATAGGAGAGTGATATTAGCAACCATGAATATTGGTATAGGATAGTGATATTAGCAACCATGAATATTGGTATAGGAGAGTGATATTAGCAACCATGAATATGGGTATAGAAGAGTGATATTAGCAACCATGAATATTGGTATAGGAGAGTGATATTAGCAACCATGAATATTGGTATAGGAGAGTGATATTAGCAACCATGAATATTGGTATAGGATAGTGATATTAGCAACCATGAATATTGGTATAGGAGAGTGATATTAGCAACCATGAATATGGGTATAGGAGAGTGATATTAGCAACCATGAATATGGGTATAGGATAGTGATATTAGCAACCATGAATATTGGTATAGGAGAGTGGTTCAAAGATTGAGGCTGTGATTATGCACTGTTGCAAGCATGGTGCACAGGTAAGTCTGTATTGTTGTAAGCGTGGAAGTGTAGAGATCCGTTTCTACTGTTGTGCGTGAAGAGAAATGCATGTGGATATGCACTGTTGCATGTAATAAGTGTATGTCCATATGGACTTTTGCAGGTGAGAAGTGCATGTCCTGATACATTGTTGCGAGTTAGAAGTGCATGTGTTCATGCACTTTTTTGTGTAAGCGGAAGTGCATCTATGTATATGCATTGTTGCGTGTGACTCCATAAACTCCACCTCTGGTAAGTCTTCTACTGCCTAAGAAGAGTAAAAGGGTTCCCAGAAAGGATTATGAAAATTATTACCGAAGACAAAATATTCTAAAATAAAATATGTTAAATTTTCATAAAAGCACATTTTTAAAATTATTACCGAAGACAAAATATTCTAAAATAAAATATGTTAAATTTTCATAAAAGCACATTATGAAAATTATTACCGAAGACAAAATATTCTAAAATAAAATATGTTAAATTTTCATAAAAGCACGTTATGAAAATTATTACTGAATACAAAATATTCTAAAATAAAATGTTAAATTTTCATAAAAGCACATTATGAAAATTATTACCGAAACAAAATATTCTAAAATATGTTAAATTTTCATAAAAGCACATTTTTAAAATTATTACCGAAGAAAAAATATTCTAAAATAAGATATGTTAAATTTTCATAAAAGCACATTATGAAAATTATTACCGAAACAAAATATTCTAAAATATGTTAAATTTTCATAAAAGCACATTTTTAAAATTATTACCGAAGACAAAATATTCTAAAATAAAATATGTTAAATTTTCATAAAAGCACATTATGAAAATTATTACCGAAACAAAATATTCTAAAATATGTTAAATTTTCATAAAAGCACATTTTTAAAATTATTACCGAAGACAAAATATTCTAAAATAAAATATGTTAAATTTTCATAAAAGCACATTATGAAAATTATTACCGAAGACAAAATATTCTAAAATAAAATATGTTAAATTTTCATAAAAGCACATTATGAAAATTATTACTGAATACAAAATATTCTAAAATAAAATGTTAAATTTTCATAAAAGCACATTATAAAAATTATTACCGAAACAAAATATTCTAAAATATGTTAAATTTTCATAAAAGCACATTTTTAAAATTATTACCGAAGAAAAAATATTCTAAAATAAGATATGTTAAATTTTCATAAAAGCACATTATGAAAATTATTACCGAAACAAAATATTCTAAAATATGTTAAATTTTCATAAAAGCACATTTTTAAAATTATTACCGAAGACAAAATATTCTAAAATAAAATATGTTAAATTTTCATAAAAGCACATTATGAAAATTATTACCGAAGACAAAATATTCTAAAATAAAATATGTTAAATTTTCATAAAAGCACATTATGAAAATTATTACCGAAGACAAAATATTCTAAAATAAAATATGTTAAATTTTCATAAAAGCACGTTATGAAAATTATTACTGAATACAAAATATTCTAAAATAAAATGTTAAATTTTCATAAAAGCACATTATGAAAATTATTACCGAAACAAAATATTCTAAAATATGTTAAATTTTCATAAAAGCACATTTTTAAAATTATTACCGAAGAAAAAATATTCTAAAATAAGATATGTTAAATTTTCATAAAAGCACATTATGAAAATTATTACCGAAACAAAATATTCTAAAATATGTTAAATTTTCATAAAAGCACATTTTTAAAATTATTACCGAAGACAAAATATTCTAAAATAAAATATGTTAAATTTTCATAAAAGCACATTATGAAAATTATTACCGAAACAAAATATTCTAAAATATGTTAAATTTTCATAAAAGCACATTTTTAAAATTATTACCGAAGACAAAATATTCTAAAATAAAATATGTTAAATTTTCATAAAAGCACATTATGAAAATTATTACCGAAGACAAAATATTCTAAAATAAAATATGTTAAATTTTCATAAAAGCACATTATGAAAATTATTACTGAATACAAAATATTCTAAAATAAAATGTTAAATTTTCATAAAAGCACATTATAAAAATTATTACCGAAACAAAATATTCTAAAATATGTTAAATTTTCATAAAAGCACATTTTTAAAATTATTACCGAAGAAAAAATATTCTAAAATAAGATATGTTAAATTTTCATAAAAGCACATTATGAAAATTATTACCGAAACAAAATATTCTAAAATATGTTAAATTTTCATAAAAGCACATTTTTAAAATTATTACCGAAGACAAAATATTCTAAAATAAAATATGTTAAATTTTCATAAAAGCACATTATGAAAATTATTACCGAAACAAAATATTCTAAAATATGTTAAATTTTCATAAAAGCACATTTTTAAAATTATTACCGAAGACAAAATATTCTAAAATAAAATATGTTAAATTTTCATAAAAGCACATTATGAAAATTATTACCGAAGACAAAATATTCTAAAATAAAATATGTTAAATTTTCATAAAAGCACATTATGAAAATTATTACTGAATACAAAATATTCTAAAATAAAATGTTAAATTTTCATAAAAGCACATTATAAAAATTATTACCGAAACAAAATATTCTAAAATATGTTAAATTTTCATAAAAGCACATTTTTAAAATTATTACCGAAGAAAAAATATTCTAAAATAAGATATGTTAAATTTTCATAAAAGCACATTATGAAAATTATTACCGAAACAAAATATTCTAAAATATGTTAAATTTTCATAAAAGCACATTTTTAAAATTATTACCGAAGACAAAATATTCTAAAATAAAATATGTTAAATTTTCATAAAAGCACATTATGAAAATTATTACCGAAACAAAATATTCTAAAATATGTTTAATTTTCATAAAAGCACATTATGAAAATTATTACCGAAGACAAAATATTCTAAAATAAAATATGTTAAATTTTCATAAAAGCACATTATGAAAATTATTACTGAATACAAAATATTCTAAAATAAAATGTTAAATTTTCATAAAAGCACATTATAAAAATTATTACCGAAACAAAATATTCTAAAATATGTTAAATTTTCATAAAAGCCCATTTTTAAAATTATTACCGAAGAAAAAATATTCTAAAATAAGATATGTTAAATTTTCATAAAAGCACATTATGAAAATTATTACCGAAACAAAATATTCTAAAATATGTTAAATTTTCATAAAAGCACATTTTTAAAATTATTACCGAAGACAAAATATTCTAAAATAAAATATGTTAAATTTTCATAAAAGCACATTATGAAAATTATTACCGAAGACAAAATATTCTAAAATAAAATATGTTAAATTTTCATAAAAGCACATTATGAAAATTATTACTGAATACAAAATATTCTAAAATAAAATGTTAAATTTTCATAAAAGCACATTATGAAAATTATTACCGAAACAAAATATTCTAAAATATGTTAAATTTTCATAAAAGCACATTTTTAAAATTATTACCGAAGAAAAAATATTCTAAAATAAGATATGTTAAATTTTCATAAAAGCACATTATGAAAATTATTACCGAAACAAAATATTCTAAAATATGTTAAATTTTCATAAAAGCACATTTTTAAAATTATTACCGAAGACAAAATATTCTAAAATAAAATATGTTAAATTTTCATAAAAGCACATTATGAAAATTATTACCGAAACAAAATATTCTAAAATATGTTAAATTTTCATAAAAGCACATTTTTAAAATTATTACCGAAGACAAAATATTCTAAAATAAAATATGTTAAATTTTCATAAAAGCACATTATGAAAATTATTACCGAAGACAAAATATTCTAAAATAAAATATGTTAAATTTTCATAAAAGCACATTATGAAAATTATTACTGAATACAAAATATTCTAAAATAAAATGTTAAATTTTCATAAAAGCACATTATAAAAATTATTACCGAAACAAAATATTCTAAAATATGTTAAATTTTCATAAAAGCCCATTTTTAAAATTATTACCGAAGAAAAAATATTCTAAAATAAGATATGTTAAATTTTCATAAAAGCACATTATGAAAATTATTACCGAAACAAAATATTCTAAAATATGTTAAATTTTCATAAAAGCACATTTTTAAAATTATTACCGAAGACAAAATATTCTAAAATAAAATATGTTAAATTTTCATAAAAGCACATTATGAAAATTATTACCGAAACAAAATATTCTAAAATATGTTAAATTTTCATAAAAGCACATTTTTAAAATTATTACCGAAGACAAAATATTCTAAAATAAAATATGTTAAATTTTCATAAAAGCACATTATGAAAATTATTACCGAAGACAAAATATTCTAAAATAAAATATGTTAAATTTTCATAAAAGCACATTATGAAAATAATTACTGAATACAAAATATTCTAAAATAAAATGTTAAATTTTCATAAAAGCACATTATAAAAATTATTACCGAAACAAAATATTCTAAAATATGTTAAATTTTCATAAAAGCACATTTTTAAAATTATTACCGAAGAAAAAATATTCTAAAATAAGATATGTTAAATTTTCATAAAAGCACATTATGAAAATTATTACCGAAACAAAATATTCTAAAATATGTTAAATTTTCATAAAAGCACATTTTTAAAATTATTACCGAAGACAAAATATTCTAAAATAAAATATGTTAAATTTTCATAAAAGCACATTATGAAAATTATTACCGAAACAAAATATTCTAAAATATGTTTAATTTTCATAAAAGCACATTATGAAAATTATTACCGAAGACAAAATATTCTAAAATAAAATATGTTAAATTTTCATAAAAGCACATTATGAAAATAATTACTGAATACAAAATATTCTAAAATAAAATGTTAAATTTTCATAAAAGCACATTATAAAAATTATTACCGAAACAAAATATTCTAAAATATGTTAAATTTTCATAAAAGCACATTTTTAAAATTATTACCGAAGAAAAAATATTCTAAAATAAGATATGTTAAATTTTCATAAAAGCACATTATGAAAATTATTACCGAAACAAAATATTCTAAAATATGTTAAATTTTCATAAAAGCACATTTTTAAAATTATTACCGAAGACAAAATATTCTAAAATAAAATATGTTAAATTTTCATAAAAGCACATTATGAAAATTATTACCGAAACAAAATATTCTAAAATATGTTTAATTTTCATAAAAGCACATTATGAAAATTATTACCGAAGACAAAATATTCTAAAATAAAATATGTTAAATTTTCATAAAAGCACATTATGAAAATTATTACTGAATACAAAATATTCTAAAATAAAATGTTAAATTTTCATAAAAGCACATTATAAAAATTATTACCGAAACAAAATATTCTAAAATATGTTAAATTTTCATAAAAGCCCATTTTTAAAATTATTACCGAAGAAAAAATATTCTAAAATAAGATATGTTAAATTTTCATAAAAGCACATTATGAAAATTATTACCGAAACAAAATATTCTAAAATATGTTAAATTTTCATAAAAGCACATTTTTAAAATTATTACCGAAGACAAAATATTCTAAAATAAAATATGTTAAATTTTCATAAAAGCACATTATGAAAATTATTACCGAAACAAAATATTCTAAAATATGTTAAATTTTCATAAAAGCACATTTTTAAAATTATTACCGAAGACAAAATATTCTAAAATAAAATATGTTAAATTTTCATAAAAGCACATTATGAAAATTATTACCGAAGACAAAATATTCTAAAATAAAATATGTTAAATTTTCATAAAAGCACATTATGAAAATAATTACTGAATACAAAATATTCTAAAATAAAATGTTAAATTTTCATAAAAGCACATTATAAAAATTATTACCGAAACAAAATATTCTAAAATATGTTAAATTTTCATAAAAGCACATTTTTAAAATTATTACCGAAGAAAAAATATTCTAAAATAAGATATGTTAAATTTTCATAAAAGCACATTATGAAAATTATTACCGAAACAAAATATTCTAAAATATGTTAAATTTTCATAAAAGCACATTTTTAAAATTATTACCGAAGACAAAATATTCTAAAATAAAATATGTTAAATTTTCATAAAAGCACATTATGAAAATTATTACCGAAACAAAATATTCTAAAATATGTTTAATTTTCATAAAAGCACATTATGAAAATTATTACCGAAGACAAAATATTCTAAAATAAAATATGTTAAATTTTCATAAAAGCACATTATGAAAATTATTACTGAATACAAAATATTCTAAAATAAAATGTTAAATTTTCATAAAAGCACATTATAAAAATTATTACCGAAACAAAATATTCTAAAATATGTTAAATTTTCATAAAAGCCCATTTTTAAAATTATTACCGAAGAAAAAATATTCTAAAATAAGATATGTTAAATTTTCATAAAAGCACATTATGAAAATTATTACCGAAACAAAATATTCTAAAATATGTTAAATTTTCATAAAAGCACATTTTTAAAATTATTACCGAAGACAAAATATTCTAAAATAAAATATGTTAAATTTTCATAAAAGCACATTATGAAAATTATTACCGAAACAAAATATTCTAAAATATGTTAAATTTTCATAAAAGCACATTTTTAAAATTATTACCGAAGACAAAATATTCTAAAATAAAATATGTTAAATTTTCATAAAAGCACATTATGAAAATTATTACCGAAGACAAAATATTCTAAAATAAAATATGTTAAATTTTCATAAAAGCACATTATGAAAATTATTACTGAATACAAAATATTCTAAAATAAAATGTTAAATTTTCATAAAAGCACATTATAAAAATTATTACCGAAACAAAATATTCTAAAATATGTTAAATTTTCATAAAAGCACATTTTTAAAATTATTACCGAAGAAAAAATATTCTAAAATAAGATATGTTAAATTTTCATAAAAGCACATTATAAAAATTATTACCGAAACAAAATATTCTAAAATATGTTAAATTTTCATAAAAGCACATTTTTAAAATTATTACCGAAGACAAAATATTCTAAAATAAAATATGTTAAATTTTCATAAAAGCACATTATGAAAATTATTACCGAAGACAAAATATTCTAAAATAAAATGTTAAATTTTCTAAAAAGCACATTTTTTAAATTATTACCGAAGACAAAATATTCTAAAATAAGATATGTTAAATTTTCATAAAAGCACATTATGAAAATTATTACCGAAGACAAAATATTCTAAAATAAAATATGATGAATGAAAATTTACATTCATCTGACTTCTTGTATGGCGAGCAGGAAAATTCCTCTGACTTCTTGCATGGCGAGCAGGATAAAATGTAAAAATTATTGACAGTGAATGTGAAACGAATGTATATTTTCCGAAAACATGCATCAAGAATTGGCCTAAGTTGATGCCGGAGCAAATTTGCATAAACAGATTTGGGATAGAATACTATACTCATCAATGAAATAGGGGACAAAAATAACTTTGCATTATATATAGGATATTACTTGAAATACCCATTTATTTTTTCATTTTTATCAATAAACGATAAACTATCAGAAGCTTTTCTTAAGTCTAAATGCAAAATATCTGCACTATTTCCCCTCTAATAAATATTCATTTATAACATATCTCTACAAAGCCACCATTCACCCGTGCATGGAATACTTTTGCCACGTCTGAGCTGGTGCACCAACCACTTTCCCTATCAGACAGAGTGCAAAAAATAATTTCTAACCTAATAGGTCCTCCACTGTCTGCCAATCTCCAGCCCTTGTTGTATCACTGCACAGTTGCATCCCTGTATTTGTTTTATAAGTACTTCCACTGCTCCGATAAACTTACTGTACTTATACCCCCCCTCGAAGGGGGGGGGGGTCCTACTCTGATAGCTCCTTTTCTTTGGACAGTGTTCAATTATTAGGTTAGAAATTATTCTATTCTCGTCCTTCGCCAGAAGCGGCAAGATGAGATGGAACTCCAGGATACCACATTCTGTTTTTAGCAAAAGCCAGCCTGCCAAAAAACTCTCTTTATATTCTTATTTCCTGCTTACAAAGATTGATTCATATAAATGGAAGAGAACCCACTCTTCCTCCACGTCACTATAAATGGTGTCCCCGACATGATACAAACACGCAACTTTGTGATCCCAACTTCCATCTCCAACATTTTTTAACAAAATGTTGACTCTGACGGACGCATAAATAAAAGATTAAAAAAAAAAAAGGAACCACATGGTTTTCAACAAGAACGTTCATGTCTTCTTCGTCAGTGCATCACATATAAAACAAATATGAAAAAAAAACGTTACTGCACAACTTTCTGCTTCCAAAATATTGATCTCAACAAAACAGATCAGTATCCATACGTTATGAAAAATACATATCCATAAATTTGACATCCTGATATTAGATATACAGGGTGGGCCAAAATAAGGGTCCTATCTTTAAATTTGAATAACTTGAATTTGAATAACTTCCACAAAATAAAAGTTAAACTCACCAAACTTTATGTGTGTGTAGACTGACCCTTCCGAGATTTTTTGAAATAAACAAAACAAATTTTAGCCGAAAAACACTTCTTAAAACTTACAAAAACTAAAGTATTGTTTTTTTACACTGTTTTGAGTTTTTTAAGCAAAAATAATGTTTTCTAAATGAGGGTACGTTCCTTAGGGCTAATACGGCTCATGCTTGCTTCGGAAGGGGTCCTTTACTTATTCTAAAAAAAAAAATCAATAAATAAAAAAGTTATGAATTTTTAAAAATAGGACCCTTATTTTTGCCCACCCTGTATAAAAAAAAAATTATCTCGGGAATGCTTTAAAAAAATACAGTAAAACTAAGCATTTTCTTCTTATTTTTCCTCCTGACATGATATTTGCTGTAAGATGTATTTTATTAGAGCTTCTTTAAAAAAAAACAAAAAAACGCTTTGCACCCATTGTTGAATCTAAACACTTCTTTCAAATTCAAAATGTCTACCAATTTTAACACATACTTGTCGAGATTATTAGCACTCAAATACTCCCATGCAAGAATATTTTTATTCCCCTCAAGCCAGCGGATTATTTTTTAGCAACATAAAAAAGGAAAGAAAAGATTTTTTCAACTTCGCCACGTATATGAATGATTTTGTCAACACAATATTTCCTTATTTTTGCCCCCTCCTCCCCCGTAAAGGGAGTCTACTTCTTACGAAATAAGTGTTTTTCGCTTCCACTTTGAATTTCTTCATTCAATAAAGTCCTTATCTTTTTTATAGGTCATGTTCGTCAACTGCTTATTGAAATTACATTTATTCCAAGCCAATATAAGCATTATTCTAACCCTAACCCTTCACCCGTAAAACACGCCATGATGTTTCTCTCTTTCCATATGCGTTCACCACCCCCTCCAAGCAAATATGTCGACTTGATTTTTCACGCCTAAAAGATAAAATGTGCCAACATGAGGCTACCACGTGGAAATAAATCTTTTTTCTACTACGCTGCCACCTAACGCAATATGACAATTAAACAACTAAGCAGCTCATTTTAGTCTTTCTTTTCATCGTTTAAACTTTTTTCATGCATCGCTTATCAGAAATATTTTATGAAAATTTAGACATTTTTTTCTATTATAAAATCTCTTGTTTTCGGTAATAATTTTCATAATGTGCTTTTATTAAAATTTAACATTTTATTTTAGAATATTTTGTCTTCAGTAATAATTGTCATAATGTGCTTTTATGAAAATTTAACATTTTATTTTAGAATATTTTTTTTTTTCGGTAATAATTTTCATAATGTGCTTTTATGAAAATTTAACATATTTTATTTTAGAATATTTTGTCGTCGGTAATAATTTTCTTTGAAACATAAACCGTGCTTCTATTGTAATTTAGTATACTGGGCAATAAATATTGTAATATCACTTTTAGTAGCTTTTGTTTGTATAAAAATTAAAAGTTACTCAATATTAGTTGAAAAAAAAGAAAAGTAAACGCACAAGTTGTCTTCCCTTGCGATCACTACTACTTGAACAAGCAAAGCACGATTCATCTCTCCTATGAGTACTATGATCTTACATATAATTACAAGTCATAGTAATCAAAACCAGTAATCAAAACTTTTGTTGGGTTTGTGAAAAAAATCTAATGGATGTACTTTAGATATTTGTGAAAAAACACACTTTTACTGACGACACCAGAAGTTAAGAGTAATGGTTATTTATAAATAACCATTAATTTTAACTTTTTGTTGGATTTAAAGCCAAAAAAATAAATTTAAGATATTTGCAAAAAATTTTAAATAATTTTGTCATTTTCCAAAAATATCTGGCTTAATCAGTTTTCTGCCTTCATTCTTGCATCATTGTAAAAAAAAACAACAAAAAAAACTAATGAAAAGTGACAAAGAAAAAAAACAAAACTTTCTCATTAACATCGGAAAAAATAAAAACCGCAACACATGATTTACATTAGCAAAAAGATATAAAATTTATTGAACAAAATAATGAATACATATTTGATATTTGCATGAATGTCAACTACAAAAACTAACATAATGAATATGACTGCTAAATAATAAAGAATTTTAACTTTTATGTTTATATGGCTTTGGGATTTTAAACGTTTTACATTTTTAATAAAGAATTCTCCAGTTTTAATAAAGAATTCTAGCTTTTGTGTTTATATGGTTTTTGGTTTTTAAACGTTTTTCTTTTTCTTTTTTAGTTTGACATTTTCAAAATGAATACAAAATATCAGAGTTATAAATAAGTTTACCATGGAAATGACAGCAATAGTAGCTGCGCGCTTGACATCCGATATAAGAATATTTGTTATCGGAATACAGGTTTTTGTTTGGTTTGTTTTAAATCTTATTGCACATTAAAACAATGACATATCGAAGTTACATATAAAGAGAGACAGTATATAAAGGAGGAGGAGGAGAAGGAGGAGGAGAATGATAAAAAGAAAAGACAGCAGTAGGAGTAATACTTGTAATATAATATTTAAAAAAAACAAAAAAAACGAAAATATTGATTCGGGCTTTTTACTGTTGACAATAAAAAAAAAAAGAAAAGTCTTTGTTTTTTACATCCCATTTAAATCATGACCAATTGTTTCTTTCTCAAGATACCAGCACAAAAAAAAAAAAAATGATAGGATGTAGTGAATAATTCAAATATGTTTGAGATAAGCATGCAGAAATCTTTTATGAACAATATTAATATAAAAAAAAGATTAAAAAAAAAAAAAAAAAAGAAAAAAAAAAGAATTTATATAACCATCAATTATAATATAATCCAAAGTGCATGCAGACAAAAAAAAAAAAAAAAAAAAAAGGTAAATAATATATGTAAGATGGGTGTTCCTTTATTTTTCACCTAGCCACGAAAAAAACAACAAAAAAAACCTAACTTTTTTAAAACCAATTTTTGGAATCAATACTTCCATAAACACTTAAAATCTGTGCACTTCGATAAAAGTAGTTCCCTTAATTGTATCATGTGAATTAAAAAAACTTTTTTTTTTTTTTTTTTTTTAAATTTAAAAAACTTGTTGATTATCAAAATGCACAGAAATTCTAAGAGTCTAACTATTAAAGCATTAAATCCAAAAAGTGAACGCTTTAAAAAAAATAATGTGAACGCTTTTTCATGGCCGGGTTATTATAAAGTAGCACAGGTGACTGCTGGTATGTTAGGTTAAATAGTTCTTCCAATTATAGTTTTAGTCATAGTGGACGTAATAATGTGGAGGATATTGTGGCCGCATCAGGAAGAGGGGTTTCTGATTTCAGGGTATTTACTTCTTCTTGCTTTTGCTCATGGTTGATTGTTGAGACTGGGTTTGAGCATTGACCTTTCGTTGGTTGAACGAATTGGTCTCGTCTTCAAGTTTACGTTTGCTGTCTTCCAGTTTCTTCTTCTCCTCATTATGCTGCTTTTTCAGGGCTTCAAAACGGGCATACAGCTATGAAAAAGAAAAGGAAAACTCAGTTAGATGAATTAGAGAATATAGGGAAAAGATGGTGGGAGGGGGAAAGAGAGAGAAGATGGTGGGAGGGGGAAAGAGAGAGAAGATGGTGGGAGGGGGAAAGAGAGAGAAGATGGTGGGAGGGGGAAAGAGAGAGAATATAGAGAGAAGATGGTGGGAGGGGGGAGAGAGAGAGCAAGAGAGAGAGCGAGCGAGCGAGAGAGATGGTGGGAGGGGGAAAGAGAGAGAGAGAAGATGGTGGGAGGAGGAAAGACAGAGAGAGAGAGAAGATGGTGGGAGGGGGAAAGAGAGAGAGAGAGAAGATGGTGGGAGGGGGAAAGAGAGAGAGAGAGAGAGAGAAGATGGTGGGAGGGGGAAAGAGAGAGAGAAGGGGAAAGAGAGAAGATGGTGGGAGGGGGAAAGAGAGAGAGAGAGAGAGAGAGAGAGAGAGAAGATGGTGGGAGGGGGAAAGAGAGAGAGAAGGGGAAAGAGAGAGAGAAGGGGAAAGAGAGAGAGAAGGGGAAAGAGAGAGAGAAGGGGAAAGAGAGAGAGAAGGGGAAAGAGAGAGAGAAGGGGAAAGAGAGAGAGAATAGGGGAGAGAGAGAGAGAGAATAGGGGAGAGAGAGAGAGAATAGGGGAGAGAGAGAGAGAGAGAATAGGGGAGAGAGAGAGAGAGAATAGGGGAGAGAGAGAGAGAGAGAATAGGGGAGAGAGAGAATAGGGGAGAGAGAGAGAGAGAGAATAGGGGAGAGAGAGAGAGAGAGAATAGGGGAGAGAGAGAGAGAATAGGGGAGAGAGAGAGAGAGAGAATAGGGGAGAGAGAGAGAGAGAGAATAGAGGAGAGAGAGAGAGAGAGAGAATAGGGGAGAGAGAGAGAGAGAGAATAGGGGAGAGAGAGAGAGAGAGAATAGGGGAGAGAGAGAGAGAGAGAATAGGGGAGAGAGAGAGAGAGAGAATAGGGGAGAGAGAGAGAGAGAGAATAGGGGAGAGAGAGAGAGAGAGAATAGGGGAGAGAGAGAGAGAGAGAATAGGGGAGAGAGAGAGAGAGAGAATAGGGGAGAGAGAGAGAGAGAATAGGGGAGAGAGAGAGAGAGAGAATAGGGGAGAGAGAGAGAGAGAGAATAGGGGAGAGAGAGAGAGAGAGAATAGGGGAGAGAGAGAGAGAGAGAATAGGGGAGAGAGAGAGAGAGAGAATAGGGGAGAGAGAGAGAGAGAATAGGGGAGAGAGAGAGAGAGAATAGGGGAGAGAGAGAGAGAATAGGGGAGAGAGAGAGAGAGAATAGGGGAGAGAGAGAGAGAGAGAATAGGGGAGAGAGAGAGAGAGAATAGGGGAGAGAGAGAGAGAATAGGGGAGAGAGAGAGAGAATAGGGGAGAGAGAGAGAGAATAGGGGAGAGAGAGAGAGAATAGGGGAGAGAGAGAGAATAGGGGAGAGAGAGAGAATAGGGGAGAGAGAGAGAGAATAGGGGAGAGAGAGAGAGAATAGGGGAGAGAGAGAGAGAATAGGGGAGAGAGAGAGAGAATAGGGGAGAGAGAGAGAGAGAATAGGGGAGAGAGAGAGAGTATAGGGGAGAGAGAGAGAGTATAGGGGAGAGAGAGAGAGTATAGGGGAGAGAGAGAGAGTATAGGGGGGAGAGAGAGAGAGAATAGGGGGGAGAGAGAGAATAGGGGGAGAGAGAGAATAGGGGAGAGAGAGAGAGAATAGGGGAGAGAGAGAGAGAATAGGGGAGAGAGAGAGAGAATAGGGGAGAGAGAGAGAGAATAGGGGAGAGAGAGAGAGAATAGGGGAGAGAGAGAGAGAATAGGGGAGAGAGAGAGAGAGAATAGGGGAGAGAGAGAGAGAATAGGGGAGAGAGAGAGAGAATAGGGGAGAGAGAGAGAGAATAGGGGAGAGAGAGAGAGACTAGGGGAGAGAGAGAGACTAGGGGAGAGAGAGAGAATAGGGGAGAGAGAGAGAGAGAATAGGGGAGAGAGAGAGAGAATAGGGGAGAGAGAGAGAATAGGGGAGAGAGAGAGAATAGGGGAGAGAGAGAGAATAGGGGAGAGAGAAAGAATAGGGGAGAGAGAAAGAATAGGGGAGAGAGAGAGAATAGGGGAGAGAGAGAGAATAGGGGAGAGAGAGAGAGAGCGAATAGGGGGGGAGAGAGAGCGAATAGGGGGGGAGAGAGAGCGAATAGGGGGGAGAGAGAGCGAATAGGGGGGAGAGAGAGCGAATAGGGGGGGAGAGAGAGCGAATAAGGGGGGAGAGAGAGAGCGAATAAGGGGGGAGAGAGAGAGCGAATAAGGGGGGAGAGAGAGCGAATAAGGGGGGAGAGAGAGAGCGAATAAGGGGGGAGAGAGAGAGCGAATAGGGGGGGAGAGAGAGAGCGAATAGGGGGGGAGAGAGAGAGAGCGAATAGGGGGGGAGAGAGAGAGAGCGAATAGGGGGGGGAGAGAGAGAGAGCGAATAGGGGGGGGAGAGAGAGAGCGAATAGGGGGGCAGAGAGAGAGCGAATAGGGGGGCAGAGAGAGAGCGAATAGGGGGGGAGAGAGAGAGCGAATAGGGGGGAGGGAGAGAGAGCGAATAGGGGGGAGGGAGAGAGAGCGAATAGGGGGGAGAGAGAGAGCGAATAGGGGGGAGAGAGAGAGCGAATAGGGGGGAGAGAGAGAGCGAATAGGGGGGAGAGAGAGAGCGAATAGGGGGGAGAGAGAGAGCGAATAGGGGGGAGAGAGAGAGCGAATAGGGGGGAGAGAGAGAGCGAATAGGGGGGAGAGAGAGAGCTGTAAAAAAAATTTTTTTTTTTTAATCTATAAGTCAAATAGGGGGGGAGAGAGAGAGCGAATGGGGGGGGAGAGAGAGGGTACATAGATAATGATCTGGCCCGAGGTTAGTTCGTAAATCAATTTTTAATGGCAGTGTGTAAAGCAGATGTTAAACCGAATATAGTGATGATGATGATGATGATGATTATTAAATAGATATTTTATATTTTTAATATTTAAATTCATCTTGAATATTTTGAGACACAATAAAAAGGGCTATTAAACCATAAGTAAAGAAACTCTTATATACTATTGTTTTTGTAAGTCCTGAGTAGGCGTCATACCAGTCATGGATACACCCTCAACAATAAATCTGAGAGTCTGCATCATTTTTGAGTAGGTGGTTACCATGCAGTTCTAGGAGGTCCACCCTTCCAGATTTTACCGTCTTTCTTTGAGAAGCAGTTTATTGTTAATTGCCTAAAGTACCCCTTACCAAGGGCATTCTTTTAAGCTAGAGGGCACTGCTAGTGTGCTGGCTTTTCAAAACCTTACTAGACCTTGTGTCTAACCTCCCGGAGAGGTAAATACTTACTACTACCTTTTACTATATTAACATATTTTCTTTAGAACCCCACAGAGAAAAAAAATCACTTCATATAACCTAAATTAAATAAAAAGAAAATACTTACAAATTTCATTTTAATTAGATTCATTACTTTCTCAAAACACAAATATTTGAAGTTATTTTTATTGCTATGAAAAAAGATCAAAAGTTACTTTTTCCATGCGATTATATCTTTTAATTCTTTAGTTAAAAATAAAAAATATCTACATTGATGTCCTTTACCTCTTTCTCAGCATCTTTTAGTTCGGCTTCCTTTTCTTTGACACGAATGACAAATGTTTGTCTCATTTCCTCCTCTTTCTTTTGGAGTTCTGACAAATGTTGTTGACGTTTTAATTCATAAGTCTCCGAAAGGCTGTGAAAAAAAGAAAAAAAAAAAGTAAAAATTTTTGGCTTTAAAATTCTTAACTAAGCTTCATTTCATTTGTATACATACAAGCAGCAGCTTAGTTTAAATTTTAAAAGGATTGTTACAAAAAAAATTTTAAAAATAAGGTTAATACCTTTTATTTGTCTAAAGCTTTGACGAGGCTTGTTATATCAAGTGAAATATTAGATTAAAAAAAGTCAAGATGAAGAAAAAAAATAAAATGTTTTTATTTTTTATTTTGATTTTAATAAAAAATATCTGCATCTAACATGTTTTTAAAGGCATTTTGCCTCTTTCTTTAAGTTTAAAATTTTAAAGATGCTTAAAAAGAATGAACTTTCCCAAATTTATACCTACCATGCGCGATTTAAGTTAAATTTAAAAGACATTTACACCGTTAAGTCCACACAACATCGGACGTCATTTCTATAAGACCAGGAAGGATTGTTACGAAAAAAATAAGGTTAATACCTTTTATTTGTCTAAAGCTCTGACGAGGCTTGTTATATCAAGCAAAATTATTAGATAAAAAAGTCAAGATGAAGAAAAAAAAAAATTGATTTGATTTTTTATTTTGATTTTAAGAATAACATCTGCATCTAACACATTGTTTTTTGAAGGCATTTTGCCTCTAAGTATAAAAAATTTATATATATATCTTTTCATTTGCATCTACATAATCTTAATAATAATACACTAAGGTATTTAATGTTCATATGTACACTATCACCTTTCACACACCTTAAAGAAAATGAGATTGTCCGATCAGTGATAAATCTAATGTCGCTCAGGTAAAAAAATTTGTCCGATCAGTGATAAATCTAATGTCGCTCAGGTAAAAAAATTCATACTTTATCAATTTTAAAATGAATTGTTCTAAGATCAAATTGTCTTCCCATTGACTAAAACAGTACTATTATAAATGAATACATTTCAAAAAGTGACATCCGTTTTATTGATTTGAAGAATATTTTGCTGACAATTATTTTATGGTAAGAGAATATTTGTTTTGAAAATAGTTAAATTGCTACAATTTTACATAAATAAAGAGACATATTCATTGTTTTTTTTTTTATTTAAAAAATATTTGGGTGACAATAACAATCATTTTTACGGAAGAAAAGTCATTTTTCTTAATAGTATTCACCCTGAGAGACATTTATTATTTCAAAAGAAATATTATTAGTAAGAGTAAATTATACAGATTGATGTAAAAAAAACTAAAATTTCCACGGGGTCCCACTAGTAAGGAAAAACGATTTCTACCTCTTTGATTCATTATCAGAGAAACCCATTTCTTCTAACTTGTGTCTTCGGTAAAGCTCATAGTGAGTCTTGTGTGTAGTTTCCCTTAAGTCCTCCATATTGGTTCGGATGAGCATTTCACGTAGTTTCACGAAATCACAGTGGTTCTCATTCTCGACTATAAAAAAGATAAAAAAATAAAGAAAATGATTGCCACAACAAAGAAAAGGTGCAGTTAGAAAGTGGGGTATATGTTACGACGCTCAGCAGAGGCGCGAACGGGGTCCAAAAAAAGAACGAGAAAGAGTTTAAAAACATAAATTTGCAACAAGTAAAGTTGACTTATGTCTAGAATAGACATTTTTCTACTTACCTATGTAATTTGTTTGTATTTTTACGTAGTATAAATGGCTTTTTATTAGATGTTAAAAAAAAATTTCTTGTTTTTTAAAACATCTACTTTCTCAAAGATTAATGGCGGCCAGTCGCTCTATATTATTACGTAGAGCGGCCATTTTGTTTTCTTCGCTGACGTCTGTCGAACTTAAATTTCTAATAAATAGCACTTCAAACGGGTTTAAAATACAAACAAATAGCACATGCAAGTTTGAAACTAACTTTTACAGCTTACAGTTACTTTTATTTGTTGTATATTTGTTTTTTTAGCGTTTTTACTCTGCTGAGTCTCGTAAAAGATGCCCAGAAAGTGTAATAAAAAATAAAATCTGTCTTTCACATGTCATGATCATTCTGTTACTTTTGAAGGATATTTATTTTTTTTATTTTATTTGTCAAAAATAGGGAATATTTTCAAAGTTACTGTAAAAAAATTTTTTTTTTTAAATCTATAAGTCAATGTTTGTGTATTATAGAAATCGATATGTGAACGGTTAGAACATTCAAATAGTCTATTAATGAAGGGCAGTCGTTTGTGTATGTTCGGCTAAAACTCTAAAATTACAAAACAAACACCCACAAAGTATTTTCTTGATCAACGGTGTTCCGGAATGAATATCTAAAATTTAGAAAAACGATTCATTCTTTGATCCTAAACTGGTGAAACTACTTGAAACCAATTCAATACATTGACAAAAGATTAGCACAGAGCTATAATCATGTAAAAAATGAGTTATGAAAGGGGGGGGGGGGGTATGTACGGGATAATCATCCAAAGATCAGCGTCCAGGATGCATCCAGCACTGCCTTGAACGTTTTCGATGTCTGCAGGTTGACTATGGCTTATGGCAGCTTGTTCACAGACCCAGCAACTTAAACCGAAAAAGAAGGCTTCCGCCGAAATGAATTTACTGTTTCTGTGTCTGGTTTGATTGTTTCAATGCGTAGCAATACTTTTGTGACTAAACTGAACGCAAGTTGCTATTTTGCATGTTGCGGGTTCACACAATGCATGATCTAATATAACATGTCCGGTAGGATTTGAACTCTGCATATTACTAACTAGCAGAGCGTTACCACTATTGATCAAAACAGGTGCACAGTGTGATGATGTATGGCAGTGAAACCTAGTAACTGAGGAGGGTTGAGGACATGCATTATATGGAGAGATGATATGAGAATGATATGGATGTGTAATTCAAGTCTTAAAGAGAGGCTCAGATTTGACGACAGTTATATCTGGATAGTATGGAAGATGCGTGCAGAACAGGAGACTTCGATGGTATGGTTAGGTTGAAAAAGTGAATAAGAGTTCTTAGATTAGTGAATTTAGAACAGTTGAGGTGGCAGTGATAAGGATGGGCGAGAGAAAGAGGGAGAAATTAAGACCTGGTCGGAGATAGGTTAGCCTAGAAGTCAATTTCTAAAAGCCGTCCAACACATGCCAGCATGTAAAACGAACATTAAAGCAAATATGGTGATGATGATGATAGTCGATTCCACATTTATCAGCATCTGCCCCAGACTTCGCTGGCCAAATTAAATTTATTTGATATGAGGTCAGGCACAAAGTCATTCTTTCATTATTCCGGTGTGAGAATATAAAATGTGATATTAAATTTTTAATTCTAAATTACTAATGATATTAGGTTTTTATTTTTTGTTCCTGTTGAATTAAAAGTATTATTTACCTTGGACTGTTCCCCATGGATACTGCCTTGCCTTCACCATTTTATTTCCAACTTTAACCTCATCGTTGCTACCAACCACAGCAAATGGAAGATGGCCCTATAAAAGAAAAGACATTTTTATATATATGAGGATTTGTCTTAAAAACGAATCTACAAAATATACAAACCCATTTTTAATGACTTCACAATTGAATTCTGAACTGATTTTAAAAATTTATTCCAATTACAGAGAGATACAACCAGAAGAAATACTCAGTAAACTATCTACAAAAATAACATGTACATGATCATCATTGAATTGATGTCCCCATTTACTTGCCTCCCCAAAGTTAGACACAAGGTCAGTTTTTTATGCGATGGGATATCCAGCTCCCCCAAAAAGGGGCATTCTGTATAGGACAAAAATAAAAATTGCCCCAATCAAGGATTTCTCCTCCTCCAACCGAGTACAGAACAGATACTGAGTTTCTTTGAATCTTTTTAAAAAGTGCCAGCCTAAAAATAGACTGAATTATTTCGATTGTTGATAATTCTTATGTGAGATAAGCTAATTTTTCTATTTATATATTTCATTCATAAACTGATAACAATTTATAATAGTTGTACCGACCCGGCCAGTGTTGCCCGGGATGCAGTGAAGTCATTTTAATTTAAGTTTTATTTGTTTAAACATTTTTTAAACTTATACAGAAAAATAAAATTAAATTTTGGTTGTAAGGGAGACAACTCTTTATATTCTTCAATAGGAATTAGCATTTCCCCTGCTGATTGATTTTTCAGTCATAAGTAAAAAATGTTTCCTTATTACCACTTGTCCGCGCAGGATTACATAAGTTTTTAAACAAACTGTAGTGAATAATAATGCATTTTTATAGTGCAAATAACATGGTGCAACAATAATCAATGAAACTAACCTATTTTGTTATTAAAAACATTCTCCTTACCTGTTGTTTGTTTTTGCTCAAGAAAAATATATTAGTTATTTACAAAACTACTGTATTTTATAGAGGTTGGACGAATCAATTATACTACTTATCACCCCCAGCCCCCCACCCCCCGTATTTTTTATGTATTTATATTACTATTTATTTTATTTTCATTTAATATTTTGTAATTAAAAATATATATTCAATATTTTTTTTATGTAATTTCATACCATTTCAATGTTATAAAGGAGATTCATGTCATTTAATAAAACTTGTTTTTTATTCAGCATACAATTGTTTCGGCAAACACATATATTTGTAAAATGCTCCTGTGCATTTATTTCTTGGTGTGGCATCTTCAGTGTTAACTTTACTAAACAAAGCAAAAACGCAAAAAAACATGAAACACTAGGCGATCAAAGCCTATCAGTACTCATTATCAACATTATAATATAATATATATATATATATATATATATATATATATATATATATTATATATATATAGTAATCCAGGTAGGGTAAAATCCACAGGATAGAAATCCAAAGGGAATCAAACCGGGTTTATAAAAGAGTGCTCAATAAAAAATATAGAGCTGTATTGTGAATGCTTTTATTCAAACATGTACAAGGTCTGCTACACTGGCATGTCGATGTTATCGATCTACAGCTCTCAAGAGCTGAGGTCTCATCAGGCAGAGAATTATTTTTTGATCCAACCTGGTTGCTGAATTCCAGGGTTTCTGCCCGGTTTCTCCCTGGAATTCAACAACCAGGTTGGATCAAAACATAATTCTCTGCCTGATGAGACCTCAGCTCTTGAGAGCTGTATATCGATAACATCGACATGCCAGGTAGCAGACCTTGTACATGTTTGAATAAAAGCATTCACTATATATATATATATATATATATATAAACATATACATAGATATTTTCTTTCACATGGAACTAGTGTCTCGTTATATTCATGTGGTAACACATATGTATCGTATCCTTTTATCTATTTGTATTTCTAACTATTCATCATCAGCTATAATTATTATTCTTAAAATATTCCTGAATTAAAACATTTCTACTGACCGTCCTTTGTTGTTTCTCTCAGTTATTTCCTTTTTTCTTCGGGTTTTTAGTCATCTTATCCCTTATTTTCTTTGCTTTGTTACATTATATTTTTATATCTGTAAATTTAGGCTTTGATCGCCTAGTGTTTCATGTTTTGTTTTTGCTTTGTTTTGTAAAATTAGCACTGAAGATACCACACCAAGAAATAAATGCACAGGAGCATTTTACAAATATATTGGTGTTTGCCGAAACAATTGTATGCTGAATAAAAAATAAGTTTTATGAAATGACGTAAATCTGTCCTTTATAACATTGAAATGGTATAAAATTACATAAAAAATATTGAATATAACATAGCTCTGACCTTACACTATTGAGCTATTATAATTACTTTATGTTATAAAATTTATATTTGAATAGAAAAAATTCTAAATATAAATTAAAAAAATTAAGCACACACACATAATATATAAATATATATATATATATATTATTATTATTATTATTATTATTATTAATAATAATAGTCAGACTTTCAAGACAGCTCAATGGATGTTAATTTTGTTATTTTTAAAACCAGAGGATACGGATACGATTTTTTAACTTCTGATGAGTTGCACTTATGAAAAATCCAGGATATATAGCTTTATATTATGGTTGTTTATGTGTTGACGAAACGGTTTGTAAAGTATTTGGATTTTTTTTAAAGATTAATAAAGACAGTTATTGGAATCTATTTTTCTATTATTTTTATTATATATATATATATATATATATATATATATTTGTTATTATCTATGTACGTATACGCTTTGTCCTTTATAATCGGGACTCATCAGCATAGATATATGACTATTCACTACTGGTCATGCGATTCGAAACCCCGGATTACGAGTATTTTGAACCACTCGGCCATAGTTGAACAGTGAATAAACGGTGATAATTTTAACACTTTATACGGCGGCTTGACGTCATAAGAGCGTTCTACTTAATGAAAAGAACGATGCATTTAAAGCTAGCGACGTCATGCTGTGTTAATACTACACTTACAGTGCTCTTCTAGACGGGTTTTCTAGGAGCTACAAATAATATATATATATGCATGTGTCATAAAATAGTAAAAAAAACAAAATAAAGTGCTCGACCATAATTTGTAGTGAAGTATGTTATTATAGTTACAATAACATGGTACAATAAATTAAAACTTGCTGGTCAGAATAAAAGTTTGATAAGTCAGCTGAGATGCTATTTAGATCCAACTTTTAAAATCTCACAAGATAACTTTATATGTTAGAGAAGAAATAAATAAAAAAAAATCATACTTACATTCATGGTAGCATTCATTTCTTTCACGGTTTCATCATCAGTAGGAAATTGGTAGATCTGAACACCATTGGTCCTCAATTCACACATTATCTGCAAGTTTAATGGCATCAAATCAGTTTAGAAAGCAAATGTATTTCTTTACATGCGTTCAGTACTTGTTGACATCTGCAACTAATACAAAATGAACAACGAAACGAAAATTGCGGACATTGTTTTAATTTTATTGCTATTTATAGTAATTAGTATTTGTCGTTACTGTTAAAATGGTGTTCACCCTGGCCAGATTGAACCGACTTCTTCCCCAACCTACACCACATCCTGAACCATGGTGCCCCATGCAAGGTGGTCCTGAGCAAAGTCGCATAATATGGTTAATCAATCACGATTACACCATCAAAGGCTGACCATCAGTGAACCTGAGAACCGAGTCAAGTCTCTCTGATGGTTAGCGCTTACATTCTCAGCTGTCCACCCAGGCAGCGAGGTAGGAATAATAAGTCACGAATTACTCTCCTCTTTTGTTCTTGGCCTTTTGGCTAAGATCAAAGTGTAGTATCTGTTCCGATGGATACTGCACCCCATAGACTGGTATTGTCTTGGCCTTCGGGGCTTGATTTACGCCGGTCTATGGGTCTGTCCTGTGCAGTTCTAGGAGGTTCACCCTCCCAGGCTTCGCCTCCCCTCTTTGGGGAGGAGTAAGTTTATTGCTTACTGCCTGAGGCGCCCCTACCGGGGAATGCCGACGGGGCTGCCCAGGCAATTTTTAATGGCTAGAGTGCACACCCTCTCGGGCGCTGGCTTTTCAAACCCCACTTTCCCGACCCGACCTTGGGTCACATCTTACTTGTGGGAGTAAGATAAAAACTGGCCTTGTGCCTAACTCCTGGAGAGGAGTAAATCAATACTCTCCTCTAAGTGATGAGCTGCATGCATCTATACTTTACAGATAGTTGTCGTTCTTGTAGCGGTCATCGACAAATGGATGCTTCGGCAGAGAGAACATGGCAGCATCGGGTAAGATTATCCAAGTATTATTTAGATTGAAATAACTGTTTCTAACATACTCTTTTATTATGGGAAGGAAGATAGCAGCATTCCTGTTGGGCACCATTATTAGAAAACCCTCCTCGTCTTAGGCATCATAACCACAGAAGTATCAGACCATAACTACCCTGTCAAGATTGTATTTACGGCGGTTGAATAGACTTTCATCTATTTTGACAAGGTGTTCTGGGCGTCCAATTTATTGGGGTTTTCAGTTGAAAATATTCATCACAGTCAGTGAATATCAAGATAGGATAAAATGCCTCTTTCCCCATAAAAGAGGGACAACAGTTATTTCAATCTAACTTAATACCTGTACATATAGCAGCATTTGCTCTAATCGGGTTGAGCCTGCTTCCTCTCTGGCATATCTCAAACTATAGCAGCTCACACACAGCGATCCTAAGCATGGTGGCAAGAGATGACTAGACATGATTCCACCGACAAATACCAACCACTTATGGGCCAGAGCATGTTACATTTGCCATAAAGAAAGTTTTTTTTGGAACTTGTTTAAGTGAAGGGGACAGAAATCTTACCCTAGCTCTTAGTGAATTGGTTATAATGCTGAAATTTTCTTTTTCACACCCAGCAGATGGGAGTTTATCTGACAGAAGTGATTGATGTTATGTAGCCCATGAGCCACTTCATAGGCCAGCAGGAACATTTTCCCCCCACTATCCAGAACATTGTAGGAGACAGAGGCTGCACCTCGGCTGTGTCAGTGACTATGGTGATAACACAGCGATAAGATTAATCATCATATATAATATACATCATCATATTGAGTTTAACATCCATTTTACATGTGTGGGACGACTTCTAGAAATTGACTCCCAAACTAACCTATCTCTGGCCGGGTTTTTATTTATCCTTCTTTCTCTCAAATTTATGCTTATCACTTCCTCCCATACTTACCTTGACCCACCCACGTGAACTGAACTTGCTACCTCAACTCTTCTACATCTATTAACCCAAGAACTCTCATCCATTCTTTCAATGTGACCATACCAACAAAGTCTCTTCTTCACACATCTCCCTATACTGTCCAGATTTTATCTTTCTCTGTGGTCATCAGATCTAAGCAAGTCTTTAAGACACTTATTGCACATGCATCGTATCATTATTATATCATTTCTGTCTATACAATTCATGTCATCAGGTTGAACTAAGTTAAAAAAAAAAAAAAAAAAAAAAAAAAAAAAAACGAGGGGGGGGTATCCTCGTTAAAAAAAGTGTTACGTTTTAATACATAGTTGAAAATATAAAAATAAAACTCCACTGATTTTGTCGAAAGAGCATGTATGGCATATTTTGGGGTCAAGAATATTTGCGCCAATGGACTAAAAAGAGACAAAGAAACGTACAAGGTTTGCTATTCTAATGGTATAGTGAGGAAACCCAATACTCACGTGGATGATTTTTGTAATCCAAAAATAAATCTGATAGGGGAATAAACTGAAGTTATTTCTTTTAATTTAGTGGGAAAAATTGATTAAGAATTTGATTCCAGGCACTAGACAAAACAGAATTGCTTTTCTTGTCGTCCAATGTTAAACATTTGCCAATATGAGAAATACTGAGTTACGTTTGTATGTTCTTTTGAAACTCAGTTCATTTTATTATGTTTTTAGTTTTATCAGATCATTTTGAAAGTTTTTAAAAGCTGTTCTGATGAAGACACATGTATTGAAAAATCACAAAAAAAAAAAGAAAGAAAAAAGAAAGATTGGAGGAGGGGTCAAGAACTATAATCTAATATACAAAATAGAGACGTTTTTTCCCCTGTACCTTCTCGAAGTATAGGAAAATAACCACATGCTACTAAACTCACCACTATACTACACTTATTCACTCGAGCGTGTTTTAGTAAATTTGTTATTTTTTTTCTACATAACACTAAATATGACATTTGGCCCACTATCCACGTCTCTCCGAAAAACCAACTTCATATAGGTGGTAGCAAAAACTTTCCTCCCTAACAATTCTGTACTGTCACTCTTCTCATCGACATCGGGAACTAATAAACACAGTTTAATTTTCACAAAACACCCGTTCTTATTTATTATTTGCCTGGTATTAATTTACTACATAATATAAAGCAATACGCAATGACTTAATGACCGCTCCCGTTCAATCCGATGATTTTCCGCGAATATCAGATTATGTTATTTCTAATTCTACCTATGACTTCTACATTTACATTTATTCCGGAATTAAGCGAATGAAATTAACACAGTTCCTGCAACATTTATTCATTCAACATGGCGGCTACAATTTCTGGATCGAATCGACATCCTATTTAATTCAATAAGCGCCAAGATACTGGTAGACCCCGATACATTTACATTTTCAAAATCATAAACCTTTAACATGCATATTATAGAAAACTTGCCCAAATCCAGTCATTTTCATCATCTACAAATGACATAAACCGTGTCATTGCTGAATCTTAACATAACACGCATGCCCATAATCAAGCTTAGCTTAATTGACCTATTTTCACATGAATTTTTAACTCGAAACGATGGCGCTGTCATTAGGAAGGCAGGTTTCATGATCGGCAGTTTTAGCGTTCGATCCCATTCTACTCTACCACTTTTTTCTTTTTTTTAAAATTTATAGTATTTGCCAACACGGTAGAGCGGGGGGGGGGGGGGGGTGAGAGAAACAACAATAGGCCGTTTCTTTTTTTTTTTTTATTCAACGTTATGCAATAGGTAGTAATTTCTCCCGTGCAACGCCGGGCGGCAGGTTCCGCTAGTTATTTATAAAATTGAAATGAATTTTTCAACCCTGGGAGAGCGCATACACAGAGCGAGAGCAGCACAAAAAGCTATCATGTGCTAATAAAAACAAATCTAAAATAATTTATAAAATGTTTAGTGAAATATCAATCTTGGTAAATAGAAATAGAAACATTCTTTAACCAATCCCATCTAAATTTGTTATTTACAACTGAATCTATTTGCCGCAATTTAGCTTCTTTTATAGTCCCTATTTACTTGCCTCCCCACGAGGGCAGAGTTAGACACAAAGACAGTTTTTAATGTGGGGAAAATCCAGCTCATCAAAAAGGGGCATTCAAGATTGGGACATAAATAAAAATTGCCGCAGTCTAGAAAGATCTCTTCCTCACCAACCAAGAACAGAAAAGATGAAATGTATCAGAACAGATACTACACTTTGCTCCTAGCCATACACAACTCCAATCAGTTTCAACTAAGAAAATCCAAATCCAAAGACACCAGTGTGTATGAGGGGGGGAAGGCGACAGGTAGTCATTCTTTGATGAAACAAAAGTCATCTAATTGCCATACTCGCATTGTTTGAAAATGTTAATTTAGACGTGAAGATTAAGTTTTCAGTTTTCATAGAGAACTGTTATAAGAGAGAAAAGAAAGGCAAGACAGAGAGAAGAAGAAAAAAAGAGGAAAGGATAAAGCGAGAGAGAGGAAGAAAGATAAAAAAAAAAGAAATAAAATCCAGCCAAATAGCCACAAACAAAATAAGTAAAGATCTAGTAATTGGGTAGATATCAGCCTTCTCTTATTTAAGAAAAAAAAAGCATAGAGAATTCAAATCCATGGGAAGCTCTAGCAATTTATGGGGAAATCCGCCTTTTCTTGATTAAGAAAAAGTAGAATTCTGCAAAAAAAGCGGAGAAATCACATCTGTGTATAATAGAAAGAAAAAGAAAGCCGACTGTTTGAGGTAGTTTTGTTTTTGAAATAACTACCAAAAAATTATTTTTACGAAAAAATTATTTACCTTTAGTTACGAATCCTCTTTAATCAGGAAACAAAACTTATTTTTAATAAATTGCCTAAATTGCTTTTCTGCTTAAATGTCATTAGTAAAAATTTACCAAGAGATTTGGTGATCTCTAATTAACAACATTGTGTGACCACTCATTTTTGCATTGCTTGCGTCAATGAAACTTTGATAATTACACTTAGTTTTTTTTTTTTAATTGAATATTTATTGAAATCAAAAATGCAATAGCAAAAAAAAAAATATTACAAAATTAAATCCATCAGAATCCATTTCAGTTTCGTAAACAAGTCAGCTATTGTAATCTTTTTGTTAATAGTTGAAAAAAAAGTAAAAATTAATTATTTTGTGATTCATTGAAATTTGAAAAGAATTTAGAAGCATTTAAACTGTTGAATAGAAAGTCATTAAAACTGGCTTTAAAATTCCTAGCAAATCCTTGTGTATTAAAAGATTAAAAGTTTTGGAAGCTATTTACATCCCATCCTTTTTATAAATGGATTAAATCGACATTACTTTAACAATTAATTCAATAATTTGTTTCAGTTAATAAATTAATGACCAAACGATACTGTAATAATTGAATGAACCTTAAATTTCTATTATAAAACAAATGATTTAGTAAAAAAAAAAACATTAAAAAAAATGAAAGTAAAAATCTCACAGGTAGATACATCTACTTTATTGAAACAGATAAAATGTATTTTTTGTCTTTGTTTAATATAAATATAAAATGTTAAATCAAATAAGGTTGATGATAAAAAAATAAGAAAAAAAAAAAAAATCGACAAGTACTTTTACCTTTGCCTTGAACTTATGCAGTTCAACTTTAGTGATTGTATCAGCCTTTGCAATAACAGGAATTATGTTCACCTTGCTATCAAGTTTTTTCATGGTCACAAGGTCAAGAGCCTTCAGACTGAAAACCAAATTAAAAAATAATTATATATAAAAAAAATAAAATAAATAATCACCAAGTCTATCTGCTTGTTAGGCTATAAATAAATGGATTGACTAATCGAGGACAACCCAAAGATTCCCTTTTTTATTTGTTACTACATTGAGATGTAGGGGAGGGCGCCACTCCTTTCCCTGGATTACTCCACTTACTCTTGATCCTCACCTTATAATTTTGAGTACGACTCGACCGAAGATTGAACACTAGTTTCCCAGACCATTAGCAAACACGCGTCATTATGCCAAATGGGGCGATAATTATTATGATAATAAACATACCTTTTGTTGTATAAGCTGATTATCAGGGTTCACAAAGAAAATATGGGAAAGCTCTAAATACTGGCTCCTAACTTTTTGACTATTTAACAATTTTCTTTTAAATCGAATTATTTTCTATTAAATTATTTATGAGCGTGAAGAAGATGAAGACATAATATCATTGTGATAATTAATAAGTCGATATTTCACGTGTCATTTTTATATATATTTTATTTATTGGTTATGTCTTTTTAGGATTTGATCTAGATAAAATGTTAAAATCTCATTGGCAACCATGTTAATTTCATATGATACACAGGCAAATATATTTATTTATGTGGATAGGCAATATAATCTTCACGCTGGTGTTATTTATGTTTTACATAATACACCGGCAGTACTAAGTAGCCCTTCTAGTATTTAAATACAAGCTTTAAATTGATGGATGAGTATAAAAAGTAGAAAACTCCAAAATAGTTCCATATTTTTGTAATAGGAAACTAAGTTTATAATTTGTAATATCTTATCTGATATATAAAATCAAGTCGGTCTCTTTCTCCATTTTTGTCATGGAATTATTCTTATGTATTCCTCAATACGTAGTTACTTACATTTGTTTGGAAAAAAATAAACGGTATAGTTAGAAAAAAACACCAAAAAACAAATTGCAAGTAAAAACAATGGGCAACACGGGTTAAGTACATCTAATTAAAAATAAAAATCCTTCATATTCGTTAAGTTTATTTTAATAAACTCTTTTTTCTTCGAATAAGGATTTACAAATATTCTGACTAGAAAAACTAATTATAGTTGTCTTAACATATATATATATATACACACATTATATATATATATATATATATATATAATAATAATAATAATCCAGGTAAAACATCCACAGGGTAATAATCCAAAGAATTTAAACCGGGTTTATAAAAAGTGCTCAATATCAAATAGAGCTTTTATATATGATTATTTTTATTTACACAGACATGTACAAAATCTGCGACACTGGCATGTCGATGAACAGTTATTATAAACTGAGATCTCATCAGGGAGAGTTAGAATCCGATCTTAACCTTAGATCATATTTGGAAAGAATCTTTCCAAATATGATCTACAGTTAAGATCGGATTCTAACTCTGCCTGATGAGATCTCAGTTTATAATAACTGTTGATCGACAACATCGACATGCCAGTGTCGCAGATTTTGTACATGTCTGTGTAAATAAAAATAATCATATATCAAGGGAGGCGCGAGAGCGCTCTATCCCTTAATAGACTTCAAAAACGGCCTATGCTAGAAATCTCATTTCTTTGATCAATCGTAACTCAAAAACCAATAAGCCAAATTAGTTAAAACTTTGCACAAAATTTTTTTTTGATAGGTTCTATAAGTGTGTAGAATTTCCGCATCATTAGTCAAGGCAATCCAGAAAGGTCAGGCATGATTTTGTGTTATCCGTGTGTACGTACGTATGTATGTATGTGCCACCCTCTATCTCATCAACTATTTGATGGATTCAGCTGATTTTTGGCAGAGATAGAAGTTCTAGGGTCTAGTTGATGGTATTTTAATTTCAGTTTACCATATACCTTAGTTTTCCAGAAAATTCCAAAAAACCTTAAAAATGACCATTGTATTGAGGCATAGCCTTTACAAAAGTAGTGACATTCCATGATAAATGCCAGTATACTGAAATCATATGCCCATAATAGGGTTAAGATGAAAATTCATATACACTAAATGTACAAAAGCAAGGAAATTCCCAAATTTTTACACTTTTATTGTCATTAAGGGTATGCGAGTACAACAGGGCTATATATTTTACTGGTAAGAATTTTTCTTCAGCACACCTCACACACTTTATCCACTCATGCATAGAGATTTATACTGTAGTGATGTGATAATGAAATGATTTGGTTGATATGTAGTCATACCCTTAATGACAATAAAAGTGTAAAAATTTGAGAATTTCCTTGCTTTTGTACATTTAGTGTATCTGAATTTTCATCTTAACCCTACTAAGAGCATATGATTTCAGTATACTGGCATTTATCATGGAATATACATATATATATATATATACACACACACACACATTGTGTATTTAGGCAGCATTTTCTCATTTATGTAAACACTGTTAAAAATAACAGAATTCGTCTGCTTTTTTTTCTCCAATTTTTCTAATGGTCTTTTTTGTATTAAAATCAACATAACTGTCCTCTCTCTGATTTAAGACAAATTCTAGTTGATAACATTCCGAAACTAATTTTTTTAAATTAAAAATACTGGAAGCTATCTGCATAAAAACACAACCTACAATTAATAACATCACATAAGAAACCAGTGGTAACATTTTAAAATGCTTAATGTAATGCGATTTTATTCTGTGATGTCACTCTGGCGTCGCTGAATTCAAATTGTCAACATTTTTCCTGGAACAATGCGAAAACATTCTCTGCGCTTTTCTCTGCTGTCTTTTAAAAAATTCTCACACACACACACACATATTTTATGCTGCTTTTTTTATGGATGCTAATGTTTACATGGGCAATTTCACTAGACAAACAATTTAGTCAGTCTGTAGGGCTAGGTATAAAAAAAGAACAGCACAAAGTGAAAAATAAGACTTGCAATTAGCATAATACATAGCATACTATCAAAAATAAATTCCAACCTTAAAAAACGTGCGTATGAAGATTTTACAAAAACATTTTAATATCTGGAGCTAAGTTTAAACAAGTATAATTAAAAACAAACAAACACCCCCCCCCCCCAAATATTTAAGTCATAATAAATGTTTGAAGATACTTACGAGTGGCCAGTCGGTGCAATGAAGTACAAACAAAGATGAATTCTAGTGTCATGATAGGTATGAAGGGAGCGTTTGATCTTTAGTTCTTCTTGGAGGTAAGATTCAAACTGGGCATCTATGTAGTCAACAATCGGTTTCCAGCTGAAATATTAAATGGACACATTCAAAATTCGTTTCAGATATTTACTAGTTACCAATTCTCATGGTTTTGTCTCACCGTTCAGCTGAAAAACTCATTAACCCTTATCCTCGAGTGGCCTTTGGGCCTTGATAAGTGGTCACTCGCTAGTACATAAAAAAAGAAAAAAAAGAGAACTTAGGTATAGTTAAGCAGTAGGCAAAGCTATTCGCTAGTATAGGGATTGATAAAGGTAGTTTTCTCAATATATAGCGGAAAGCAGGTTAAACAGAAAATTTTCATTGTCTGAAACTGACTGTAGTTCTTATATTTGATTGTGTTGTAACATCCAAATTGTGCAACAAAAAGCTATGAAGGCGGCGATTTGGACCATCAAGTTTTAACTCTGCTGCTGGAGTAAAAGTTTTTCATTTTTTATCAAGCTCTCATTTACACAATTCTCCTCTATGAGTAGAAGTCCTGACTGATGAGAGTTGCTGACTGTCGCAGACTAGGTCTTTGATCACTGTCTGCATCGCATCCTAAGAGTTCACTGGCAGGAGTTCATCTCAAACGTGGCGATCTTAGTGCGGTGCTGAATTCCCTCCCTTCAGCAAGCTGTTCTTGTGAGGTGTCTTCACTGGTTTGATCAAACTCTTTGGCGTCAACAAGGGAGAATTCATCAGAAAAGCCATTGATCCAGTGGTGTGGTAGCCAACTGAAAACGTGGCTCAGAACAATGAAGTAGGATGTTAAACTGATTATCGGTTCACGTATCTATGGTGTTCACCAGTGGAATCAAGACTGGCTGATGTTCGTCTTAACATTGGCAATGGATCACCATGTTTGGTTGGCTTTCCTATCATGCCATATTCTTAGCGGTTTACCTCTTTTTCTGCACCCTTCCTTTGAAATAAGACCAGAGACTGATTTCTAAATATAGTATTTTGCCATTTTATTTTGTACATTTCATATTGGTTATTATCAAGTTGTTTTTGATACAAAAATAGGAAAAACAGTTCTTATTTAAACCCAGGCTTAATTTTCCTGTTGCAGAGAAAATTATTGACCAACTTCAGAATTACAATCATCAATTATAAATATATGATCAATTTGGGGAATTTTATATATGTTTATCTATATTGTATTTGATTTTATATTTTAATAACTTCGTCAGTGTGCATGTATTGGAATAGCTTTGTATGTATGTATGTGTGTGATATATATGTATGTATATATATGTAGTAAGCAATATATATATTTTCATTGCTTACTACCTACCTCTACTTACGTATCGAGCACTGTTGAAGTAAATACTGAAAACTGATACATAAAAATTATATCTCCTTATAATACTTTATGTGGATACATTAAGTACTAATATATATATATATATATATATTTAATGCATGTTCCTTCATTAGTTGAACATAGTTGATGTTGATTGCCTATCACGCCAGCTCGGTGTTATGGGTTTAAAACTCACCGATTTATGTGATTGTTCACCATGGCCGCGTGAACTAAGGCGTTGTAATTTGAGTTAAAAATTTGACTCGTGTTCCGGAGTTTCGAGTCCTACAATCGGCTTGAATAATTATCTCAACACTGATAATTCCGGAAGGATGCAACGTATACATATGTAGATAAACAAATATATATATATATATATGGGAAGAGAAGGATGAAGGTAATCCGACGTGATGGTAAAATGAAAAAGGAAAACTAAAAACTGGATGTTTTTTATGTGTACATCAACGTTTCGTCTTTATTTATAAGACTTCATCAGGATGATGATATAGGGAAAAGATATAGGGAAAAGATATCATGCAAGCACAGATACATGTAGGGTAGACATGTTGGGAAGAAAAATAAAATAAAATGAAAATAATGGCAGCGTCTTGCTGGACGTCCGTACTTGTTAGAGAATGATATATATATATATAATGGAAAATGCAAAAACCATAATTATTTATATATTCATCACCGTTTCGTCTTTATTTTAAGGCTTTCTTAAGATGAATGATGTGATGTAACATCACTGAACATAATCTTTTTTCTTTTTTCATCACGTTTGAATATTATTTCCATAAATATATATATATAAAAATGCTTTAAGTTTATCCCCTCATCCAGTCAAAAGTCTCAGATATTGACGTATATTCTTCCACTATAGTGATGTGTCTTTACAAACAAGAAATCCTACTCCATTTGAGCAAGCAAAAAAGAACATGGTGGGATTTATTAAATTCTCTTATTTTATGACCTTTTTACTTACCTATCTTCCTTATTGATTTGATCTCCAAATCCAACAGTGTCAACAACTGTCAGCTTTAGTCTCACATTGCTTTCTTGCAATTCTATGAATAACGAAAAAAAACAAAAAAAAACAAAGATAAGTTTATTTAAAATTAAAAAATAAATAAAATAATATGGTTACAAAATGCGTTTTCATGCCATTTTTCTTTTCAAATAGTTAATTAAAAAAAGTTTTTACCCCACACCATGTTAATCAGAAAGATCTTATGATTTTGTTATTCCTCTAGTCTTGTGATTTTCTCAAAATATGTGCATTAATTTTTCACAAAACTTTGCATGAAGCTATTTGACTAATAAATGCTAAAAACGGACGTAGATTTTTCGGTGGCTAAAATGGAGAAAAATAAAATGCAATTTTATTTTTTTTTTGCAAATATTTAAAATTTCTTCATTTTATAATCTTATTTTACATTATTCAAATAGAGATCGTAAGGGCGATAACTCATGCATTACTCGTTTATATTTGGAATTTTCTTTTTTTTTTATGAAGTAAAATATTTTCAAGCAATTTCAAAATTGTTTTTTTATATTTGTTGCAAAATTCTTTATAAAATTTCTTTCTGGATTAATTTTTTTTACCACCTATAAAAACGAAAAAAAAATCACATAAGGATTAATGAGATGGATATTTTGACAGTTGAATAATAGGATTAAAATTTATCCTCATATCATCCACTCAAAACATACAGCCCAGATAACAGCAATTCTTCCCCTTTGTCAGAATCATTGCTCATGGAATATGAGGATTAATAGAGAAGAACCAAAAGTAACGCAAGCTGGTTCTTTTGTCATACAGGATATTAATTTTTTCATTTGTTATTTAATGACAAAACCAATTATGAAATTCCTAATATCTTTATATATTAATTCATGCTTTATTTTTTGTATACGAATGGTTTGTAGGATAATTTTTTTTGTCAGCGTATATCTTGTAAATAATCTGTAAACAATAGATGAAACCCTGATATGTCATATCACTAAGAGTCAAAGTGAATTTCTAAGTAATGGCAATTAAACGGTAACTCCAAGGTTAGAAAATAGGGTAGACAAAAAAAAAGAGATAGAAAAGGCTGGGAAAAATTGATTTGTGATCATCATCAACCGGTTTATTTGTTGAATCAGGCCACAATTAATCCTCTGATGAGGGTGGGGCCTGATTGTCTAGTCTCAAAATCTAAGTCTTCCTCTCCACTCCTGTCTTTGGCAAGGCTTGATGGAATCCATACCGATGGCCTTCCTATCACGTTTGACTACGTCCTCCCAAGTCAACTTGGGTCTGCCAGTGGTGATGTTCTCTGCTGGTACATTCAACTGTCGGACTTTAGCAATCCAGCCATCGCTACGCTCAATGTGACCCAACCAACGCAGTCTGTTCTTCCGCATGATGTCCGCAAGGCTTTTCAAGTCGATCTGCGAGAGCAGGGATTCAAAAGAAACGTACTGTTCAGGCCTCACCAAACAGATCCATCTGACCATTGCCCTGTCATTACGGCGCAGCTTCCTTAGTATGCCAGCAGAGACAGCCCAAGTTTCTGAGCCATACAACAGCACACTTCTGACACATGAGGAGTATACACGCCCTCTCGTAGTTGTTGGCAGGTGTTTGTTTGTCAGGATTGGTAGCAGCTCTCTAAACTTTTTCCAGGCACACTTGCAACGTGTAGCTGCCGCGAGTTCACAACCTCCTGATGGTGGGGTCAAATGCAGGTGAACACCCTGCCCAAGGCGTTTGAAGCAGATTTGCACCTTTGTCAGGACAAATTCTATTGAATGAAGACGCCAAACTGGGACTCCACCACAGAATGTAGTTTTGTCTTACTGATAGCCAGATTCTATTTAACCCATAGACAAGGACCATGACAGGTACTACCATTTCAGATCAGAGTGGACCTGAAATCCAACATGAGATGTCTGAATATAAATCTATGGAATTATTTGAACTTCCATGGCCTTCAATCAACGCACTAACAAACGTTATAGTATTATAGTAATAAATTAGTGAGGCCCTACCATAACAAGATAGGATAGTACTCATGATGTCTCGCAGGAATGAAAAAACAAATGTCAGAATAACTAAAACATAATTTAGGAATTTTTGCTAAAATAAGTTAAGATTTTTTGTAAACAAAATATAATCACAAACAAAAGAGAAACAATTCCACAAGCGAAAGTCAAAGGAATGTTTGAAACAGAATTAGAATTCTGGCGCGAATTAGGTGACAACTTCCAGTATTGACTGGACGAACAATGTGACAATTGGAACCTGGGGAAAGGTGGGGCAAAATAACCTGTAGAAAATTGATAGACAAATTGAAAGACATAAACCAACAAATAAAAAATATAGTTAGGAAAAGAATTTTGTTCGATAGTTGGCAGAATGTGATGACATCAGATCTTAAAAGCAATAAGCATAAGAGCAAACAGGACAGAGACCGTGTCTTAGAGTCACAGAGAGGCAGACAAGAACCTCACTGAGGGTGGTACACACAGTTAGAATTTACGCATTGAACCGATAACCATTGAATGATAATCTGTTAGCTGATGCACCCCAACAACATATACATGCAGTATCCACGGAGCAGATTATAGTTAAAAAGAGGAATTGTGCAGTTATACCAAATGTTAAACAAAAGACTCACGTTATTTTTGTATAACTTAGCAAGGATTGTTTATTTCCTAACTCTGAATCCGACAATGGCAGGAAAAACGATTAAAGAGAAATAACTAAAAGCACTAACAAATGAAAGTAATCTTTCAGGACCAACATGATCTTAACATTTAATTCTATTTGTCCAAGTAATTGGATCATCGCACACAAGTCATAACGCTACACTACAATGAGTGTTTAGTTTATTGATTTTTTTTTTTTTTTTTTTTTTTTTTTTAGATATTTTAGCAAAAAATGACATTGTAAAGTTTTTTTTAAGCAGAGATGGGGAGCCAGAGTCAGTCGTGTTCTTTAAATAGTGAAACTAAAGACTAGAGTTGTTTTTTAAAACACAAGTACCTCTAATAAGTGTCACGTAAAAGAATTGATTACAAAAAAAAGTTTACAAAACTAAATTTAATAAGCTAGTTTATATCCACGCCTTGAGCGGTGATGTTACAGTACTTGGGTGTGTCAAGTTCATCTTCACCTAGCTTTATAGCTAGTACGAAGAAAATATTTGTAAGATTTTGTGGAAAACATAAGCTAGTTAGTATTTTTATGAGAGTAAGTAACTATGGTGAATGTATTTACATAGTGTTCTCATTGGCAAAAGCATTAGAATTTGTTTTTAAACATAAATAATTTGTTCTGAACTAATGCCGATTTTCCTTTGTCTACTTTTTTTGCAGACTGTCAAAAAAAACAAACAAACAAAAAAAAAACTCAGTTAAAAAAATATTTATGTGATGTTTTTTATGATATTATGACATGTTAATTTCTAAAAATTTATAAAAGACACCCAATTTAAAAAAATATTTTAGACTTATGTGAGATTTGAACTCTGGTATTGACAACATTAAAACTACTGCCTTAATGTGTACTCTGCCTATTCCTTTTTTGTCAATCACATATTTCTATTTGCTTCGAACAAACTCCAAAAAGAAACAAAATACACTAATATTTTGGTGAAGAAAAGGTAAAATAAATGTTAAAATTGTGTATGAAAGTAAGGTAAATAATTTTGAAGAAATGATAAAGTGATATTTAAAATAAGTTTTTTAAAAGACAATTCGGCCAAGAAAAATATAAATAATAAAGAGTTTTGTAAGACAAAAACAAAACAGAAAAACACTTGTTTAATGCTGGAAAAGAAAATATAAATTAAATGGATAAAAAAATAATAGGAAGAATTAAAAAAAATGTTAATTTGTTTTCATATGTCAATTTTCTATTTCTACTTTCAAATTAATAAAAGTATTGTTACCGTAAGTATTAGACTTCAGCTTCACTCCAGGAAGATCATGGGTACTTTGAGTGGAATCAAAATTGGTATTGAAAAGGGTGTCCATTAAAGTAGATTTGCCAATGCCAGTTTCCCCTAAAATTTGATAAAAGTGAAAAAATAAAGTCATAAAATTTATTTTAAATGAATAAAACTTATAAAATATGAGATCAATAAAATCAGAAAAAGTTCATTTCATTAACAGAATGATGAAGTATTAGATAACAAATTTAAAAAGTAAAACTTTTTGCAAGTCAGTATAAATTTACATTGACTTGCAAAAATATTTTAGAAATTTCTACATATTTGCATAAATTTTTTACTTTTGCAAGTCGGCGTAAATTTACATTCATGCTGACTTGCAAAAATCAGGGTCAGAATTTTGGAAAGAATGATCGACAGATCTAATAGACAGAATAACTATTGTATTCAATAAAACATGTGAGGATATCTCATAAAATGAAATGTACTGGAGACAGAATGTAGTGAAAGACAAAATGGAAAAAACAAATTAACACAGGAAAAAATAAAACCAAACTGGGCAATCCTTCGTTTATTCTTATTTTTTGTTCTGTGCTTAATGTTTTCTTTCCATTTTATCTTCACAACACACATATAAGCACACACATATATAAGCACACATACACACATAAAACATAAACACACACACACACATTTCATTATTATTGTTATAAATCTTCATCTGAAAAAAATTATCGAGCCCTTTCTATGTACAAAGATCTTCTGTCTCGATTCAGGTTTGTTTTTCAGAACTGAGTCTGAATGAGATTTTTTAAGAAACCAATTTTCCATAGTATGTAATGCAAATATAAAGATAATCTCCCTTACTTTCTGGGTGACTATAATAATGTAGGGTAAGATATTGCTTAATGGCACATCAACCCTAAGAGTCATTTCATGCGATGAATGTAGAAGGGAATATCCTTCATTTGAGTCTTAAGTCAGTGGGTCATTTATAGTCATTAGTTAAGAGTTTTGGTATTTTGAATTGTTGTCATTTTGGTGAAGGATTTTATGCTTAAAGTTCTTTATATCTTCAAATGTTTAATCATGGTTTTTGGTTTGGTTGTTTTTGTTTCACGGCATATCAACCCTTTTCAGGCCATTTAATGCTGAATCCGGTCATTTTGGTGAAGGTTTTTATGCTTCAAGTTCTTTATATGTTTAAGTATTTATTCATGGTGTTTAGTTGAGTGAAAGAGGGGGGGGGGGAGAAGAAAACGGGAGGGAAATTGTTTTTTGTTTTGGATTTTTCAGAAAATGTTTGAGTTTTACAAAGTAAAAAAAACAAAACAATAAAACATCAATGTTTGGTGCATTTTGAGTCGGGAAGTCAGTAACTTCATACAGCCTGATCTGGTAGCGCCAGTAGGTTCTATTTGACCCATAGATGGGGTACTTACAGGTACTACCACTCCGGGCCAGAGTGGACCTGGGAGCAATGGCAACTAAGAGGCAACTCCACATTCCCCACAGCTCCCAAATAGAGGCCTCACTACTGGATGTCTTAAGGTCATACCCAAGACCGATAATAATGTAGGAGTAAAATACCCGATTCAGTTTTGAATCTTAGCACGAAAACACTTGTCATATCTAGTAACACCGAAGAGCTGTGATATGGGGAAACAGCTGCATGTGGATGATATATTGTGTATGCTTTGTGCATATACAAATGTATATCAAACTTACAAGAAAATGAAAAACAATAAAATACAGAAATCTCTAAGTTACTGTTTTATCGATTGGTCTCAGCTGGACCTTTGGTTGAAGAAACTGTAAGTATACTATTTTATTGGAGAATAAAAATTTCTGATGATGCAATCGTCTTCAGTCGAAAATTAAATAAGTGCCAATGTTTTCGTTCAGGGTTATTTCTTGCTTGTAATGGATTCTGGTAGAAACGCTTTTGTTAATTTAAGATGTGCACATTTATTCAAAATATGCCCATTTGTGCAAAACTTGTACATGCGTTTTAACTGTTTAACGAATTTGAAGTTTGTCAATTGGAAAAGGCAGTCAAAAAAGATTTGTAATGATGTAGCATTCCTGTTTGAATTAATGACGGTAGTGTGTATGTGTAATTTGTGAATGGGTAATTTGTGCATGTGTAATTTGTGCATGTGTAATTTGTGCATATGTAATTTGTGCATGTGTAATTTGTGCATCCGTTCAGTTTCGTTTTTTCTGTATTGTTGCATGGAACTAAAGTCTGTAATAGAGTGCATTTTATTTAATCTATATTGTGGTTCGGTAGATTGTGGTACCATGCAACCGGTAAACGAGGCAAGTTGACTGTTAAATCTCATGTGAAACTGGGTGCCTATCTCCAACATATCTCCCATTATTACAAAAAAGTAGCATATGACGTTAGAGCTATAACAGGAGGGGTTGGGAGGCCCCCCCCTCCCAACCCCTCCTGTATCTCCGGGTATCTTTAATTGAGAGTTGGGTAGTATGATATGAGAATCCGTGACTAGATGTTTACAGACTTTACAGCAATGTTTATTACACGTATAGTTGCCTCAATGGTTAATGGATTGATGTGAGGAGTTGCAATAGATTTGGCGTTTGTATTCTAGTGTTGATAGACGGTGTGTTAAACAGATCTATTTTAAGTCATTAAAAATGTTTAACTAGGGAGTAAGAGTTTTTTTGTGTTTTTGTTGAAGTTAAGAAACCATTCAATCAAAACATTTCCGGTATTTTATTACGACGAATCATTCTTAAATTTGTTTTTGCTTGTAATATGCTAATTCAGTAAGAGTTGTCTCTCTTGGACAAGTCTTGTTCTGGTTTTAGCAATCATGCATGTGTTAGCAAGATACAAAACTACAAGGGAGTATGAAGATGAACTGGCACAACATGTCTAACGCTGTAACATTCCTAAATAAAATTGTTTTTTTATACATTAAGGTTGGTTTTTGTAACACTTAGCATCACTAGCATGGTGTCAGTAATGGGATAAATTTTTAGGTCCCCGTTTTCTTCAGATAGTAATTTAAATTGTTTAAATTGACAACGTTCTGTTATTGCAATGGAGTTCTCCCTCTTTGTGTTGAGACGGCTTCTTCCCTAGCCTGCACCACATCCCAAATTATTGCGTCTTATGCACGGCGGTCACAAACAAGATTGCACAAGATGATTAACCAATTGTGATTTCAGCGTTGAGGATCAACCGCTTATGGGTGTCAGCTCAACCAAGTCCTCTCTGATGATTGTGCCAACAGATACGCTTGCACCCCCCCCCCCCCAGAAATGATTAAATTACAAATTACCCCCCACCGGGGGGGGGGGGGGGACACACGCTGCATGCCTGAACTATTAAAAACCTTGCTGCAACAAGACAGGATGGCTGAATAAATCTAAATAAAAGAATAAGATTAAAAACATTTTTTTTTAAATATGAACATGTTTTTCTTTTTTATGAACAAATATAATCCAAACCTATATATATATATATATATATATGATAATTTATTTCATTTTGACTACAAAATTGATTTTGTTTCACGAGATCAGTTTGAGGGTCTTGAAATCATTTATATTTATATTTCTGCTCTATATTTTTATTGAGCACTCTCATAAACCCGGTTCAACTCCCCTGGATTTATACCCTGTGGATCTATACCATACTCGGATTATATATATATATATATATATATATACATATATATATATTTTCCCCGTTTTTCTTCGACCGATTCGGTCTTTTATTGTTGTCTTCTGATAATGAAAGTTTTTCTTTGGAAAATTTAAGATTACCCTTTGCCTAACTGTTACTTACCGGACTGTATTTACTATTTGGTATTTAATCAGTTTTTGTGAAATTATTAATAAATCGTTTTGAGTTTCACTTTCTCCCTGCGTTTATTTTGTTTCACTTTTCCATCTTACGGCAACCACATCGCATTGCTATAGCCTCGGACGACTAATCTGCACTTACATTTACCAGCAATGCTTCAAGCAAACTACAATCTCCTTTTATATATATATATATTGTTGCAACAGCGTTCACCCAATTTTTTCTCTGGCTTGCACTACATGTCGAATGATGGCAACCCATGCATGGCGGACCTGAGCAAGGTCATACAAGATGGCTAACCAATCACGATTCCATTGTCGAAGGTTATATATATATATATATATATATATATATATATATATATGAAGCAATCCAACAAAAGATATAAGCGTCAACTAATATCTTATAATTAGTGAAACATCCGGATAAAAAACTGAAGCTCAATATCTATATATATATATATATATATATATATATATATATATATGAGCAAGAAAGTAGTATAAAAATAGACTTATGACAAGTAAATTACAGAAACGTTTGTGTTTCATTCCCAAGGTAAAGTAGGCTAATTACTTACTTGCCATTATATTTTTATACTATTACTAAGCTTTACTCATGTTGAAGTAAATACTAAAAATTATATACATACATAATATATTATTTTATAATATATATATATATATATATATAAAAGAGTAATAAAATCTTATATAATATTACTAAGATAAATCTACATAAGCTTTTGTTGTAATTTAATAAATAACTTGGATTAATGTATTTATGACTGAAGGGGTAATCTGTCACTAAATAATATAAATTATATTATTTAGTAACCAATTCTCCCTTCAAATCACAAATACACTGCTTCAAACACAACTGCCACAACTTGATAGTCCTAATGTCATATTGCATCTTTTGTACAAAATGTTTAAATAACTGATACACAGACAAGACAAAATTACCTTTTATATTTAGATTTAATAACTACAAAATTAGTAGACAAAAAACACCATAGTCCCAAGTAGCCAAACATTTTAACAAAACATACCATACACTACCTAACATCAAATTAATTTTAATAGACACCAAAAGTCCATCTACATATGCACACAAACAAAAGAAACAAAATGGATTTTAAAACTAAACACAGATATACAAATCAGGTCTGAACTCTGATATTGATGTTTTTAATAAATATAAGTAGTTTAAAGTCTAAGGATTTCATTTGGAAATTAAACTTTATTGGCTGAAGGAATCATTTGCACGTACATTTACTTAAAAAAAACAAAAAAAAAACAAGTTTTTTGTCATTCCATCCTGCTCACACATGCATGGTTGGAGAGATTTTGCATGGATTGACTTGTACGTTGAGATAAAGAATGAGCATTTCAAAGGTGAACATATCTATTTTTTCATAACTGGTTTTATATTTATTCAATTTTTATCAAGAAATACACTCGAAATATTAAAATTCATACATCTATAATTTTAAATGCTTTTATATTTTCCATAAGGCTATTTTTTTTTGTGAAATGTGAATTTATTTTCATCTAAAAATACACATACTATGATCAATAGTTATTCATTTTGAAGTTGATTTGTTTAATATGACATTTCAAATAAAAAGTATAAACGTTGCTGACTTAGCAATTTTACTTACCCAAACAGAGGATGTTAAAACAAAACCCCTGTGCGACGGATTCTTTGACCAGTTGGTCAGGCAAACTATCAAATCCAACATGGCCATTGAGATGAAGATTTCTCAACTTTGCTTCAAGTGAATTGAGTTTTGATTCAATTACAGAAGGCTGAAAAATGAAAAAAAGATTTTTTAATCTACATAAAAACTGTCAAACCATATTTATTGGCTAATATAACCTTCCTCTGATGTATATTACTTTTATTTGTAAGAGTCAATTTATTACTAAGTGAAAAATATTTTTTTAATTATACATCTATATAATACTAAAACTCTATTGTTCTTGTATGTTTGCAATCAGCTTTCAGCTTTCCGGTTTTCAACATCCGGTTGCGCATGCGTAAATAGCATCGTCTTCAATCTGTTATTCCAATTCTGTTATTCTCTATTATGATTAACGAACGCATGAAATTTTTCATTCTGGAAATTTTTAAACAATTTCATTTAATTTCATCAAATAGTTTATTTGTTTTCTTCACGGCTAAAAACATTCAACGGGAGGACTTTGTAAAGTCTGTCGCAGTTTCAAAAAAACTCCTCCCTTTTAAAAAACAAAAACAAACAAAAAAACAACACTCATTATTAATATCAGCAATACTAGCGGTCGGTGAACGAAACCACCTCCCACTTTCCCTCTCATAGATTTCACCACTCCTACTCCCTCTGTTTTCGTTACGTACGCGAGAAAGCCTGCTGTCTCTCGGTGGCCACGGCTGTACCCCCTTCCTTTCTCAAATCGCCCTAACCAACCACTTATAATTCAGTAACTGTAATTTAAAAAAAAAACAATTATAATAAACAGAACGACTCATAGAAATCTATCTATATTCTTTTTTCATTTTAATATACTTTCATAGAAATGCTTCTGTTATGTAAAAAAAAACTATTTTCTTTATGCCACAAGTGTCACGCTCATACATGAATTCCATAGCTAATATAACAAACTGACCCAACGGGTCACGGGTGGTCTAGTATTTTTAAAAATTAAAAATTCTAAAATAAATTCTTTTTTAAAGTGCTTCATTTATGTGTAAATACCAGACCCCCGAAGAAATTCCACTAGGACTGTGTAGCTGGAGTCAGTAACAATTAGTGGTCATCAGAGTCAGCATCGGTAACATACGGGCTCCAGTTTAATATACACTTTATAATGGCTCCAGTTCATTAATTCTTTGAAATTAACCAGTTCCAATGATATAGGTCTACTCAAGTTAGGCAAGTATACATAGGCTTTATGAAATATGTAGGCCATAATCACTTAATTACATAAAGAGAAGTCAGGTGCAAAAAGTAGGAGGAGTTTTAAAATTTTTTAGATGAGGATTGATTATTTGTATTATTCAGACTAACGTTCTCATCTTTGGTGTTATTCGCACAACCTTTCGGCCAATGTAATCTCCGACTTTCTTCAGGTGCATCCACATGGACAGGTTGCGCAATGGATAAAGTGTTAAGTAATAATCAGTTCTAAGTGACAGTCTTATGGAGGTTGAAGGTTCAATCCTAATTACAGGTGATAGTAACTGAATTTATTGAAATTAAATTTTTTGAAAAGGCTACATGCTATGAAATGTCAGAATTGTAAATGATAGTTTCATTTCATAATAATCTGTACCATCTATTATTGTAACCGCCTTCCATAACATCCGTTTTACATGATGGTATGTGTTTGTCGGCTTTTAGAAATTGACTTCCAAGCTAAATGCTCTTGGCCAGGTCTTTATCACTCAAGCCCAACCTTTATCACTTCCATCTTTTCCTTGGTCTTCCCCTGTAAACCGAACCTGCTACCTCAACTCTTCTACATCTACTAACCCAAGAACTCTCATCCATTCTTTTAACGTGGCCATACCATCAAAGTCTCATGTTCTGCACATATCTCCCTATACTGACCAGATTTAATCTTCTTCTGAGGTCATCAGATCTAAGCCTCTTTTTAAGACTCACATTAAACATTCATCGTATCATTCTCATGTCATTTCTCACCATGCAAAGCATATCCTCAATCTTCACTGATCAAGTTATACATACATCACATAACGCACACATGCTTGATAGACTTTCCCCTTGGTCGACGATGGTAACGATATGCACAATTGGTGACACTCCTTTTTCTCTTTATACATGATTGACAAGTGGATCATTGGAAAATTACTAACTGCAAAAAGACACAAAAAAGGCCGGAGAGTACAAATTAAATAGTAGGGTAGACTAGATTCTCTAGTCTTGGTATGACAACTCATCTAGGAGAAGGAAAACTCTAAAATAGAACCAAACCTTCTCTGCTCATTTCCAATTGTCTTGGATCTCCTTACTAAATGTCTACCTCAAAAGAAGTACTGTTGAAGATTGCAGGCACCATTTCAGAGATTGTTCACTGTCCCTCGAGATTATATATATATATATATATATATATATATATTATTATTTTCAATTCAACAATTTAAAATATCGGTGCTGTTATAGATGACGCGCCTGATTTAAAAAAAATTTTTTTTTTTAACATAGTTCACCCCAAACAAGGCAGGCCGCCACTGAAGCCGTAAGGGGCTACTGAGAAAAAAGAAAAGGGGGAGAAGGTAGGGGGCGGTCAACCTAGATTGGGATCTGCGCAGCGAGATGTCTGTTTACATTAGTTTTAAATTTCTGCATGTCTGTACTGTTGGGGAAACAGGAGGCAGGGAGGGAGTTCCAGAGGCCAGCAGTATGAGGAAAGAAGCTATTTGAGTAGAAGGCTCTCCGACATCTGGGGACCTCCACAGTGAATGAATGAGATTTAGTTGATTGTCGAGTTAGTCTAGTGAGGGGGCACCAGAGTAGCCAATTCATCGGAGCATAATCCATTGAAGTATTTATAAAACAAGCACAAGGATGCTACATAGCGGCGATGGGACAGAGGCTGGAGCTTGGTTGACAGTGAGGGACCTATTAGGTTGGCGATTCTTTTTTGGACCTTGTCAAGGAGGGAGAGACTAGTAGATGATGCACCAGCCCAGATGCGACAACAATACTCCATGCATGGGCGGATGGTGGCTTTGTAGAGATACAGGATAATGCCAGGTGTGAGGAGTTTACTAGCACGGTAGAGGGAGCCAACCTTCTTTGCGGCAGCTTTGGCAATGTCTTCAATGTATTTGTTCCAATTCATGTTACCTGTGAAGGTTAGGCCAAGGAGTTTGAATGATGGACTCTCAGGTAAGGTGTTATTTGCCATGACAATCGGTGGTTGCAAAGGTTCCTTGTAGTTATTGAAGGAAAGGAGCTTTGTCTTTGCGGCATTAAAAGTTACTAACCATTTATGACCCCAATCCACTACAGCCTAGAGGTCATTTTCTAAAGATTCAGCCATTGCCTCGGATATGATTGCGTCGGTTTTGCCAACATGGCGAGAGTAAAGGGTGGTGTCATCAGCAAATAAACCAATCTCAGACTCTATGCCATCAGGGAGATCGTTTATATAGATCAGGAACAACAAGGGTCCAAGGATAGATCCCTGAGGTACACCAGCATTTATGTCATGTTGCATAGATGAGCGGCCATCAAGGACAACCTGGATTTTTCTTTTGTCTAGGAAGGATCTAATTATATTAAGTAATTGCCCAGTAATACTTCACGTCGACAACGATCGGGCAGGTCGCGGAAGCACCCGAGAGTTGCCAAGACGAAAACGCCAAGCGTTAATGGAAGACTTGCAGGGATAATATAAGACGAATAAATTCAAAGAAAAAATACATAGATAAAAAAATAAAAACCGAACAAACTGTAGGGGGGGGGGGTCAAATGAAACATTTTCAATCAAATGTGTAGAAAAGAAATTTTTTTGGGGGGTGGGGGGAATTTTGTCAATGTTTTCTTTTTCATTTGTTTCGCTGTTTTTCTTCTTTTTTTCTTGCTAACATAAAACAAAGAAAGAAAAATGGGTTAGAGTTAGGTTTAGGGTTCCTGTTAGGGTTAGGGCTCCCGTTCTTAGCGATGGGCAAGCCCTGCATTCAAACTACCAAGCTCTAACTGGAAGACTGGCTAATATAAGATGAATAAATTCAAAGAAAAAATACATAGATTAAAATCAGTTGTGTTTTTTTTTGTGAAAATTATGTTTTTATGGGGGGGGGGGGATTTTGTCAATGTTTTTATAAGATAAAAAGAAAAAATTATATTATTCCGTCAGCGTTCGGGCGCTTCCGCGACCTGCCTGATCATTGTCAACGCTAAGTCACGGAAATCAGGCGTGTAATCTATAACAGTACCAAAATATCTATTTGCAGAACCAATTCCGTTTTGACAACGAAAACTCTACGATCCTTTCAGACAACACAAAAAGAGTAAGTATTACTTAGTAAAAGGTTTCCTTATTTGAATTATCCTTACTAATAGAACCCCTGTAGAAATTCCACGGTTGCTTGCCTCATGGAAATTTAATTTTTCGAGAAGGGGTCAAATATTATGAAATGTCAGAATTTTAGATGATGCTTTCGTTCTATGGTGTAAAATTACGAGTAAAATATTCATTTTTAACTTTTACACATTTTTCTCCTACAAATTATCTTAATTTAATTAAAAATTTTCTTTAGCTTACTTGAAAAAAAAAAAAAAAAAAAAAATCAGTAGTTATCTGTTTACTTGACCTCCTCTTTCAAACTATGGGTGAAATAGTAAGCTAGAGCCTTGGTAAGACAACTAATCTCGGAGAAGCATCCATTCCCCGCTTATCCCGCCATTATATCTAGTCATCTTCATTACTCCTCGCCATTAAAGTAACTCCATGTCAGAAGAAGTGGTAGTTAGGGAGTGTGTAACCTTTGCTTCATTATAAATGCCTCTTTATGTAAACACCCTTCAGACGGTATTCATTGTCTCAAGATTATATATATTACTAAAACTGTGGATTTTGCTTGGTTGTCCCCGTGCACACTGAATGATGTCAACAAAATGATGACATCGCCCATTAAAACAGAGATGGAGGATAACCAGGCACAGTGGATGCTGTCACAAAATGATAACTTTATCCATCAAATCATAGAGAGAGGCTGTCTACGAGACGAACGTCTAGATCCATGTATACTACTAAAACGTTGGATCTTGTTTACTTGTCAGTCCTCATGCAGAGTGGATGACGTCATAGTTTTTTGACACCATCTATTAAAACAGGGATTGGGGAGTAACTGCACAGTGGAAAACGTCACAAAATGGCATTCAAACCAGAGAGAGGGGGGAGGTCTAGTATAATACTAAAGCTCTGATAACCTGTTTGTTTGCACATTGAACATTTTAGATGGTAGGAGGAATGGTGAATGAGATGAGTAGTGGAAGGAAGTGAATGGAGAAAGTGGTAAGAGGGGAAAAGGAGTAGTGGTAGTAGTAATAATAATAATAATAATAATAATAATAATAATAATAATAATAATAATAATAATGGAAAGTAAAAGGATAACAAAATAAATGAAAACAAAACAAAAAACAAACTGAAGTAATAATTGTTGTTACAGCAGTTCAGAGCAACACTAACATTGACCCAACAGGTAATGGTATATATATATATAATATATATATATATATATATATATATATATATATATATATATATATATATATATATGGAAATTAGAAAAAATAAAAAATATTATGTATTCATCAACGTTTCGTCTTTATTACAAGACTTCCTCAGGATGATTGTTTTTCTTCAGACAATGATCCTGAGAAAGTTTTGTAAAAAATATACATAATATTTTTTGGTTTTTCTTTTTCAATTTCCATTACGTTGGAAAATTTTTTCCATTCTTTATCATATAATTATATATATATATATATATATATATATATATATATATATATATATATATATATATATATATATATATAGTAGTAAGTTTTTGTGGGCAATGCAAATTCCGGGTAAGATGCAAGTTGTAAGGAACAAAAACAAATCGATCGAATACGAAATATAACTTACTATTTATTTTTCCTAAAATCTTAAATAACAGCAAGAGTGTTTTTAGCTGTTTGTGTGATGTCCGGGTGATTAAAAATCATTATTTAATATTTCGGGAAAAGAGACTTCCCTTTGTCAAAAATAATTAAACCAGAAGAAAAATTTTTCCGACTGCGCAGAGAATCTGGTTTTGTAAGATTCTCTGCACAGTCGGAGAAATTTTTAAAGCCAGTTTAAATGAGTTTCAATTCAACAGTTTAAACGCTTCCAAATTCCATTCAAATTTTGAAAGGTCATAAAGTAATTCATTTCTACTACTACTTTCTACTAACAAAATATTGAAGTGGCTGGCTTGTTTTCGAAGAAGCCAAAATGTATTGTGGTTTATTTAATTTCGTAATTAAATTATATTTTTGTAAATAGGATTTTTTTTAAAGTTCGTTTTAGTATTGGATTTTTGATTTCAATAAATAATGAAAATAATGTGTAAGCAAGAAACAAGAAATGGACATAGGAGAGAAATAGTCTCCCAATTTTATTAATGTAGAGATTAAGAGTATTCGCATAAAAAGGAGATAGAGGGATGAAGGAGAACAGGAGGGGAGGGGGATGGTGAGAATGAGGAGGATGTGGAGAGGAGGTGACATTTAATAACATCCTGACCGAAGAATTATAGAAGGAAATTGACAATGGGGCTTTTTTTTATCCGGAGTCTCTAGTCATGTGAACCAACAGACATCTAACCTTAAAACGATTAAGGAAAAATTGATATATATATATATATATATATATATATATATATATATATATTTATATATATATATAAAGAAGAAAACTAAAAAAGGAAGATAATGAAGAAAGGCAGGAAATGACTCCATGGTGTGTAGGTTGTGATAATGAAGGGTGCTTTTTTTAGTCCAATTTATTTTAACATCCGCCAACTCTTATAGTTTCCAGCTATATCATGAAAGCATTAAATTGCCAATTGATACAAGTCTGGGTTCTTTTCTACAATAGTGGGCCCTCTCGAAAAAATACTGATTTTCTTCAAATTAGAAGCACAATCCTATAAACTTTATTTATAACCACCAATTTAAAGGCTTCAAAATCATGACATAAACAGTGTCAGACAATTTTATTCACATAGCAAGTAATATATATATATATATATATATATATATATATACATATATATATATACTAGCAAAAAACTACCCGCTCTCCAGGCAGCAATTAACTTAGCTGTAGCGTTATATATAGAAAAACAAAGAAACCATTTTCTTTTCACATTTTGGTAATTTGAAAAGAAATAACAAAAAGATTATTGTCATGGTGTTATTTGATATATTCCAATGTTGAGATTTGATTTTGTGTTAGCATAAAAAAATGAATTCCTCATAATGAAAGGAATAAACGAAAAATCGGGGGAACTGTCAAGAATAACCAACAAAAAGAGGCGAAGAAAACTAATAATCAACAAATAACTGTTACCAAAGGCAACAAATGTACTTTTCTATCTACCTGCCTATATTGTGTATTTTAAAGCGTTTTTATTGCATTTTAATAATACGTCTAAATCCGATTGCATAACAGTTCCATTTTCAAGATTGTTAAGCGAACATCCCAAATAGTCAACAAATAACTAACAAACGCTTTAAAATTTCCTTTCTACCTAATTGAAAGGAGAAAAGTACAAAAAAAAAAAATCATCAGACTTCGTAGACGGCCGGCAATCGACTGTTAGCCATCTTTGTTTTTCAGTTTAACATAATATATTTGACCAAACTTTTTAATTGAAATAAAAAAACGCTTTAAAATACTTTAAAACACAAAAAATAAGGCAGGTAAATAGAAAAGTGAATTTTATTGCCTTTGGTAACAGTTATTTGTTGACTATTTTTTTAGCCCCTTTTCTTTCTGCTGATTATTCTTGACAATCACCAAAAGGGGAAAGTCTATTGGACAAATAAAAGAATTATACATTTCTTAGTAATTTAAAATAGTTACTTTGTGTTTTTCACAGACAGAAAAATAAAAATAAACTCAATGACGATTTAAAAAAAATATGAATCTAATTATTTCTTTAAATTTAAAAATTAACAAACGTTGGTAAATTTAAAGCTTTACACCTTCAGCTAAATTATCTACCCACTTAAAAAATGAGATTATACTTTTTAGGCTAATTCAAACTTATTAGCACAGTTAACTGATACTTTTTAACACTAACCCTAAGTCTGACTGGCAAGTAACACGTAATCGCCTAAAAAGTGGATCCCCCACCCCCAAAAAGGAATAACGCACAGAATTTATCTCCAACAATAGCAAACAAATTGGTTTCAGCTCGCTATCGCTTTGCAAAGTAAGTAAGGATTAAGTCAGAGTGAATGCGGTATTTTGGTGAGAACGTATAGCATAGAGTAAGTTCAAGGTATTTTGTACAAAACGTATGACTATCGACCCCACAAATAAAGATTTGTTGTCAATATTGTATGAACATCGTCCCACCCCCTCAAAAAAAGAAAACAATTAGGGTGTCATGCCTAAGTTTAATGAATTTCAGTCATAAGTGTCTTGTAAACACAGGACAAAAACTTTTGCATTTATTCATGACAGATATATATTAGTATTTTGTTAATTTCGCTACATCTTTAAAAAAAAAAAAAATTGGATAAGAAAAGGGAATTCAATTTACTTAGGCGATGCTGGGCTCTTTAAAAACAATAAAAAAGAAAATTTGGCTTGGGCGTGATGTGCGCGAAAAGGAATAAGGGGGGGGGGCGGCAGCATCGTTGTCAAAAACAAAAACCGAAAGTTATCTTTCAAATTTCAAAATCATTTTGAATGTTAAACGTTGTTCATTAATACTGCTACTAATATTAATATGAAGAAAAGTATTAGATTTATGTAAGGAAAGTGGAGTACAAAAATAGAAATGAATTTGAGAGTGTTTATAAAATTATTATTCAAATGAAGCAACTTGGTCAGTGTTTTTGCCATTTTTCTGTTAGGTATATATAATCTGTTTGAAAATACATAAATGCAAAATTGAATTGAATTAAATAAGCTTAATGTGTTTTGATATGAATAGAGTCTGGATAAATAAATAAAAAACTTTCGCATTTATTCATTTAGATATAAATGAAATTTTGAAAAACCAACACATGGTGCAAAACATACATTTTCATGTGTGCTTCAAAGATGCTAACAATTTCCAAATATATATATATATATATATATATATATATATATGTATACATACATACATACACACACACACACATACTATACTTACCTGATGCTGCCCGATAATTAATTTGAAAGCAAATAACACTAATTAAAAATTAATTAAAATTTTTTAAAATATAATTTTGAAATGTAAATTTAATTAGTACAGTATCGTTTGGTTTAGAGATGGGCGGTTTTACTGAAAAACCACGGTTTTTCGGTTTCGTCTCCATACTGAATACCGAATCGTTTTTTTTTTTTTAAACCGTAACCGTTCAGTATTGTGTTTTTACTACAGTAAGCCACCATATACAAGGAAACACGGTTGAAAAGATTTGAATAACATTGAATATTACCAAAAAATGTTATATTAGTAAGAGGACAGATTGAACAAATATATGATAAAAACATTTAATTGACTTGTAGGAAGAAATCTTTGTTTACAGTTTGTTTATCATTAACATTTTGAATTTTCAAATGAAAAAAAGAGAAATACGACAGACAACATGACATTGTATTTTTAGCATAAACTATTTTCAAATGAAAAAGAAAAAATCAAACGCGTTCCGTATGATGTCGAAAATCTATTTGATTCAACTCAAAATTGTAAAATAATTATTTATGTTTGTTTCAGAGTTATCTAAAAATATAAGTTATTAAAATGAAATTTAAAAAAAAATACTTGTTGTAAAAGTAAATAAACGAAAAGTAGCGAGCGAGTATAAACATTTAAAAAGAAAAAAAGTAGTTGCCAATGCTAGTATCACTTTATTCGGATTTTTAAAATTATTTTAAACATTAGGCATTTCATTGTTTACTTTTGAAAAGCCACTTCATACATAAATTGTAATTTCTAGAGAACTATCTCTCAACTATACCGTTTTCTCTCCCAAAAATGGGTTATTCAAAAAGTAGACTATGCAACGATTTATATTTTACTAAATTGTTAATATGGTATTTATTTAGAGTTGACAATTTATTCGAAAGTTTAATTATTAAACTTTAATCCAAGTCATGAATTCTATGACTAAAATTACCTTAAAGCTTAAAAAATGACTTTAGGTGAATTAATAATCTCTACTTTTTTTTAACCATCCTTCCTTTTCCCTTGGCGCGGTTTTTGGGTGTACTACTAGTCTTTTACGCATGTCTATAAAGTTTTATTACCCTGTCTTAAAAACAAATATTAACCCCCAACACGCACCAGTTGACAGAACTTCGAGCACACAAAATGACAGACATCCCAACAGTCAACACCGGCAATTCGAGAAGTATATGGCGTGTTTATTTTTCGACTATCCGATGACACGGACGAAAACATTCCAGCAAAAGTACAGCAAAGTAGTGAACCAAAAGGGGAAAAAGACTTTTGGGGTTTTCTCCGAAAGAAAGGTCAGGCAAGAACAAAAGAAATTGATACCAGCGGTAAAAAAATATCTCGGATTAAAAACGAGGTAGATCGATTTCTGTATAGAAAAGCCATCGACCCATCAGCCTGTCCTTTTGTCTGGTGGAAGAAAAATGGGAGGCTCTACCCGAATCTTTGTATTCTGGCAAGAGAACTTTTGAGTATTCCAGCTACCTCTGTAACGAGTGAACGGATATTTAGTAAGGCTGGACTTGTCATTAGTGACCGGAGATGTAGGCTGAAACCTAACCATGCTGAGAAACTAGTTTTTCTCAATCACAACCTAAGAAAATGAGTAAAAACATTTTCATCTATTAAAAAATTAAAATTTTTATCTGTCAAATAATTTTGACAATATTTCATTTTCATCATCATTTTTGCTTAATTTTATTTGTAAAATTATTTTGTTTGTTTAAATAAATTTTCGTTTTTTAATTTCTTGCATTTCTGAGTTATATTTTAGCTTCTGATGGGTTAAAGAATTAGATAGAATGTATATTCAAACTCAGTTTTATTCTTCAGAAATCTTTCATGAATCTTTGGTCACTGTTTTAACGAGTTAACTGTTGAAAAGGTACCAGAACTTTGATTACAACAGTCAACACCTTCAAACTTATATGATTCATATCATGGAGAATGATTCAGTCACAAAATTATCGAAACAGTGGCATAATTCAACTAAACGTTGAATAATAACTAATCATCACACAAGAGAATGAATAGCTTCCATAGTAAAAAAAATTTTTTCAAAAAAAAAAAACCGAACCGTAAACCGAGGTTTTAAGGGAAAAAAACAAAACCGATACCGAAACCAAAATTTCAAAACCGCCCAACTCTAGTTTGGTTATTAAATTATTAATCCAACAAAACTGTTAGAAAACTAACATTATTTGTTGCTATGGTTCCCTCCCCCCTCCTAAAAGAAAAAAAAATGCATATGCCAAGATCCGCAAATGAAAACCGGGATCTTTAGATCTTCAGTCTTAAGCTCTCCCATCTGACCTATTTCGCTGGACTATATATATATTTCAATTCTAAGCATAGATATATTTCCGTTGGCAGCTGTTGCTAATAAGTCAAGTAACACTACTTTAAGTGGTTAATTGCTATAATCATACCCCATCCCCACCAAATTTCTCTTTTAAAAGACAGACTTGCAGTAAACAAATGTGATGATTTTGTTGATGTCTATATTAAGACCTCTATTAAAAATTCCATGAAAAATGCCAGTATACTGAAATCATATGCCCTTAATAGGGTTAAGATAAGAATTCATATACACTAAATGTACAAAAGCAAGGAAATTCCCAAATTTTTACACTTTTATTGTCATTAAGGGTATGCGAGCACAACAGGGCTATGTATTTTACTGGTAGGAATTTTTCTTCAGCGCACCTCACACACTTCATCCACTCATGCATAGAGATTTATACTGTAGTGATGTGATAATGAAATGGTTTGGTTGATATGTAGTCATACCCTTAATGACAATAAAAGTGTAAAAATTTGGGAATTTCCTTGCTTTTGTACATTTAGTGTATATGCATTTTCATCTTAACCATATTAAGGGCATATGATTTCAGTATACTGGCATTTTTCATGAAATGTCACTACTTTTGTAAAGGCTATGCCTCAATACAATGCCTTCTCATAAGGTTTTTTGGAATTTTCTGGAAAACTAAGGTATATGGTAAACTGAAATTAAAATGCCATCAACTAGACCCTAGAACCTCTATCTCTGCCAAAAATCAGCTGAATCCATCAAATAGTTGATGAGATACAGGGTGGCACACACATACGTACGTACACACGGATAACACAAAATCACTCCTGACCTTTCTGGATCTCTGGGTTGCCTTGACTAATGATGCTGAAATTCTACACACTTATAGAACCTATCAAATAAAAATTTTGTGCAAAGTTTTAACTAATTTGGTTTATTGGTTTTTGAGTTATGATTGATCAAAGAAATGAGATTTCCAGCATAGTCCATTTGTGAAGTCTATTAAGGGATAGAGCGCTCTCGCACTTCCCTTGATTAAAAAAACTAATGTACAAAATTTCTTTTCACCCTTTTGAAGCCAATACAATTTTATGCGGATTAAATATGAAAATCAGTCACATTGATCAGAATGGATTCTTTTTTTTTTCTTTTAGTACATAGTTGAATAGAGATAGATTTAATTATCTATGTAGGAAAAAGGTTATCGATAAAACCTGAGGAACAAACTGGCTGTACTTTATATATTAGATATATATCTTTATGGTTCTTTTAGTTATTAATTATTGTTATAAAGCTCCATCTGAAAGGATATCCCTTTGTGTGTACAAGATCTGTCTTGGTTCGGCTCTGTTCCATCATAATCATCATCATATTCAGTTTAACATTCATTTTACATGCTGGCATGTGTTGGGCGGCTTTTAGTAACTGGCTTCCAAGTTAACTTATCTCTGTCTTTATTTATTTATCCCTCTTTCTCTCAAGGCCAGCTTTATCACTGTCCCCCCCCCCTCCTGTGTTCCTTGGCCTTCCCCTGTGGGCTGACCCTGCTACCTCAATTATTCTACATCTACTAACCTAGGAACTCTCATGCATTCTTTAAACATAGCCATACTATCGAAGCCTTCCTGTTCTTGCAATTCTGAGAAATTGACTAATATATATATATATATATATATATACACACACACACAAACACACTAGGTGGCTTTGCGGACTCTATCGCTTCGCAAAATGTTCTACTGTAACTACTTGAACCATTAATTTAAAGTAATAAATATTTCATCCATAACTTTATTGTAAACATGAAACAAATTTTTTCTTATTCATATAGATAGATAAACATTAACATTTTGCTATAAATTTATTTATTTTATATGTGATGGTCACGAAAGAAAAAGAAAGTTGCCTTTACATTCACAATTTAGAAATAGATCGTAACTTGTCAAAACCAAGCGTTTATGATGGTGGTGGGAAATTCTAAAGTGATTATGAAGCCTTGGTGAGGAGAAATAATTTAAGTTTATATCAATTCTAATTCATTTTTTTTTTTTCCTTCCGTAAAAGAAAACAAATTAAGTGCCAGTCACTATTTTGGAAAAGAACAAAAGTTTTTCATTCAGATTTTGTTTTTGTTTATATATATATATATATATATATATATATATATATATATATATATATACAGGTTAAGAGATAACATTTTAAAAATAGATTTGGAGAAGAGATTTAAATTTCTGGAAAAGTTTTACATTCAGTGCATAGATCTCCTATTTACTTGTCTTTCCTCACAAGGGCTAAGTTAAACAATGTCGGTTTTTAATGCGAGGAAAATCCAGCTAAGCTTCCTTAAAAGAGGGAACTGGATTGAGAATAAAAATTTTAAAATTGCCCCAGTCACTGTGGACGTTTTGGATTGAGGACAGAACAGACGTTGAAACAGTTCATGGCAACACTGGATGCCTCATTGCCGCTGATCTTTGAAAAGTAGTTAATGCGAGGGGGGGGGGGGCTGATTTTGGCATACATTATCATCGGGAATTTAAATCGATCTTTCAAGGAGTTTTTCACCTGAGCGCAAAGTCGGGGTCTCAACGGGACCAAGCAAAACATGTACCATAGGTGCTTTTGTCTCACTAGAAGAAATGCAGTATTTTCTGTCCATGTTTCTGCTCCGTGGAACAGTCTACCAGAGGAGATAGCGACGATGTCTACTGTATATAGATACACAAATCTTCTAACTGTATTTTTACATGGCTTGTTTCACTTTCCTATTTTTTTTCAAATATATTTGATTTGATGACAAAAAAGTTCAAAGTGGCTTTGGAAAAACATTAAAACTGTTTATGTATCTTATGTCTTTTTATATGGCACTTTGCTACTTTTTGTTAATATATTTGACTAGCATGGCTACCCGGCATTGCCTAGAGCAAAAGTGTAACATATTTCTATTCAAAACTTCTATCCCTATCCCCTCTATCTTTCTTCTCCGTCCCATTCCTTTCTTTGGATATACACACACGTACTTATTCCTCGAGGAATGAGTCAGCATAAAGGAAATAACTACTTGAAAAAAAAAGAAAAAAGTCAGAATTACTTCCCTTTAGTTAGTGGTTGGAATACAGACTCCCCTGAGTAAATTTGCGCCAATTTAGGGTCAAAGAATGAATAATTTTTCTAAATTTTAGATATTATTTATCTGGAGCAATGCCGATCAAGAAAATATCGACTTTGTCAGTGTTTTTTTTTAAATTGTTTTTAGTTTTACACACACACACATACAACTGCCCTTTATATAATAGAAGATTTGACCTTGCATTTATCTATTCATCTATACAGCAGAAGAAATTAAAAGAGGAAACATGTCCATATCCATTTTCCCTATTCAATGCAAACATAAACAAGTATAAAATCACTGTACCCTGAAGAAGTGGCAATGTCGAACAGGACGGTCTACTGATAATGGCTACACTTTGATACTAGTCCAAAGGATGGAAAATAATATTTTTTAAATCGAATAAAACTTTATATATAAAAAAAATTTTAATTGCTTTTATTTATTACAATTCAACACAAGTAATTTTCAGAAGAGTTAATATTTACCCCCCCCCCCTCTCCCATCACGGGAAGATGTGACACAAGGTTGGAAGGTAGGGATTGAAAAGTCAGCGCTCAAGAGGCAGAGCACTCCGGCCTACAAATAATGTCTGAGCAGCCCGGTCAGCATTCCCTGGTAGGGGTGCCTCAGGCAATTAGCAATAAACTAATCCCTTCTCAAAGAGAGAAGGTAAAGCCTGGGATGGTGGACCTCCTAGAGCTGAAGAGAACCATACATCAGCCCGACAGAAAAAAAGGCCATCTAAATCAAATAGCTCCGACTGTCAGACTGATTACTAAGAATATATCCTCTTGGTATGAAAAACACAAGCCCGGTTAAGGTCAGATTGAACCCCAGATTCAATTTTTAATTTTCAGAAGAATTGCAATACAGAAATGGCAGATTTGAGAAACCTAGTGGTTTTGGTTTCTAAGAAACTGAAACTCATCCTAGTGGATATGATTTAAGTTCTTTTTGGGAAATAAATTATTTGTCGCAACGAGAATTTTTATTTCACAAAGTAATTCATGAAATTAGCTGACTTGTTTTCTAAGAAATTTAAATGCATTATCGTGGATTTACTTATATCAGTAAATTCTGTAAAATTATTTCTAAATATGATATTTATTTCACGTAGTAATTCATAAAAATGACGGAATTGTTTTCTAAGAAACTGCAATGCATTATAAGAGAAAAAAAGAAGAATTGCCTCCTTCTCCGACTGAGGTCGACAAAGATACTACACCTTGATCCCAGCCATAAATAAACTGGTGAAGAATAACTTGTATGTTCAAAGAAATGAATCAAAAGTTTACACATCTCCAAGAATAAATAGTTTGGGACCCTATTCTCTGGACAATTATAATTTTGCTTCGTTGTTTATAAAATCTTTGTGTAGCATTTAGAAATTTTATTGTTTTACCTTTTTATAATCAAAATGACAGAAATACAAAAAGTGTGGACAGATATATCACTAGTAATAGGTAAAGCGTGGAATGTAGTTTCGGTTGGCACATGTCAATCTGAAACATGCCCCAAATCAGGTTTTGTTGGGAAAGGGGGGGGGGGGCTCCATTTCCCATTAAAGGATTGGGAACAAAAATAGAAAGTATTACATCCTATGAGAGAGGTTAGGAAAGATAACACTAGAAGAATTTTAGTGAAAACTATGCATTGTGTACATGCAAAGAAGTAAATTGAAAGTTTATATTTAGCAACCTTAAAAAGAAAAATTGTTTATATCATGGTCGTAAAGTTTGCATCTAATTAAAAAAAAAATCTTTACTTGTGTCTACACAGTAAATACAAGAGTCTGGTGTTTTGTAACTCACTTAACAAACTCGTACACACTAAGAAATGTATGCCCCAAAAAAGTTTCTATGACAACCATCCAGAACTGTTCATTTTCTACTCGCATGTCAACAAAAGCTAAATGAACACTTTCAATTTTAAGTGTATGCACACAAATCAATTACTACTACCATTACGTTTTTATTGTATAACTGATAAAGAATAAGAGTATCCATTTTTTTCTCCAGCCTTGAACTTTTGGGGATTTGTATACAATAAAAAAAATGTATATATTTTGTACAGACGACCGTATATGCATTGGCTTTGCAGTCAGAATTAAAATTGAATTAGATATACCATAACAGTAAGTGAATAACCATTAAATGCAAAGGTTGCTTGCAATGTTTGATTAAAAAAACAATATAAATAGATTTTAGAGATCAAATTAGTCTACCTACTAATATGATATGCAAGTAATTATAAGTAAATAGGTTAATATTTATTTTAAATAAATATAGTTGACATTCTAAACGCTGCCATAGATAGGGAAATGTATATTATAAAAATAGAAATTAAAATATTTTTTATAATCTAACAAAAAAACATAAAGAAAAAACCCAGCTGATTGATAAAGAGGATCAAAGTGGAGTATCTATTCTGTCAGAGACTGATCCATTTTCTTTTTTCCAATCCAGACTGCCCCTTTTTGGGAAGCTGTATATTTCCCAACATTGAAAAACGACCTCAAAATCTGTCCTATTGGGGTGCCAAGTAAATAGGGACTAAAGACATGTTGGTAACTTAAGTCTTTTTCGGTGAAAAATAAAAACTAGATTCTATCCTTTTTTAGGCGATCAGATAGCCTAAAAAAATATCTGCAAAATAGTAATTAATTAAAAAAAGAAGAAAAAAACAAAAAAAAAGGTGAGGAATCAGTTTCCTATATAAATTTAACTTAGAATGATAACTCATGTACGGACAGGATAACAGGACGGGTAACTATTTTATTAAATGACTTTTCCTTCAACATCATTTTATGGTTTGTTATTTTTTATTATTTTATTGAACTCACTCTAAATAAATCAACAAAATCGTCTCTGAATCTATGTGGCCAAGTCTGAATTTAGGGTCTTGAACCTGATCATGTAATTTTTCGGTGTCATCAGGATTTGGGGTTAATGAAGAGTAGGTTTTCGTCCTCAAGTATATTCCAGAATTTACTCCTTTTTTTTTGGGGGGGGGGGGGGGGGTTCAAAATTACTTACTTCACAAAAATATGCCTACGCTTGACCTTAATCCTACCACTCCTCAACCTAAAATGGTTACCTGTTTTTCAAACGCTATCTAAACCGGAAATATACGATCATTATTAACGCTTGCTGATCAGGAAGTGGATGATCATTCTATGATCCCCCACTAGAAAGTGTACACTATGTGTTTTTTTTTAATTAACAATTTTGCTTACAGGTTGTTTACATGTAATCGGTTAAAAAAAAAAAAAAGCGGTTCATTTTTATTATTAAACTCACATTTGAAATAATTCAATTCAGTTATTTTATGCCTTTTCTGAAGAATTAAATCATACCTTATTTAATTTTCAAGCCTTATTCGTAAAATAACATTTGAAAACCTGACGATTGTCAAGAATTTCCAACAGAAAAAAGGGATGAAAATAAAAAAAAAGTCAACAAATAATAGTTACCAAAGGCTTTTCTACCTACCTGGAACATTTTTTTGTGTGCATTTATTTACATTTAACATTTTCCTTAAAATTTAAACATACATTTCGCAATGGCCGACAGCCCGACACCGGCTGCCTCCAGTTTCCGGAAACCACCAAAATCTTACTTTTTCTTTTGTCATTTTCTATTCAATTAGGCAAAAAAAAAACTTTATTGTGTTTGGAAGAGTTATTTGTTGTATATTTTGTTTTTTCAGATTTTCAAGTATTATGAAGTGATTCATTCTTTTTTCCTTAAACTATTAACAAAATATTAAAATGTTTGACTTTTTTATGAAGAAACCGAAATACATACTGGTGGATTGAATTTCGTAATTATATATTTTTTTCTAAATATTAAAACTTTAATTAGTGACCTAAAAATGTGTTGTTTTGTTTTAAATAAAATAAATACTTTAAGATCGCACAATTTTGATGGTTTTTTTTGTTGGTTTTTTTAATCAGGAGGATTCATTTTGGGAGGTTAAAAAAAATTACTTTTAACCTTATTGCCCGTTCACGTTCATAAATGTTCAAATGTTAGGTTTTTTGTTGTTGTTTTGAATGTGTAAGTAACGTAGAGGCGAGAAACACGTACATACAGACATACGAGAAGTAGTCACATAATTTAATTAATGTAGATTTAAATTTTTTTTTAAAAATCCGACATTACTGAATTTTTTTTTATTGTACCGGCAACATTTAAAGCTCCTCTCAGCTGTAGCAGTTTTTGCTAAGAAAATGGTCAGCGTTTTAAAGCGGAATCCTTCATTGGAAGAACTACTACTCGTCTTATTTGTGGATGAGAGGAAAGTCGTGAACTATTCTAGGAATGTTTCAATAACCTCCTTTATTTAATTATCTGGAGATCACAAACATTCTTGAAGGAAGGGAGGAAAAACACTAAAAATAATATTAAATTGTAAAAATAGAGCGGGGTGGGTGGGTGATTATCATCTTCATAAAAAAATACATTCCTATCTTTTCAGAATTCTTATTTTATGAGCAAGCACCCCGCCCTCAATTTCCTTTTTCCAAATAAAAATTCCAGGTTATTTTCAAATGTATTTTAAAGGCTATTTAACACTTCAGCCAAATCACCCCAACCCCTCCTAAAAATGAGATTCTACTTTTCTTTAGGCGATTACAAATTGACCACTACCCTCCGCTAAATCCTATGACTTAGGATTAGTGGTAGGTTTTAGGTCTTGTTTTTTTTTTTTAGGGGGGGTACTTTTAGTTATTTTGAAGTTTCGCCCTCCCATGCCCCTATTCCGAATTCGTGGCCGTAGACTTGCATCAAAAGACTGTCATAAACAACGTTTTAAGTATAATTTAGAAGGGTTCAAACAGATATAAATGATAACACAGTGCAGTTTTTCGTTTTTTTAAATTCATTTTCAGTAAGTAAAAATTCCATCTTTACTTGATAATTTAAAAAATTATTCCAGCAAATTTTAATTATATCTTTTTCCCTGAAAAAGATTTTATGTGACTTTTTTTTAAAAATATTAATTGTGACCGCTTGGTGCAGGAAAGGCAGTCTTTTGATGTCGGCCTACAGCCACGAATTTGGAATAGGGGCGTGGAGCGCGAAACTTCAAGATAACTGTATTTTTTTTTCTTAATTTCTTTTCTAGTTTCTTTTTTATGAAAATTTGTGAATAATTTCTTTGACTAATGAAAAGTAATTTTATTTTTATTAACGTTTCAGCATGACCGCCTCCCGAAAACGAACTCACTCTAAATAATTTACGTGACTTAAATAGGATTTAACCTTAAATTAAATAGAATCTGAAAAAAAATAATATAAAAATAAATGAAAATTAAATGCGAGTGTTGCAAACAAATTTTAAAAGTCATATTAGGAGAAGAGTAGAGGAGAGTCGGTTAAAATGCATTTTAACCGACTCTCCTCTCCTCTTCTCCTCAGGAAATGACACAAATGAAAGGAATTTGCGAAATAAGACGGCTAAGAGAAATTACTTTAGTACAACTATAATTTTTAGTTGTGGTCTAAATAAATAGAATCAAAGCACTTTTTTTTTCTAAATAATTTACATTCCACAAGAGGAAATGTAAAAATAAAAAATAAAAAAACAGATGAACATTTTTGGAAACTGGAAAATAAAGGAACCTACCATGGAATTCCAACGAAAGGATTTTTTAATTTTTTTTTTTAATTATGTTTTTTTTTTATACTTAATAACTATTACTATTGTTTTAATTTTTTTTAAATAGTTTAATCTCACACTCAGAAACTAGACACCATTTTATTTTTATTTACTTTGAAATTTTAAGCGAACAAAAAAAGAATGTGCAAGGTGCGAGGAATATGGAATAGCAGAAGAATTCTTTTCTGCCACGTCAAATGTCTACGACTACAATTTACATCAATTGGTGAATTAAAAACGCCAGTTTCTAATTTTTAGTTTTAAATACAATAAAATACTCATGTGAAATGGGAACTTTGGTGCTTACAATTAGGTATTTATTCATTTAAATACATCATTTCCTGTCAGTCTTTAGCCGGGAGTACCTAGTGAATGAACTTTGAACTGCCTATCTTACTTATAGAAGATGTTTAATAATGAATAACTTCATTAAAAATATAAAAAGAAAAAAAAACATGTTATCTAAAAACGATTTATCGAATCTTAATACACGGATATAAATATAGCATATTATAAATTGCAAATATTATATTTTGGGGATATTGACCAATGACCAGTATTTACTTCAGTGGTCCTCAATAATACTAATAATATAGAAGTATACCACCCAAGATTACACACACATTATATATATATATATATATATATATATATATATATCAACTTCTTGTAACCGGTTGTTCAGACAACAATTCCGACACCAAACAAATACAACAGACGTTTGTGTATATAAAACCTTACAAGTTCTATCTTTTTTTTTTTTATAGATAAAGCTTTATGGTAATAAAACAATAAGTCAATTTATATGCATTTTTAGTATAAACTAGCAAAACCTACCCGGCCCCTCCGGTCAGCAATTAATTGGAATGGGAGGCCGTTAATTAAAAAAAAAAAAAATTTTACTCAGAGAATTCAAATATTTTAACAACAAACTTTGGTAAATATTTAGATTAAAACACTCAGCTGAGCTATACTTATATATTGAGCACCGTTGAAGTAAATACTAATATATATATATATATATATATATATATATATATAAACAAGGGAATTCCAGATTGTATCTGGTCATCTGTGCTTTTTCACTTCTTGACAACTAAATATTGCTTCTTCTTGCCACGGACACAAAATAGATCCGTTTTCTTTCATAGAAACTGCTCATGTATATACATTAACAGGGATAACTTTGGAATTAAAAGCAAGCACGCACAACATACACATCTTTCTAAAGTCTATTTTTGGGTATATTTATTTATGGAGAAAATACAATTTAGGTCATTCATTTTTATAAAGTCTCTTTTTTTTACCAATTAAGTAGAAAAGAAAACGAAAACCCTATATATTATATGGATAAGATAATTATTTGATTATTGATAAATAACTAGGATTATCAATACAATAAGTTGAAGATTAAATATATATGATGTAACGTTATTTATTTAATCAATATCAACTGTGGCTGCAAAATCCGACAAAAGGAAGAAAAAAAAGAAGGGTGTAGTCTAGTACGTGGTTTATGCACGCACGAAAATAAATTAAACAAACAAAGAAACAAAACTGAAAAAGGGATCAATTAGACAATATAAGATAAAACACGGTTTCATCTTCAATATAAATGCAATATACATATTAAAATGTAATATTATATATATTTCTTTACCCGTAAAGTATCCACAGTAGCCATGATCAGTTCTTCTCTCTTTCTCTCTCTTTCTGAGATTGTCACTTGATTGGTATGAAAAGGAATGGTTCGGGGATGAATTAGTTTCAGCCAATCAGAAACGTTAGATTAGCAGCTGCGCGAATATGACTCACAAGAGAGAGGGAGGGGAGAGAAAGAAAGAAAGAAAGTTATGACGAAAAAAAAAAGAGAGAGATTGAAATAACAAAAGTTACATATACATACGAAACACACATAACTACATACGCACAATGCTAACTCTGCTTTTAAGCCACTGGAGAAAAAAAAATATTGACATGGTTTTGTTCGGTCTCAGAAGACCATCCTCCCAGGTGAGGGTGGAGGGTAGCTTCTTGCTGGTTTCCTGAAGCGCCCCGACCGAAGAATGCTGACTGATCCAATCCAGGCTATTTTCATAACCCTCCAGAGCCATATCCCCTTTTGGGAGCTGGAGTCCCTACGTTAAGGAAGCGACCTTGTGTCTCTATTTACTTGTCTCCCCACGAGGGTAGAGTTAGACACATGGTCGGTTTTAAATGTGGGGAAAATACAGCTACCAATAAAGGAGCACACTAGATTGGGACAAAAAAGAATTGCCTCAGTTTAGAAGAACCTCTCCTTCACTGGCCAAGGACAGAACAGATACTACACTGAATTATTTATTAGCAGAAAATATTTTAAAAATTACATTTAAAACAAATTAGGCATAAGGCCATCAAAAGTGTGCAGTTATTTGGCTGTCGTTGGTCATCCTTGGTCAAAAGTGATAAAAATTTTCGAAATTTCGGGGTCGTTAGCGAAATTCGAATTACTTGGTAACCATGGAGATTAAAAACAGTTAAAAAAGAAAACATGACAAGGGGAAAAGACAAAAATAAGAGGTTCGATTGAGTTAAAATATAGCTTTATTTACATTAAAAATGGGGCTGGCTGCTTTTATTTCCCAAAGCAAGGTTAATAAGATTAACCCACAGTAACCAAGATAAAATAAACTTAAGACATGCAAATTCACAAAGGTTTAAATTTGTAGGCTCAACGAAACTGGAAACAAATGAATTCTTTTCTATTTTGTTCATATAAAACATTAAATAAAGACCAAAGAAATCTTTTTATCAATTTAACACAAGGTTCTCAAAGGGCATAAAACAATAAAATAAAACTCAAAAATATACCCGATTATATCTTATTGGTTGACGAAACGTTTCTGGCAAAATCTGGGTTAGTTTTTTCTTTTCTATTGAAATCTCCGTTTTAAATGTCCCTTTCTCTGTCTTCCCTTCATATTTTCATTCCAAAGGGCTCAATCCTTGTAATTACTTCATAATTGAAATTCTCCAAAAAAGTTCTTCGTTAATCTTTCACATTTTCATTCCAAAGATCTCCTAATCTTTGAAATTACTTCATGAATGAATTTCTCCAAAAATGTTCTTCGATACTCTTTTCTTCATAATGTGTTCATTATCCAGAAACGTCCTTCGTTAATCCATCCCTTCTAGGAAAGATATGTTTCTATATAAATAGGGTCGTTCAAATACCCTGAATTACAAATATATCGTTCTTACTCTAAGAACAAGTAGAAAATCATCCAAATATTTTACGTCCATTCACAAAATCGGACGGAGACCACTCTGAAACGAACCTCACCCTCGGCTGTCAAGCTGGTACTAAATCAAAAAGCGCGCCCAAAGACTCCGGAAGACACCGGACATGACGTCACCTGTAGACTTTATTACATCGATGATGATGCTGGAAGGACAGCAAGGCGGGAACACGACACACAACCCAGACAGAAAACCTTGACCTACATACGTATAGTGGCAACATGTTGACCCCCCCTTTCCTCCATGCCCAAAATAGAAATAAATTTCCGAAAAAATGTCTATCCTATTCTTAACTAGAATCATCTCAGTCACCAAAATACCACATTTACACTAGGGACCATCTCCCTTAAGATAACTCCAAATTTGTTGGAAATTTTATTTTTTCATAAATATATTTATATACAAAGATTTCATTGGTATAAAACGAGGAGTAGGAGCAGAACAAAAAGCAAAAAGTTTGTAAGACTCTCCCAACCGTTTCTAAATAATAGACCGTCCACTGTTTTCCGGTTTGTTCAGAACCGAAAACAAGCAGGTCAATCTCTAAATGGGAGTGGGATCTAAGTGCGAGAGAAAAGAAAACGAGGGATGGAGTTGGAGAATGAGGGGGGGGTCCTACCAAGATAAATACAATTTGGGGGAAGCCGAGGACAAAAAATTGAAAGTAAGGAGTAAGGATCTTAGAGGATTTCTATTACCAGGGGAGGGGGTAACTCATTCACTCGACTAGCTAAGAGGCTAAACTTACCCAGAAGCTGGTGTCCGACAGGACTAGGAACCATGTTCAGGCAGGGAACGCGTACTCATACTTAACTCCTTTTCATACACACAACTTGTATCCACTTTTTTTCAAAACCCGAGGAATGTAATCTTTTTCTATCGCATGTTGTTTGAAGAACGTGATCAGATCCTGATTAGAAAAAAAATTCAACCCGTTGGTCTTATCCCAGACACGATGTCCACACAACCATTCTGCACAAGAAACCTCATTTGTCTCTCCCTGTCTCACGCTGGCCTGACGCTGTCGATTACGTAGGATACGTTTAGCGGAGTTCACGGCATTCACAGAAAGCATGCTCAGAAATTTCTTCTTTGAGTGTGTTGCAGCGTGGACACTCAGGCGAGTCATGCATTCTGGAACTGTGCTGTATAGCATTGAGAAGCAACGTGTTCCAGGCCAATCACCAGGTCAGCGAGAACCCAGAGTTGTTGAGATGACTCGTACTTGGCGCCTAACTCTATTCGGAGCGGATCCTCTCCCCTGACCATCCTAACCATCTGACGAACGGGTCGTCAGCAGCCCCCCTCACTAATCCCATGTGCAATTCCTTTCTAGAAGGCCGAGAAAAGTCACTGAACCAAGGAAGTTTTTTGAGTGTATCTCGGCACTCTCTGAAGAACTGCAATTCGCCCCTTGGCCTACAACGGTCCTCAACCAAATGGTCAAGAATGATGTTAGGAAAGGTGCTATGGACCTCGAGTTTCCACGCGGAATCCTCTGTCAAAGTTTGGCTCAGGAAAGCCAGTCTCTCGGTGTGTTGATGACACATCAAGTCGAGCATCCCCAAGCCCCCCTCACACAGACGTTGAATACAGACCTGTCTGCAGAACCCAGTGCCTCCCCATGTCCCAGAGAAAGAATCAAGGACAGAAGGTGCCGGAGGACCTTTAGGCGGTTCACAGGCAGGGAAAGTATGGCCAATCGGTAAAGGATGAGAGGAAAGATGTAAGTGGTGTACGCCCTAGCTCTACATTTTAAGGAGAGTTTCCCTCTAAGCCAAGTGTTAACCGATGCTTCGACCTTTGACTGTACCTCAGACCAATTCCTCTAGAGCTGGAGGCCCGATCCGAACCACATGCCGAGTATTCTCACCAGGCCATTTGTCCAGCAGAAAGGAGCCAGAAGGGTGATGTCACCGCTCCAGGCACCCAACCGCAGGTCGATTGATTTGCTGCAGTTGATTTTAGCCCCTGTGATCGTTTCATAATGTGCGAGCGCTTCTGTCATTAACTCGATGTGTCTGATGCACGACACAAAAACGGTGATGTCATTGGCAGATGCAGAAACCCTGGCCCGTGCTCGCCAAGTCAAGCAATTCCGCATAGGACCGAACTTGCCTCCCTGCTCATTAGCTTGTGAAGTAGTGACTTCAATGCATGGCTGTAGAGCAGAGGCGACAGCAGACAGCCCTGACACACCGACTGGGAGATAGTGAAAGATTGCAAACTCTTTTCGTTTACCTGCAGCACTGTCATCAGCGAGCGATACAGAACGGATATCCATTTTAAAACCGGCGGTCTTTAATCCACGTTGATCAGCACGGCCTTTGTGTCACCTTCTATAGTATTGTACGAATCAGATGCAAGTTGTTCTGAATCAATCTCCCCTTCACAGCATAGATCTGCTCAAGTTCGATTAACTCTCTGATAACCCCCTGCAACTGGTTCGATAAGATCTTGGTCGAAATCTTTAACTCTATGTCTGGCATAGCAGAGTTATGGGCATGTAATCATCTAGTTTTCCCGACAATGCCCGTCCCACTTCTTCAGCAATGTAATCATTCCCTTGGTGACTTAACCCGGAATAGAACCCTCGTCAAACTAATGGTTGAACATATCCATCAGAATCGGTACAAACATGTGCGACAGCCTCAACTACAATTTGTAGAGCAGACCATCAAGTCCCAGTGATTGTTGGAGCCAACCTGCTTCAATGCAGCCCAGACCTCATGCTCCGTAACCCTGCCTTCGCAACCAGCTGCTCTAGTCACATCAAGGCAGTGAAAGTCACCCAAAGAATTGCCAAACTACTGGACCGGGAGGTTAGGCAGTTAGGTGAAGCACTTTTGAAATACCTCGCAGATTCCTCGAGTTGATCTCAAGGTACGTCCATCCTGGTGCTTGACTTTTCCTATGTACATATCAGAGCAACGCCGGGAAACTTCCTTACACTCATCCGCATCAGAGTTATTATTTATTAGAAACTTTCCTTAGCCTAGCCCTAACTACTTGACTCTTGTAACGTTCGTTAGCTTCACGTCGTAGGTCCTGCTTAGCTAGTTCTATGCTTACACCACTGCCTGGGTTAGTTGCTCTTCTAAATGCTTCCTCGCTTTGACCTTATCTAGTGCGAGATGCTGAGCACATTTGACGGAGAAGCTTTTGATCTTAGTTTTCAAGTTAACCCACCAATTAGTCCCGGTAACCGCCCAACTAAAGCCCACTAGATTAGTAATTGTAGTTTTTCCTGGAAGTCTCATATCTCCAGCACTGAGGTATTCAACTTCCAGTACCTGACTAGTTTAGACATATTTCCTAATTTCAATAGGACCATAAACTAGTTATAGCCTGCTTGATCTAGCAAAATGAAAGTAGGACTTAATATAAAGTCTATGTCGCCTCTTCTAACATCCAATAAGCATTCGGGTAGGAAGGCACGGTATTTGTCTATGTTCACGTCTCTCACCCCGGATGATCAACACAGAATCTGTCGACAAGATCGCATCTAGCCATCAGGTCAGCCAGGTTGATCTCACACCTCTCCGGCCTTCTAGCCCCCCCCCCCCGACTATGTCTATCTTGGGATCAAGGATGGCATTTCAATCTTTCATTAAAACTATGCACTTCGGACATGCGACAAACGCGTCCAGATCCCGAGAAAAAGAGATCCTCTCTCGAGCAGTGCTGGGCGGATGAACCGTAACGACTCGAAACACAAAATCTTTTATGGCAATATCGGCCATGACCTGCCTGCCTCCCCCCCCCCCCTCAGATCCCTATGGACAATGTCGACCGTTGTAAACAGGGTGCTTTCACAAGCAAGGAGATGTCCTTCCCCCCGGGGGTTCCCATATGCTGAAAATACATCAAAGTCACTAGTCACCACCTGACAATCCGTAAAGATCTTTCCGGATGCGCACCGCCTGGTATGAAGACCTCATACCCCTAGCATTCAAACTAGCCAAGCGCAGAGTGATGGACTTACCTTAAGCAGTGTCGCACCTGATTCCAAAGTCTGCCGGTGAAAGGACAGAAACACTATGCACCATGCTCAATGTGATCAATTCTTTGGTATCCTGGCCACTGCGCTCAATGCCACGGGCGTCTATAGAGAAAGTTATTTTTAGTGTCTTATATAATAATGGATGCACCAAAATTGGGCCCCTTCCCTTGCATTCTGATAAAAGTCTATCCAAGGAAGGTTCTTTGTCCTTGCTCAGTTTTTTTCCCGATAATGCTCCCATCCGTGACCTCCAGCATTTGCCAGACAGAGTTTTTGCAACCAGCTGAGAATATTCTCATGAAGGGGGAGCATCCAGGAAATTGGTGGGATACTCAACGTTTTTTCCCTCTATCTGACGGAATTCTGAGAGGGGTTTCAAGTTCCTCTTCTGACGATAGGACAAGTCCGTGCAAACAGACATGGATTCAATCTTGCAAATGTCACTTCCCAATTTAAAGGAGAGGGATTTTTCTTTTATCTTTTCGCAAGAAGGAGACATGGATTGGCTCCTTTTCATCCCCCGCTCGACTTGATCTTGCCTAGAGGATTCAAAGTGGGGTTATGTGTGTGTTTGTGCAGGTGTCCGTTTTTGTAAATGCAGTGTGGGGGTAGGTGTTGGTGGTGGGGGGCTGATGTTTGCAGAGCAGGGGCAGGTGTTTTTCCCTGAGTTGATGTTCTGAAGTGGGAGTTGGCTCTGGGTATAGGTTTTGGAGGTGTCGGATGGTGTATGCTCCAAGGGGGACTTGGCAATCTTTTCCTCCCCCTTCCTTCTTATCCTCTTTTTTTCTTTTCTCTTTTCTTTTACTGAGCTGGGGAGGCGCAAGTTTGTGTGAGCCTCCTCTTCGCTGGCTCCCTCCTCTTCATCAGAAGAGTTTTTTATTATCTTTTTCAGTTTTGCGGTGTGGGAATACTCTGCTTTTGCTGCTGCTGCTGTTTCTGTTGTTGCTGCTGCTGCTGTTTCTACTCCTGCAGTTGGAAGGGCGGCGAGACTATAGCGTTAGCAGTTGCGTTCTTCCGCCCTCTGCTCACGACTGTCTTCTATTCCTCCTCCGCTCTTCCCAAAGGCTTTGCTGATCTTGGGGCTGGTGTTGGAGCAAAAGTTGGCTTCGGTACTGGAACTGGGGCTGCCGGTGGCACTGATTAGCTGAGAACTACTTTGGGGGTGGGGCAGTTCTTTGCCATCTGGTCTTGCTTCTGGCAAAACCAGCAGTGTGGATGATGGCCTTCCACAATGACTGTCACATTCCAGCCTCTGTGCGTCAGCTTCATGGCGACTATATAGTCGGTGATATGGACTTCACTCCTGGACCTTACTGGGTCGACTTGCTCCACATCACCAAACTACCTGAAGTATTCTCTGAGGTAATCTGCGCACAGCTCAGTTGAGGCATTGTAAACATTGACCCGGGTTCTCATCCTTCCCTGATATTCGGATTGTAGTTAAACTCTCCCACCTCTTCATTTCTTTTAGGGAGGGTCGTTCCGCTTCATCTTTAGAGGAGAGCAGGATGTCCCAGATGGCAAAGCTTCTCTAGCAAATGTAGGTTGCCGGGATTTTGAGTTTCTTCAGGAGCTTCGTCATGTCCTCCTTTTTGAGTTCCAGGAGGTGATTTTTTTAGGTCCGAGGTGACCAGGGACAGAACCCTGTCCTCAATCGCCTCCTATGAGCTGGGTACAGGCTGCAGTACATTGCCTTCTATGTATTGCTTATATTTTGTAAGGTACAATTCTTTTTACTCCTGTGGAGACATCTTTTTTTCTGTGGTCTGCCCCCATTTGGACTCCCTCGGTGGTGTGGCTTTGACCTCTCACTGGTCCCTGATTGTTGAACCGGGGTCGCCTCTTTTCTTGGGAGCCTGGAGGGTGTTGAAATTAGAGAGAATCGCCACATGGGGTGAGATCGCCCCTTTTTCATTTTCTGCTCCCTTGCTGAGGGAGTACTTGCTAGGAAAGACACCCTCTAGGGAAGCAGCTCCTTTTTGGTTCGATGAACGGCTCCTGGTAGCATAGCTATTGTTTTTCTTCAGTTGGTACGTCCCTTCTTTTTGGTTTGCATCCCCATTTGGGGAGCTCTAGCCAGAGGTGTGGTTCTCCAGAAGAGCATCCCCTAATAAAGTCTTGTCTTTTTCCGGGTGACATGCCGCGTCTAAGATTTTGGTAGTTGCAGCTCCCCCGCTTCGAGAGTTACTCTCTAGGGGAGCAGCCCCTTTTTGGTTCAGACTCCTGCAAGGGAAGCCATTGTTAGGAGGAGCTACCCCTGTTAAGTTGGGATCCGGACGATATGCATCGTCTTTTTCGTTTTGGATTTTAACTCTCTCCTTGGGGGCGTCATTCTTTAGGGGAGCCGCCTCCGGGCTTGGGAATCCATTCTTTGTAGGAGTCGACCTCAGGCTAGGCGGTGTACTGTGCTCCTCAGCATAATTGTTAATGGTTAGCTTTTTTGTGCTATCTTCTATGTCTATGGGGCAGCTGAAAAAAGGGGGGAGGCATGATTTCAACTGGCGTAGGATGAAGAAGCCGGTTTTTGTGCCAAAAGCGGCAAGAGGGGGAGATAGAACTGAGGTGAAAAGGAGAAAGAAGTTTAAAGGAAGAGAGAAAGTGTGTTTGACCTCTCTTGTCACGTGAAGCTTACGGGGAAGGTCATGATTACATCTCAACCCCGGAAAGGAGAAGGAGGATACAGAAAGTGGGTCAGTCAGTCTAGGTTGGCTGCTGATAAAAAAAATTGAGAGGTGTCACTGTATTCTCCGACCCATGAGAAAAGGATGAGGAACCAGAAACATAGACATGAACTTTTGGTTAAGATCAGAGAACAGATACTACACTCTGATCTTAGCCAAAAGGCCAAAGAATTCTACACTTTTATCCCAGTCTGGAAATCTTGTGTTACATTTAGTCTTTTGTGGAAAGACGGTTAAATAAATGCCTACCTCCCCACGTGGGTAAGTTAGACACATGGTCGGTTTAAATGTTGCGAAAATGCAGGAAAATAGAATCACTACAGTTCCATATAAAAATACCAACATATTCTCTACAATTATATCAACTTTATTTAACCGTTTCATTAACACAGGAATACACGAATGTAAGGCAAGTTGGTTCGGCAGGCGGGCTTTAGCTATAGAAAGAGTATCGAGTTCCAGAGTTCCATCTAATCCTGCAAGGGATGAGAAGATGTTTTTAGCGTCAGGTCTCCACGGTGTCTGTTGTGGACCTAGGTAAGGCCGAATGAATGACACAGGAACACATGGTTTAAATGAACAAAGGTATATATTATATAATAGAAAGAAAGAGATACAAGGAGATGATGCTCTCAACCGCCATTGCCGGTTTGCCGGGGAAGAAGAGAACAAGTGTCACGTGCTTCCCGTATTTATAAGGTGGACGAGTCCATTAGTTCTCTGTAGGTAGGTACGGCACCATAACAGTGTCTATTCAGGAATTTGTATTTTAGCACCAAACTCAGGCTGGGAAGAAAAAGCGGAAAAGTATGCATGCATGTTCTACACCATTATGTAATTCTGGGTATAACAGTGCATGCACAAGAGATTACATGTAAATACAACAGGAAATAGATTTCAATCATGTAACTGCTACATTACCCCCTGCTTAGGCTTTTAGCTGATAAAACAAGAGATTCTTTATTCGTTGTAGCAGCACGTGAGAATAAAATTAAATTAACATATAAAATGCAACAAGAGGGTAAATAAATGATTTTTTTTTATCAAAAATGCATGAATTTTGCTGCAAAGTTAAAAATGTAAGTTCTTTTGCTGAAAAGAAAAATTCTTCTGGCAAAAATTAACCAAGCAGAAATAATATTTTTAAAAGAGTCCATCGTATTTGGAAAATGTGACTGTTCAAATATACATAGTCTTGCATAATCTTTTTGGCCGATGAACATGCCTACAAGAACGTTTGGTGGTGACGTGAGTTGGAAGATATTCAGAAATTCTGATGTGAGCCAGTCCGTGCAAGAAAGAAAAGGCAGTTTTGCAATGAGCTTTAGGAATGAAGAGGCGAGGTTAATTCAAAGACATCTCGCATAAGATCTGTTCATTTGCTGTAAGGATGGTAATGTACTGAAATTTGTAGGTAGCAAATTTTGGAGCTAACAGACTTAAAATATCCAAAGATGGCTGGTTCAAAGCTATTTGACAAAAGTTAATGTCCTCAGATGAAGAAATAGCACTGATAGGAAGATGAGACAATGCATCTGCAGAAGTATTCTGTGAATCAGCGATATGCTAAGGGGACAATGATCCGTATAAATGACAAATTCCTGATCTTCCAATGCGTAACGAAAATGGTTAATAGCTAAGTAAATAGTCAAAAGTTTACGTCCAAAAGTACTATAACGATTTTCTGTAGGTGTCAATCGACGAGAAAAATAGGACAACGGTTGAATTTGTTACTGGTGATGTAAAATTGCATTGACTACAGAACTAGATGCATCCACGACAATATAAAATTCAGCATCATTTATGGGATGTGACAGCAAAGATGAGTCAGCAAGCTTTTTCTTTCACCTCATGAAAGGCTTCTATCTGGCAGTCATCAAGTGAAATAGGTTCATCTTTTTTCTTTCTATTCTTTACTAGGTCTGTTAAGGGAGCAAGTGTATTCACACAGTGCGGGATGAACCGTCTGTAGTAATTTAATAGTTCCAGAAAATGTAGTACAGCTTTAACCTTTTCAGGAAGAGGGGAAATTCCCCTTGAGCTTATGACATGCCTCAAAAATACAAGACCTGTGGCACCAAAGTACATTTAACAGAGTTTATCCTGACATGGTAATGCTGCAAACGTCCGAAAAAAATACGGAGATGCATTAAATGTTCCTCTGGTGAGCTATCAAGATATCGTCTATATAGTTGTATCAAAGTTGAAGTCATGAACTACTTCGCCCATAAAACGCTGAAAACTTCTAGCTGCATTACGTAAGTCGAATGGCATTTTAAAAAATTTAAACGCTTCAAAAGGAGTAGTGACAGCAGTCGGGTTATGAATATCAGCAGGATTAAACGGAATTTTGTGGTAAGCCTTTGCCAGATCCAACTTAGAAAAGATTTTACAACCGTGCAAAGATAAAGCGAAATCTTGAATATGGGATAGCGATCAAGAACAGTAGTTGTGTTCAACCGACTGAAATCTCCGGTAGGATGCCAATCCTCAGAATGCTTCAGAACCATATGCAAAAGGAAATACCTAAGGGCTAGATGGGGGCGAATAATACCTAGCTGGAGCATATGATTAAATTCATCCTTTGTCGCTTTTAATTTCTCCTGAGAAAGACGAGGGCGCAAACTAAAAAAACATGGGCAGCAGTAGGTTCAATGTAATGCACATTAGAATAAGCAGATTCTTCTATTTCAAAATTCAAATGTGTTTAATCCGGAAAAGAATTTAATAACAAATGATAAGGGTCTTCAGCAGAAGCTATAAAGAATACAGGACTAGTAAGTAGATTAGCAGCTTTCCTACCAGATAATGATAACTTAGTATTAGAATTTATCAGTTTGCATCTACCCATGTCCATGAGTAAGTTAAAATGGTGGAGAAAGTCAGCAACTAAGATAGGACTGGGCACATCTGCGACTATAAAGATCCGCATCAAACTTTTGCATAGTTGCAAGTCTAAAGATCGTGCAATTAGACCAAACATAGGTATAGGAGAACAAATTACAGCCTCGAGTACAACCGTTGTGGTAGGAGGTTTCATTTTGAAGAATTTAGGGGTCAAATGCTACATGCAGCGCCCATGTTGACTAGTAAGTGATAATGAGAAACAAAATCCTTTATGTGCAACACACGATTGATGAGTAGGTTATGGGAAGGAAGTGTTATGTTCACTTCTCCTGACTCTCATTACCCTGATTCTTTGAGACGAATGTGCAGGGTTTGCTGCAGCAGCGGGCCCAATCGTCGAAGCGCCCGTGGTACATACAAAATTTGTGGGAATCAGTATTATAATGTGCCACAAATGATCTACGATGGTGCAGCGACTCATAGGTGACTTGGCTCTAGATAACCTCAATGCCTTTATCTTCCTGGTCAGTTGCTCAATTGCATTTTGCATCGCTGTATATATGGGGTGAGGGGCTGATTTAGCGGCCACGGACAAAATGTCCGCCACTGAGCTAGAATTCATCACTGAAGGGGCTCTCCCTGTAAATCCAATGCCATTGTCTGCCAAGGGCACTAGCTGTTCGACCATAAGGGGCGAGTATGGTCTGTACATTTAATGGTTATCAGGATACAAATAACTGTCTTAATAAGCGAATGTAAGCTAATACGTCCTCAATGAGCTCTCACATACGTCACAGAAGCTGGCTGAGCAACCGATCCCTGAGTTGCTTATCATTCACGAGTCTTTGAAAACAGCATTCTGCCAACAAAGAGGTGCGTCGAAGAACTTCACTCTTCACACTTTCATAAGAGGATCCTGACTGTGGATCCATGATAAGATCTTTCACGGTAGCTGTTAAAGATCTCTTTCATGATAGCTGTTAAAGAAGCCGGTAATGCACTTAGTAATAGGTTTAGCTGCTTCGACTCTGAAGTGATACCGTAGGCAGTGAAGTTCGGCTCAATTTGAGAAGCCCATAAGCGGACATCACCATGGAAAGCTGGGATAGAACCACTGCTCATTTTTACTAGGAATAATAAATATAATACCAATAAGTACAGGACCGGCGGGACAGTTATAAAAGTGGGGGGACTCTCCTAAAAAGTGGGGGGGGGCCGGTTAAACACATGCATATATAACTTCATTATTGATGACCGTAAAGTGGGAGGGCGAAGTCAAAAGGTGGGGGGGGGGGGGTCTTGAGTCCGCCCCCCCCCCCCCGGTGCCGCCGTCCATGAAGTAGTTGACAAAACGGGATGTTTGAACAAAGTGAGGAGTTTGTTCAACAAATAAATTGGAAGTGTAAATGAAAGACACGAAAATCAAAAGCGACAGATTCTTCTTAAGGAGGGGAATAAATAAGGAAATAAATGATCTGAGAAATATTTGAAAAAATATTGTGCCTTTAGTTTCTTCAGGAAACACTCCTAAGAAAAATTCAAATTATCACTTGATGAGACAAGAAAATTTAAAATGAAACTGAAACATCATGTAAATCTACTTATTTGACCAGTGACGAAAATAGTTCAATGAAATATTTTGCTGAAAATTTATTCAATTAACATATTATGCGGCAAAGTCATAAACAAAATTTTATGTTTTGTTTTTGAAAAAAAAAATTTTGATGCACTAAGTTGAAAGTAATTGTTACACCGGCCGTTCTTACACAGGAGAAACTACACCGGTTGTCACTATAAATAGTGCGAGTCACCAGAGACACAGAGAAGACAAAGCACAGTCTTGTAACTGTCTAGCCAAGTGCTAGTCACTTTCTTACTTTGTTAATACACTTGTTAAACCAACCCTCGACTTGACTTCCTTTATTTATTATTTACTGTTGGACAACTTCACAACAGTAATAAAAATATTTATTCTGGCTCGACAGTATTTGGGCACCAAAAACTTTCAAAGGGGACATTTCTTTCATCGACACACAGGAGGGGCACATCACATGGGGAAAATATTAAAATTTGCAGACATATTTTCTTTTATATATTTGAAAGTAATTTTAGATTTCACACTGAACGTTAAGCATGCTAGCTTGTGGTTCATTAATATCCAATCATTATCTTTTTTTTGCTAGTAGATGTACAAGGAAAAGAATCTCTGATAAAAAGACAATGCTATACAAAGAAAATTATGTCAGAAAAAAACAAAAAACAAGAAAATGCATCAAATTAAAAAATTTGCCGGCTACCGGCATTTTTTCCCTCAGTTAATCCATGATCATATTTTTTTTTTAATATATAGTTATGTTGGAACATTATTTTTTATATATTTTTTTTCCTTTTTCTGTGTGTCTAAATTACGTCAGGGACGCCAATTTGTAAAATGATTGATGTTATGAGACTGAAGCCATTTTGTAGAAGCGACTGACACGGTGGCTGAGTGGTTAACGATGCGGACTGAGGACCTAGGTGTGTCGGGTTTGTGGTGGTCGTCATGCCTTTTTTTGGTGATAACTTCCTCCACAAATAAAAATAATAATAAGAAGACTTACATGCAAAACCAACGGAAGTTTATTCACTGAAATAAACCATTAACAAATATAACATATTTCCTTTTGTAATGAGTTCAGAAGTCCTTTCTTTAGTTTCAGGGTAAGTAAAAAGGAGAATGTCTTTTGTTTTGTTGAAATGCTCATATGTAATAAAATGTTAAGAGAGGCAATAGGTAATGTTCGCCTGTGAAATTGTATGAAGCGCGCGAAAGGTGAAATGGAAGAGTGATAGTAAGACGCGTGTAACCTCCGAATGAAGAGTCAGTTAAGAGAGAGAGGGTTTGATGTTTGTGTATGCTTAAATACTATTTGGATAGGCTCCAGCGAGCTTAAGGAGAAAAGTTTAGAAAAATGTCTTTGGAGAAATCCCATTGGACAGAAATATCACGTGGTGTGCTCCCTACTACGTCCGCTCGTTTTGAGTTGATTTAATATATAAGGCCACGCCGGAATTTGCGTGGGCGTTATTTTTTATTTTTCACGCGCCAATACAATTATATTCACACTGCGCGCCTAAATTGTATTTATCCCAAACAACAATTTTTATCCGAATCTTAACCGTGTCAACTGGCACAATACTCCCCCCAGATTGAAAAAAAGGAAAAAAAAATTTTTTTTTTTTTTTTAAATTTTTTTTGTTAATATGTAATGTATTCCTTGAAATGTTTCGGCCAGTGGACTTTCCTACCTGTTTTTGTCGTAGGTTTGATGTTCCCGTCATTTTCTGCTGGACTCCCATGTTCTAAGGGAATTTGTTCTGGTGGGGAAATTGTCTGAGGGTGTTCCTCAATGTATGCTGGTTTAATTCGGTTGATCGCGATGTTGTCTTTCCTGTTTTTCCTTTAGACAGTGAAATATTTTTCACTTCTGTCCAAAACTTGGTATGGTCCTGTGTAATTTGGACAAAATGGCTTTTTGACTGTATCATTCCTAATAAATACATATTTGCATGTGTGAAGGTCATTTGGCATATGTGTTTGTTTGTCAGCCCTCCTGGTGGGTGTAAATTTGAGAGAAGACATTTTGTTCTTTAATTCCGTCACAAATGTATTTGTGGGTGAAATGTCTGCGTATGCATCAAAATATTGTCCAGGTAGTGTGACTGCTGATCCAAAAACTACCTCCGCTGGCGTGCTTTGTAAATCCTCTTTTATCGTGTTTCGGATCATTAATAGGATTAATGGTAAATTATCTGACCAGTCTGCGTTGTTATGACTCGTAGCCAAAGAAGTTTTTAGCTGTCTGTGGAAGCGTTCGATGAGGCCGTTCGAGCAAGGGTGATAAGCCGTTGTCTTTATGTGGGTTGTTCCCAATAATTGGTTGAACTCTGCGAAGAGTTTCGATTAAAATTGCGAGCCTCTGTCCGTTGTGAGTACTGACGGTACTCCAAAAATCGCTATCCAGTCTACTGTCGCCGCCAATGTGTCCTTCACGGGTATGGCTGTTGGCCATCTGCTGAACCTGTCGACTATGGTGAGAATGTGGGTGTGTCCTTTCGAGGGGGGTAATGGCCCCACCAAGTCAACATGGATATTGGTAAACCTAGCATCTGGCGTACTGAAAGTGCCCAGTAGTGACTTTGTATGCCTGTGTATTTTATTCTTTTGACAGGATACACACATCTTGGTCCAATTTCGAATATCTGTATTCATTTTCGGCCAAACGAAACGGTCTGCTATTATTCTTACCGTGGCTCGTTTGCCTGGATGAGATAAATTGTGGAAATGTTGAAAAACATGTCGTCTGATGCTTGGCGGTATGTATGGACGTGGTTGTTTTTTTGCTGTATCACAATAAAATGTTGTTGTACTAAAAGGTACAGGCATTTCCTTCAGTTGCAAAGACGTTTTCTGTTGTACGTCAGTGAGTGTCTCGTCCGTCTTTTGTTCTTGTGCAATTAATTCCATACTCAGCGAACTGGAATTTATCGAAGTTATTGCAGCTCGTGATAATGCGTCCGCCACGATGTTTTCTTGTCCCTTGACGTATCTGATGTCTGTAGAATATTGAGCAATATAATCAAGATGTCTGATTTCTCTTGGGCCATATTTATCTACATGTGTATGCAGCGCATATGTTAACGGCTTATGGTCAGTGTAAATACAAAAGTTTCTTCCTTCTAACAGATGTCTAAAATGTTTAATTGACAAATAAATTGCTAATAGTTCCCTTGAAAAGGTACTGTACTTTGTCTGTGTCTTGCTCAGTTTGGCTGAAACAAACGAAATAGGGGTCATTGTATTCCCTGTCAGTTGGTGTATAACTGCTCCTACAGCTATGTCTGATGAGTCTGTTGTAAGTGTAAGTTTCGATTCCTCACTGTCCTTAATATTATTCAATTTTGTGAAATTGACTAAGGCAGTTTTAGCTTGATGGAAAGCTTTTAAAGCTGATCCTTCCAGTTTTAATTGTTGGTTTTTCGTTTTGTTCTTCAATAATGACGTTAACGGTGCAAGGATTGTGGAACAGTTGGGTAAAAATCGTCTGTAATAATTAATTACACCTATGAAGCGACGAATTTGTCTAACAGACGTAGGTTGTGGAAAATTCGTAATGGCACTTACTTTTTCGGGTAATGGTGATATTCTATCCTTATCAATTAAATGTCCGAGGAAATTTACTTCTTGCTGACCGAAAATACATTTGTCCAAGTTTATTTTTAAATCGTAATGGGACAGTCTTTGGAAAACTTGTTCCAAGTGTTGTTTATGTTCGTCGAGGTTTCTACTAGAAATTAGGACATCGTCCACGTATGCGAATACGAAGGGAAGGTCCCTAAAAACCTCGTCTATTAACCTTTGGAAGGTTTGACAGGCGTTCCTAAGTCCGAATGGCATTCTGACGAATTCGTAAAGTCCAAATGGCGTGGTCAGTGCTGTTTTATGGATATCTTCTTCCGCCACCGGTATTTGGTGATATGCTTTCACTAAATCCAGTTAGGAAAATACCGTGGCGTTTTGCAGTCCGATTGCGAAATCGTGAATGTGTGGAATAGGGTATCTATCCGGTACAGTTTGTGCATTTAATCTCCTGAAATCGCCGCAAGGATGCCATGTTGTCGCGTCTGATTTCTGTACCATATGTAGAGGAGATGACCACGCACTTTTGGAAGGTCGAATAATTCCTTGTTGTAACATGCGTTGGAATTCGTCCTTTGCGATCTTGTACTTATCCGGCTTCAAACTTCTGGGGGTGGCGTAGACGGGTTGTCTACTCGTTTTAATATAATGTCTTGCATTATGTTTAATATCATCCGCGACTGTGAATGGCTGAGTAAGTTGGGGGTATTTTTGACACAGCCGACGAATGTACGTCTCTTCAGGAAAGGCAGAACTAATCCCAGTAGACTGGTATCTTGTGGTGATACCTTTAATTACGACTTTTGTTTGGTTATCAGTCAGTGTGCGATTAGTCATGTCCACTGATAGATTAAATCGTGCTAGGAAATCTGCTCCTAATATTGGTGTCGTCACGTTGGCTATGGTAAAAATCCACGAAAATGTGCGACGCAAGCCGAGATTGACGCTTAAGTACTTTTCACCGTATGTCGGTATTTGTGTGCCATTAGCTGCCTGGAGGTGGTAAGGCTGTGGAGTAGCTTTCTGTTTACCTAGCGCTGGTATCACGCTTATTTTGGCTCCGGTGTCTATTAAGAAGTTATATCCGTGATTACTGTCACGAATGAAAAATAGACGACCTTTAGTGGAAAATCCAGCAACAGTTGTCGTCACTACTGGCTGGAATGATCGTTTCCCTGACTCTTGTTTTCAAAAGTACAAGGATAAGTGCAACGCCTCGCTTCTGTGCCGAATTTTTTGTAGTAAAAACAGAGAGGCAATAGGTAATGTTCGCCTGTGTAATTGTATGAAGCGCACGAAAGGTGAAATGGAAGAGTGATAGTAAGACGTGTGTAACCTCCGAATGAAGAGTCAGTTGAGAGAGAGAGGGTTTGATGTTTGTGTGTGCTTAAATACTATTTGGATAGGCTCCAGCGAGCTTAAGGAGAAAAGTTTAGAAAAATGTCTTTGGAGAAATCCCATTGGACAGAAATATCACGTGGTGTGCTCCCTACTACGTCCGCTCGTTTTGAGTTGATTTAATATATAAGGCCACGCCGGAATTTGCGTGGGCGTTATTTTTTATTTTTCACGCGCCAATACAATTATATTCACACTGCGCGCCTAAATTGTATTTATCCCAAACAACAATTTTTATCCGAATCTTAACCGTGTCAACTGGCACAGGTTCGATTCCAGTTCGTTCCACAAAAACACTTTCATCAAAACCCACATCTGACCTTGTGTCTGGCCTCAGGAGGTAAATAAAATACTTAAGTTTGAAGAGTCAGCCATAGAATACACTCCACTCGAGGTAATGTGGTAAAAGAGCAATCGCTCACGGATTCTTCATAATTTTTTATAATTTTTTTTAGACTGTGTCTGTATTCATTTGACCGAGCTGTTTTGAAATGAAGAAGAACATAGGATGACTAGAGTTCCATATAAAAATACCAAAATCTACAATTAAATCAACTTTATTTAACAGTTTCATTAACACAGGAATACAAGAATGTAAGGCAAGATGGTTCGGCAGGCAGGCAGGCTTTAACTATAGAGAAAGTGTATCGAGTTCCAAAGTCCCATCTCGTCCTGCCAGAAGATGTTTTTAGTGTCAGGTCTCCACGGTGTCTGTTCAGGAACTGTTTCTATTTTTGCGCCAAATCTAGGCTGGGCAGAAAAAGAAGAAAAGCATGCAGGAGTGTTCTATCGTCCATGCTGTTTTGTATGACAGCACATGCGTAAGAGATTACATATAAATGCAACAGGAAATAGATTTCAATCATGTAATTGTTACAAGCTAATAAATATAGGATAAATATTGGATACGTTAGCATTTTTAGCGACCACGTGTTTGGGTATCTCTCCCAGAAATGTGGTCACCATTTTGTGTGCTGTGTTCTTTTGGGTACACACACAAGAGTCGGGTGAAAAAAGAAAAAGGACAACAATGAAGAAACGGTTGGATTTACGTACATACATGTTTATTCTCAGATAGTTTGTCGATGATAAATGTAAGAGGTATATATGAAACATGATACGTAAAGAGGTGAAAATCACAGACATAATTAGTAAGTGAAAGAATACATTAAACACCCAATACAATACAAAGACACATATATTGCCAGGGTCAAATTGAGAGCGACGCATAAATATATGTGACTTACATTTTGTTGATGGTGTGTTCTGTGACTAGAAAGGTGAGTCTGAGACAATTGTCACCAGGGTTTGTGAAAGCCATGCAGAGATAACCAGCTGATCAGAGCATCTTCGATGGCTTGGGCATTTGAGTCAGAAAGAGGATAATATCCCTTTTATATTCCCCACATGGGTGGAATTAGATATTTTTGATTTCGGAACAAGGGATCGCATTCTGTTATTGGCCAGTATAATTAAGGGGAGATAACATGAATATAATCCAAGGAAGATCACTCTGATAATTCAGCAGCTAACAATTTGTATGAAGCAAGAGTTGATAAAAAGGGACAACACATGTACTTTCAAATTATGAAGGGAAATATATATGGAAAAAGGTTCCGTTCGTTATTGGTGAGCGGAAGAAAAACAGTTATGAAACAAAGAATGCGAGCAATATGTAACTACATTACCCACTGTATTTGGATAAGTATATTTTATTTTGATCAAAGAGGTTACAACGTGATCTTAGGGTCTGTGTTCCTAACAGTCATTGTGATTAGTTTCAGACAGAATTTTTATAAACAGAGTTTCTTCTCATCTATGAAACACACTACCATGGAACTGCTTCTTTTCAGACTACAACACAGTCGTCTTCAGTTTCAACCAATACTTATCATAAACCGTCCTCATAAGTAATCAAATTTTGTTCATTCCATTCAATCCTTTCATAATATTCATCATCTTTCAACTGACAATTCATCCATCTCATTTACTCTTATCTTCAAGTAGTTTTTGCTTTGATAAGTGGTGGCTCATTTGTAAAAAAAAAAGAATGGTGACGTTTTACTTAGTTTATTATTTGAAAATTATAGAAATTAAAAAAATAAGAATGTAAATGGTTCAGGGCTTGGAGCATGAGTGCACAGAGGTCCTCATTGATTCCCAGGAAAAGCCGACTTTGCCCCAAGGTGTGTGTGTGTGTGTGTGTGGGCGGTTAAAGACGATAGATTTACCAAGATTTATTTAAATCAATATCACTTTACTTACACCTCCTCCCACCTAATCAGTGCTGAGTGCATCCTTGAGCTCCACCCAAAAAATTGAATATTATAAAATGTAAAAGCAAAAATAAAAAAATCTAATATGATGTTATGGGTTGGAAACAAAAAGTCATACAATTCCTCATTCAATCCTGGGAAACACTAGGCAGCCTTGCTAGTATATACCTCTATAATAAAGTAAAGTCGTTTTTCCCATCTACATAACCAAAACCTTCATATGCTAATCTATTCCACGATACAATTAGCTTAACCACTCATGCGTGTTAACAGAAATTATACATTCATTTCTTCTTCATTCAATATTTATTACATTTTATCCAGAATAGCTGACTCTCCCTAAAAAAAACCTTGCAAATAGAACATGGCCTCCTTTTTTACTCGCTACTATTTATCTACTTTAATCGCTACCCAAAACACTGGGTTCTTTCTTAATAGAAGGGAATTTCGGATAAACCACCTAAATTTTTCATTCAATCATTCAGAAAGCCTGAAACTTATACCTTCTGTAAACATTCTGGGTTAACGGATCATGTTTTAACGAACAGATCACAACAGGCATTCAAAAATTACCACATTTGCTTTCACATGTAAGTACATTTTTGACGTTAAAAAAATATCACATTTTTTCACTGTTGTTTTTAATTATCTTCAGGTTTATTTATAACTACAATCAAGCTAATATAAACACAGCTTCTCCTGAAAGATGCAATATCACAGTTACACACAAGGTCGGTTGTTCGTGTGTGGAAAATCCGGCTCTCCAAACAAAATAAATGTTACCTCAGTCTACAAGATTTTCTTCTAAGGCATAATAAAAATAATTTCTTCGCTATTATTCTGTATTGGATATGTTATTCAAACAATAATTTCAATATAATCTATTTAACAACTACTTTCAAACAAACAAGAAAACATTTATCGAAACAAAATAAAAATTGCCTCAGTCTAGAAGGATTTCTTTTTAGGCGGAAAAAATTAATTATTTCGGGAACATTCTGCATTGGATACGTTATTAAAACAATATTGTCAATATAAACTATTTAAAATGTATTTTTGAACAAACACAAAAAAACTTGATTAGAGAATAAACAATTTAATAAATATGTCAAATAGTATTCGTGGAAAATCCCGCCCCCTTGCCTCGAAAATAAACATTGCCTCAGTCTAGAAAGATTTCTTCTTAGGCAGAATAACATTAATTATAAACAAAACAAAACATTGATTAAATATATACTTTTTGAACACTATTTTCAATATTATTTGTGTAAAATCCTGTTCCCCAAACTAAATAAAAATTGCCCTATTCTAGAAGGATTTCTTCTTACATTATATAAGAAACAAATTTTTCGGGATTATTTTGTATCGGATACATAACTTTCTTTTTTCAATATTTTTGGAGGGAGGGGTCATTTTTTTTTTTTTTTCAATAAAATAACTGGTTGAAAATAATTTAGGTTTTACCAAATAAATTAAAAAAGGTAAATAAATACAAATAGAGAGGGAACTTTTTCTTAAGCGGTGAAAAAACTTCCATTTTTTTTAGGGGAGGGGCGTAGTCATAGATATACTGTAGGTATATCTAACCTAACCCTAATACTAAACTAAAACTAACCTGTAGCCGAAAGTGAAGTTGGTTATTTTTTCTGAAACCGGGTTCAATTCAGAAATTTGTTTCAGGTAACTTTACTAGGACATAACACTGTCGGTGTATATCTGAGCCGCTATAAAAGATTGCACATTACGAAAAATTAAATTTGGAGCAAAGATTCTTTTAATGAGTTATAAAAATAACTTTTTTTTTCCGATTTTCTTTTTGGAATGGAGGGGGGGGGGTATTTTTTTTTTTTTTACAATAAAATTATGCACTGAAACTAATTTAGGTTTTTTCATACAATGAAATATTGCTTTAAAAATTTAATTTTAAAATAAATTAAAACATGTAAATAAATACAAATTGATGGGGGAGCTTTTAGTTTGTCACCGGTTTGAGCTGATTTGGAGACAGTATGGGTTACCGGTTTAAATCAGGAAGAAAGTCAGAATGATGAACTTACTTGGCAAAATTCGATTGAAATAGAAATGCTACACGAGAAAAGGGTCACCATTCTTCCTTGAAATAAATAATGTCTTCACAACTAAATAGATGTTAATATTTATTCATGGGAACACAGGAACAAAAGAGAGATGGTACAATGGGCTGATTCGTTAGGTAATGTCATATCCTGGAGTTCGACATCTCGTCTGCCTTTAGCCAAAGCAAAGCGAGATCAGGACGAAAATGTGTCTTGTCAGCGTGAAGAAAAACCTCGAACTGGCTTGACATTGAATATTGTCTTTGGTGCCAAAATCTGTTGACACGCATATGAATATCGCTACACATAGACGTGTCACACATCTACACAATAAAGAGGCAACAAAAAAATAGCAGCAACAAAAAATAGAAACATAAGAGGCTTAAAAGCCCAACAATGATCTGTTGCACAAAAGAAAATGCTATTGTTTTGCTACCACTACTCAAAGTTTGAAAAGTGGAGCAAGCCATCAAATGAAGTCCTGGCCGAAAAGATCAAAGAATCTACCCTCCCTGAAGAGAAAAAAATACACCAGTTGCCCGCCTATGATCGAGGTGATGGAGATGGCAGTTCGAATGGTTGTTCTGTTGTCAACTAAGTTGTCTCCAGTGTATTTGGGGCGTAACTGGTTTTTGTGCCATGCCTAGAATTAACTCCTGACTTGAACATCATACAAGAATTGTCCATTTATTGTGTGGATGATGCCCAGTACCCAGTTTGGCTTGCCAGGTCTGTAATTCCGAGCAAACACTGGTGTGCCAACTGAAAATGCTTTTGTTTTGTTAGGGCTTGGTTGTTGCCTTTGTCGCTGGGGCCGTAAAGCATCCAGTGTGGTACAGAATTTTCGTCCTATGAGTGCCTTTGCTGGTGACAGACCATTCTTCACAGCACCATTTGGTGTTATTCAATATGAAAGGATGAAAGCATATAGTATCTCCTTTGTTGCTCCCTCCTCTCTTGCTTTGAGTAGTGCCTGTTTGAATGTGTCTACAAATCTTTCGGTGTGTCCATTGTTTTGAGGATGATAGGGTGGCGACCGGACGTGTGTTATGCAACACGATTTGCAGAACTGTTGGAATGACTCAGATGTGAATTGTGATCCGTTGTCTAGGACTTAAGTCTCGGGCAAGCCGTGTTGACTAAATAGCCGCCTGAGTACTGTTACCGTAGACTGAGTGTCAGTCTGTTGTATTGAAAAAACTTCTGGCCATTTGGAATGGGCATCCACAACCACCAGAAAACTAAAGCCATTGATAGGGCCAGCAAAGTCTACGTGTATTCTGGACCATGGTCGCTCTGGGTATGTCCAATGAAAATCAACAATCTGAGGTGGATTCTTCTGTGCTTCCATACACTAGAAACAACGTTTGACAGTACGCTCAATGTATGTGTCAATGTTAGGCCAATAGACCACACTGCGGGCTAGTGATTTCATTCGATTAATGCCTGGATACCCTGAATGTTGTTGTTTAAGGACTGCCTGTCTGAGCTTAGCGAGAACAACAACACGATCTGCAAACATCAAACAACCATCAATGACAGAAAGAAAGCCACTGCGGCGTTTGAACTGTTGGAGGTCTTCCGTGAGGTTAGGAGGCGATGAATGTTGGAGAAATCTGCACACTTTTTGGATATTGTTGTGTTTATCGCTTTATATCAATTCTTGTCACTGGAATTGTCCGGATACAATCTGTGAGCGTGCATTAAAAATTGTCCTCGATGCTAATGGCAGCGATGACAGTGTCGTCATCTGAAACTGATTGTGCACTGATGAGTTGTGACAAGACATCAGCTTGGTCGAATTCTGCTGTCCAGCGGTACTGTATATCGAAATCGTACCCCAGTAGAATGATTGCCCACCGTTGTAATCAACTGGCTGAATACAATGTTATACCCTGTTTTGAGCCAAATATTAAAAGTAGTGGCTTGTGGTCTGTCAGAAGTGTAAAGTGATGCCCGAACAACATCTTATGGAATTTCTTCACAGCAAAAATCAGTGCCAGTGCTTCTTTTTCCACTTGACTGTAATTGTGTTCAGCGGGTGTCAGGGATCTGACTGCATGCATGATAGCTTTCTCAGTTCCATTTGTGAATATATGCAAGATCACTGCTCCCATGCCATGATTTGATGCATCTGCAGCCACGACTATTTTCTTATTTGGATCAAAATGTGTGAGCAGTAGGTCAGAGTTAATGAGTGCTTTGATTTTGTCAAATGATTTCTGACAGTCCACGGGCCAGGACCATTTTGCGTCTTTTGTCAACAGTTTGTTGGGTGGCAATTTGATTTGATGGAGTGAAGGCAAGAAACTACCGTAGTAGCTCATCATTCCCAGAAATGCGCGTAGACTGCTAACGACCTATGGGGGTGACATGTGTTGAATGGCTGCCACATCAGGATCTGGATGGTCAAAAATAAATCCCAAGTATTTTATGGAGAGTAAATAAAATATCACTTTTCAGGCCGAAGCTGGAAACCAAAGTCTTGGATGCAGGTTAGGACCTTTCTGATCCGTTTTGTTGCCTCCTGGTTGGATTGCTCAACAACAATGATGTCATTTAAGTATGCAGCTGCACCTTCCACACCAGTGAGCATTGTGACTATGATCTGTTGAAATATTGAAGAGGCTGTTTTAACCCCAAAAGTTAAACGAGTGAATTGGAATAATCCACGGTGTGTTTATAGTAAGCAACTCCTTGGAGGTTTCTGCCACTTCGACTTGCAGATAAGCCTCTGTGAGGTCTAATAGTGCTGCGTTGAAACCAGTTGAAAAACCATCACACAACCGAATTGAACCATCAGCTTTCTTTATTACTACAATAGGTGCTGCCCACCGTAAATATGTTCCCGGTATGATGACCTTCATTTCCTAAAGTCGTTTTAGTTCCTGGCCCACCAGTGGCAATGCAGCATATGGCACTGGGAGTTTGGGTCGAAAAACAGGCGTAGAAAATAGTTTAAGGAACAGCGTGGCCTCTGTCTCAGTGCAGCGTCCCAAGTTGTTTGTGAAGACTAGAGAAAATTGTTTCATGATGTCTTTGGTCTGGTCGATAATGTTGTTCTGAGGTGACGATCTGGATACCACCTCACATATCCGGTTGAGTGGAATGTCGAGAAGACCTAGTAACTCGATAAAGTCAAGTCCCAGAAAATTATGGTATGAGGTTGCTATGTATACAGTACCCGATACCCTTTTGTCTTTTATTTTAATGGTAGCGGGTAATCGACCCGTTATGTGAACACAGTCGCTGGAAGCACTTTGTGCTACCTGACTTATTGGTATCATTGAAGGCTAGCCTATGGTTTCCCATAGTTTTTGTGATATAAGTGTAATATCGGAGGCAGTATCCACATGCAGCTGAACAGCATGCCCATTCAATTGTACTGCAACATATTTTCGGTTTGATTTTTGGTTTGGAAGAAAAGTTGCTACCAGACTGTTTGTGTTTGTATTGTGATGTTGTCGGTGCTCGTTATGTGAGGTTTTCTATTATGGGTTGTTTTTTTTGTCCTTGAGGGGTGCAAACTCCCTCTTTATGTCCCAGTCGATTGCAGTTGCGACAGCGGTGTGTCTTGAATGTTTTGTACGAAATGCCAGCTACTACAGTTCCAGGCTTGACAGATGTTGAAGTCGGTGAGGTGGGTCGACGTTGGTTTTGGACTATGTTAACCATGGATACTGTTGCTTGTTGCACCATAGTTGAATCATGCTTTAGATTCACGAGACGCTGGCATTCTACGACGACTTGTTGCAAGGTAATTTCTGGATTTTGATCTATTTTTGACAGAATCCATGTGCGAATGTCTGCCTCCCCTGCCGATCTCAAACCACACACAAAAATTAAACATTTGAATTGAGCATCCGCGATGGAAGATATTTTAAAACGTTCACATTCTCTGTTCACAATGCCGTCATAAGTTGAGAAATCGGTCGAATCAGACTTCGTTATGCTAAGACAATTGAAACACATATTAAATAATGAAATCTGCTCACCGAAAATTTGCCTCAGAGTTTCCACTGTGTCGTCGAAGTTGTAGTCACATGGGTGTTTAGGTAGTATGTAGTTTGCATACCGCTCGTGTTCTGACGTCCCAAGCTTCCGTAACAAAAGTCTGACTTTCCAGTCATCAGCTTGTTCCTTGAATTCCACACGGAAAAGGTCCTCAAAGCGTGAAAACCATGTACAGAACGTCGATTTAGCCATTGGGTCATAATGAAATTCCGTGATTGATTATGCAACTGATTCTGCCGATGTTGTAAGCTTTGTTTTGAAAGCGATGGTACAGGTGTTGAGAATCTCTCTGAAAATAATTCCATCAAACGTAATGGTTGTTGCATTAATTGCTGTATGATGCAATCCATCTTTGAAAGTGTAAATTTGCGTTCTAAAAACTATTCCCGTCGCCAATGTTACGTTTGGATGTTTATACGTTATCGGTTCAATTACAACTAAAAAATGAAGGAAGGACGAAGTAGAACCATTAACAAATTTATTTAACAAAAACACCAATTAAATTGAAATGTAGAAAACCACTGAATGCGAGATGCTTGTTTGATCGTGAGAGCCGCTCTGTTTACTTTTCACTGTCATGGCAGACGACTTCTTTTATCCAAGGGCGATAACTCTTTCTTTTTGAGCCAAGGGAAATAACTATTCTGTTTTGTTATGTTCCCCCTAACAGTTTCCCAGATGGGCGTATATATAACAGAAGACGAGAGCACCCTCATAAAAATTTCAGCCCTAACGGAGGTGAAAAAAGAGAAGAAGAAACTAGACGAAGACAAGAGTCTAGATGGGAGAGGGAAGAAAAGTGGACATTGTTATGGGGTATGAAATATGCTCAGGCCAAACATACCAAACAAAAAAGAGGACAGAGACCTGGAGGGAAATATTCTTCCACTTCTGTCCAGGCAAGAGAAATGCTCAACCCTAAAAAATAATCCGCCAAAAGTATAACAGCATGAGAAATATGAAATCAGAAATAGCAGAACCAAAAAATGTCTACTTGAAAGCCTATCACAATTCCCAAACAAACTTGGTAATACCATTGAGGAAGTCTAGATGATGAGGCTGGAGGAATAACCTCAACTGCCAAAACCCATGCCTCAAGAGCTACCAAAGTAGTAATAAAAGCTGTAAACATCTCCAAAGACTTGTTCGTTGTTCCATCCAACATATCCCTCACGGAGCTGAATCAGGTAACATATGCTGCAGGACTCTACATTGTCAGGAAAACATTCCCTCAATTCCAAAAGCAATGGGAGTCTAGAGCACAAGACACAACACCACCGTGGAAACTGAAGCATCAAAAACAACTAAACCTTTGCAGAAAGGAATTGTCTCAGACGAAACAATTCCTTGTCGCCCCTACAGTACAAGGGCGGCTGAAGAACACAATCTGCAGGCTCAGTTTTAAATATAAGAATAATTTAGAAGAAATTAAAAACATAGCTAAGGAACTTGAAGGCAAGATTCCAGCACTTGCCAAAAGAATCCAAACAAAGGACAACAAGCACAAGGCAAAAGTGAAAAAAAATAGTTTAAAAAGAATGCAAGACTGTTTTACCCAAATTTAACAAGCCGCGCATGCGTGGTCCCCCTCTGTATATGACTCGATGTGGAGAGTGTAAAATGCAATAAATTTGGGCAATTTAGGGCATTTTTGACCTCCCTTTGACCCCCTGGGGGCGCGAACCAGAATTTTTCTGAGGTCAAGGATGCTCATTTTATATCCAGAACAATTGCCTCTACATTTTGGCCAAGTTTCAGAAAAATTGAATGGATGGATCAAACGTTATGGGAGAAAAGGGTCATTTTTTGCCATTTTGGGGGCTTTTGACCCCCTGGGGGCGCGGACCAGATTTTTTCCAAGGTCAGCGATACTTATTTTCTATTAGGAACAATTGCGTCCACATTTTGGCCAAGTTTCAGAGAAATTGAATGGATAGATGAAAAGTTATGGGGCAAAAAAATGTCATTTTTTGCCATTTCGGGGCCTTTTGACCCCCTGGGGGGCTAACCAGATTATTTTTAAAAAATCGGAGAATGTCACTTTCTAACCTGAGCAAAGTTACAACTTCATGCAAAATTTCAGAGAAATTCAATGGATGGTTGCGGAGACAAATCCGGACGGACGGACGGACGGACGGAAATGCCTCAAAACATAGGTCCCCCGATTTTATAAATTGGGGAACCAATAAGAGGGAAAAAGCAAGAGTTAGAAGACCATAAGCTACCAGAAGAGAAGGAGCTAGAAAACTACTGGAGGCCTCTGTTTGAGAATGAGGGACCATGCAATCAAGAGGCCAAGTGGATCTTAAATATAGATCAAAATAATAAAAGCAAGCCAGAAATGCCAGAGCCAGAGATAACGTCTGGAATGATAAAACAAAAGCTAGATCAATTTCAGAATCACAAACAACCTGGCATAGACAACATACACAATTTCTGGCTGAAGCAACTAACAGCACTTCATAACCATTATAGTAGCTGCTTCACCAGACTGTTGAAGGGTGAGGAGGCCACATCATCATGGCTAGTAAAAGGTGATACGACCCTCATACCCAAAACGAGTGGGACACAAAACCCTGCTAAATACAGACCGATCTGCTGCCTAACTACAACCTACAAACTCTTCACTGGCCTGGTTGCAGACGGCATCTATGAACATCTCTCTTCTGGAGCATACCTGGAAAAAGAACAAGCAGGATGCAGGAGAAAGTGTTTAGGCATCAAGGACCAGTTCTTGATCAATAAGACCATCCTTGAGGACTGTAAGAAGAGGAAGAGAAACCTAAGCATGGCTTGGATCGATTACCATTTGTGGTGCCTTGAATTATATAAGATCCATCCTGTCATCAAGAAAACCATGGCAGTACAAATAAATATGTGGAAAACAACCATGCCATTAAGCCACACTAATGGAACAATAACAATCCCTGACGTCAAGATTTGAAGATGAATCTTTCAAGGAGATAGCTTATCTCCTCTACTCTTTTGCCTGGCGATTGATCCGCTAAGTAAATTACTGAACAAAAGCCAGAGTGTCTACAACCTGAGCCAGGGCCGCCAACAAGAACGAAACAAAAGAGTCAACCACCTGCTCTTCATGGATGACCTCAAGCTGTATGCCAGTTCAGATGAGGACTTAAGCCGACTATTGCAAGTTGTACATACCTTCTCCAAAGATATTGGAATGAAGTTTGGCCTGGACAAATGTGCCAAGTGCTCCCTCAGAGCTGGGAAGAAGATCCAAACGAAAAGCATACAGCTTGATGAAGATACTGACATCAAAGACCTTGAAGAACAGGAACAATACAAATACCTTGGCATAGAAGAAAACGCTTCAATTCAATATGCCAAGAGGAGAGAAAAAATTGGCAGAGAATATGTACGCTGTGTTAGAAAAATTTGCAAAACAGTTCACAAACAAAAACAAAGTAACTGCCATTAACCCACTAGCCATGCCAGTGATAACATACAGCTTTAGCATTATTGATTGGCCACAAAAGGACATTAACAGACTGGACACTAAAACGAGGAAAATTTTGATACTGTGCAGATTAATGTACAGAAACCAGTGTCTACCAAGGCTGTATCTGCCAAGAGGAGCAGGAGGTATGGGTCTCTCAGAAATTGACCATCAACATTGACCATCGAGCCAGTATTGTGAGCACCGGCCAATATCTGATGAGCTCCCAGGACCCAAACCTTATGATGGTATGCTAACACCAATAAACCAGAGCAAGTAGAAAAACCTCTATCACAAAACTGGCCAAACATTTTGGACAGGACTGTCTTAAAAATGAGGCAGAAACAGAGAAACAGAAAACAAGCCTGCCACGGAAATAGCTCGGAAGAGCTGTCAGAAATACACCAAGACCTTCCATTGCAGAAAACTGAAAGAATGGGCCAACCAGCAACGTGCTAAATATTTTCTGGATGAACTATCCCAGGAATATATAGATAAGAATAGCTGAAAAGAGGATCGCTCAACTATGATCAGGAGAGAATGATAATGGCTGCTCAAGATCAAGACTTGATGACCAATGATTTAAAAAAGATGAGTGTAGGTTCTGACACACAGAAGTGGAGAGTGTGAACCACCTGACATCCAGTTGTAAGGTTCTGCTGGGGGGGGGGGGGGAGGCTACTATGCAATGTGACACAATGGAGTGTGCAAATATCTTCACTGGACCATCTGTAAAAAAGTGAACATCCAGTTTGGCAGCAATTCCTGGGAGCATATACCAGAAAGAACAGTTGGAAATAATTTATACTCCACCCACTATGACTATGCAATCCCCACAGCTACATATCTAGAAAACGGAGCTGTTAAACCTGACATCGTGATATGGGACAAAAGCGAGAAAGTGGCAACCCTAGTTGAAGTCAGTGTCCCTAATGATACAGGATAAGACAGAGCTGAAAGGGAAAATATTACGAAATACCCAGGTCTTATGTACGACATGAAAAGAAACTGGAATCTCAGGAAGATCTCCATCATTCCAGTAATTATAGGAGCAACCGGAGCTAATGAAAAAGAATTACAAAAACTATCTGGCGAATATACCCGGTGAACCAAGTGCAAGAGAGATACAAACGATTGCACTTCAAGGGACGGTTATAATCTTTAAAAGATCTCTTGGCTGGACTGTCTGAAATAGCGGGTGAATGTCTGGCATCCGACAGGATGCCCATCCCCATGCAACTGCTACAAACATTTTCTTTAGGTTTTGTTTTGGATGTGGGGGGGGGGCAGTCATAGAATAATGTAAGTATATCTAACCTAACCCTAACACTAAAGTAAAGCTAACCTACAGTGAAGATTTTTTTTCCTTCTCTGAAACCGGGCACAATTCAGAAATTTGTTTAAAAACATTTTTGAGAGACAAAGTTTTAAAAAAATACCTTGGTTACACGTCTCCGTTTACTGCTAACTGGCCAGGAAGTGTGGGCTCATTTTACATTAAATTCATATACGAAAGTAATCCCCCACTCTAGAATTTAAAATATTACGTCTTTTTATATTCCTTTGTTGCGGATATTCTTTTCAGGCTGTGTTCATGTAATAGCCAAAAAAAAGTAGAATCTGATTTTTATTGGGAGGGGGAGGGGGAGATACGATGGGTGTGATAGTAAAAAAATGCTGATACTTTTGCTTTCTTTGTTTGAGACTGCTTCTACAACAGGTCCACAGAGCGTTAATGACGTAAACACTATCAATGGTCAAATTATGAATACATTCAGGGATGTATATAGTGCACATGCACTACTTAAGAAGTATCTATATCTGAAGCTGCAGGTAAGATGAGACATTTGTTTGCCATCATGTTGACTACATGTGCAGTATCTCATTCAAAACGATTTTGGGATGCACAAAAAATAGCATTTAGACACCATCCTCAGGTGTCTTCAGTCTCTCTGTACAAGGGTTTGCCAGGACAACATGGCATGAGGATACTTCGCCCCACAAGCAAAGCCTGACTAAATATTCAAAATAACATAGTATTTAGAAACCCAAATAAGATCCCCTCGACATGGCTATACACTGGCTCATACGAGGAATAGTGCACCTTCTCTCAGTGATGTTACCGCAAGTAAGAGAACTAAGCTGGATACTCCACCAGACTAGATGAATTCTTGTCCTGGAATCCGGTAAGACCAAGAGACCATAAGAAAGATATACTATAACATAGTTAACTGTACAAGGGTTTGCCAGGACAACCTGACATGAGGATACTTCGCGCCACAAGTAAAGCCTGACTACATATTCAAATTAACATAGTATTCGAAACCCAAATAAGATCCCCTCGACATGACTATACACTGGCTTATACGAGAAATAGCGCACCTTCTCCTAGTAACAGCACTCCTCAAGTAACAGCACTTTGCTGGATACTCCACCAGACTAGATGAATTTTTGTCCTAGGATCCGGTAAGACCAAGAGACCACAAGAAAGATATACTATAACATAGTTAACTGGTCAATTGGGGAGAAGAATATTAATGTTCTTAACTTCTTTACTAACTCAACGTTTAACAGGTAAAGGAGAACTTTAATGAAATATTTGAATATCTATGTATCTCATATAGAGATCAAGTGTTAGCCCCAGGAAGGGTACCCTTGATTTCTGAGAACTTCGACTAAAGTAAAATGAAACAAAAAAATGAAGATTTCCTTCTTAGGGAACGCAATCAACTTCCTGAGGTTGATATAACATTTTCTGACAACATCTTCAATATGGGTTTGGATCATACCAAAGATATGACTTATAAAATAAATGGTAAAACAGTAACAAAATTGGGTTTTACTTCACTTGATCGATCTAATACACATCCGATTATTACTGCATAGACGCATGAAATTAGTTATCAACCGCATGAACAAGCATCAATTGTTCAAGATGTTGCTGCACAACTAAATAATGATTCATGTAGTTAATACTGTAGAAAACCATCTTTGTATTCTTTGATGCACACGGAGGTACTCTTCTTCATGGTGGTAGAACAGCTCACTCGACATTTAAATTGCCATTATCCTTAACAAAAATGTGAATTCGATTTGCCAAATAGAAAGAAGATCAGATTCATTTAAAGTTTTACTAAATCTTTCCTTGATCGTATTAAGGTGAATATACAATGGTAAATAAAAAAGCATTCGAAACTCTAGATAAAACATGATCTCAAGAGATTTGATGTAATGGTGACTTCCTACAGACATTTCCTATTGTTCCACATGGATGTGCCGCTGATCAGCTCAATGCTTGCATTAAATTGTCATATTTGTAGAAGTACTTAAAGACTATAATAGCTGATAGCTGAATGCCCAATTATGTTGCTCAGGAATCCTGATGCTCCAAAACTATACTTTTCTGGTTGCTGTTTTATATTAAATTAACATCGTGGGGTCTGTGTTCGTGCCGGACAATCATAAGCAGCAAATACTTCAATAGTTCAAGATTGGGCACAGAATTTCTTAAGTTAATCTATTTTCCTGGGCAACAAGTCAGCTACTCTTATTTTATTTTCATTTTATCTTTATAATTTTGATAATGTTTATAATGTCTTTTTATCATTATTATTATCGGTTTATCTTTATATTTTTATTTTATATTTGTAACTTATTCCTTTTTCTAATATTTGTCCCTGCGTCCCCGCCTGTCAATAGATGTTCCTCTAAGACGAACTTGTTATTTTCTTCCTTGAATTGTCTGTAAGATATGCTGCTAAAGGCGCTGATGAAGAGACGTTCTGGAGTGGCTTTGTAAAAAAAATTTTAAATTGAAAAATTAAAAAAATTAAAATTAAAGTATTTCCAGAATGTTTTGGAAACGACCGTATGCCATACTAGACTTGTAGTTCTAATTCTTTGAACAATTGGAATTAAATTATCTTATATATATATATATATATATATATATATATATATATATATATATATATATATATATATATAGGTGTAATGAGATTTAATTTTACTACAGCTTATAAGTGCCGTTGAAATGATAACTTTGAAATTTTAGAAACAGTTAACATGATGTGAGATTTTGTTAAAACAAATGAAATATTTATTAAATCATTTTTTTAAATCCAAATTTTCGGTTTTAAAAACCTTATTCATGGTACAGACAATATTTTCCCTTTTTTCTTTTCTTCTTTTTTTCATAGTCCAAATCTTACAGCTTGGCCGAATAAACATGAAACATCGATGTCTGTAGGTAATAATAACAAATATTTATTTAAAAAATGTTGTTAAAGCCCCCTTATTACAAAGACTGGTGCCTCTTAGAGAATCTAATAATAAGCAGTCATACTATGGCATAAATGCGATGTTCCAACTCTTTGTTGTTGTTGTTGAACACTGTTTGACTGCTTACTATGTATGTTCGCTGATTTAGTGTATATAGAGTTTAATTTCGCTTACTTTCCGTATTAATTACTTGCGGCCGAGGGGTAGAATAGCGGATTACGAGTCAGTGGTGACTTTGAAACCGGGTTCGTGCAATCCGACCAGTAAGAATTAACATTCCCTACACTGAAGATTGCATAAGCATGAAACATCGATGTCTGTAGGTAATAATAATAAATATTTATTTAAAAAATGGTGGTATATATACATATATATATATATATATATATATATATATATATATATATATTCAAGGAAAGTTTAAGTCGAAAAAACTAGAGCAATTCAAGATTTTCCCGGATGAGATTAATTCACATATATTTTTAGCAAAAAATATATATTATTAAGTGCCGACGATATGTTTTAAAACTGCAGTTAAAAATAAGCTCAATAATTAATAGGTTATATCAATCAGAGCTTTCACATATTAATTGGGTAGATTTAAAAAAATTCAAAATATATTAATTATAATTTCAAATCTCAGAATCCAGGTCTCGAAAGTAATTATTCAACAATGTCCATTTATATGTACGCGCGTTTCTGAAAACCACTTTTATTAACAGAAGTACATTTAAATAAAGTTTCAAAATGTATATGATTTTCTTCACTCAGTATATTAAAATTTATCTATTACAATCTCAGGTTATATTATATGGATATATTATATTTCAGGTATATCCATATAATATGACCTGAGATTGTAATAGATAAATTTTAACATACTGAGTGAAAAAAATCATATATATATAAGTATTATATTTCTATTGAGATTCTTCACAACAAAGAAATTATATTTCTAAATTATGAGGGTAGGACTGATTTCCTATTCGAACCTACAATTGAGAGAGGCCATCCGCAATTAATAGTTCTATTAACGCCTTTCTTTTATAGTTCAGGTCCAAGTCAAAACGATTTATAAACCCTACTACTTATGCATGGACGGCGGCACCGGGGGGGGGGCAGGGGGGGGGGCTTACCCCCCCACTTTTTGATTGCCCCCCCCCACTTTACGGTCATCAATAATGAAGTTATACATGCAAGTGTTTAACCGGGCCCCCCCACTTTTTAGGAGAGCCCCCCCCCCCCACTTTTATAACTGTGCCGCCGGTCCTGTTATGGCTGATACCTCTGCTCCTGTATCTACCAAAGTGTTATAAGTTCTACCTTCTATTCTAATTGAAACGGAATTTAGCAAGTCCAGATTACCAAAAATGTGCGTTTCTTGTTTCATTCATTGGGCATCGTACTGACGGCCCCTTGCCGTTTCCAGAATCTCTCTATATGGTCTTCTTTATCACAGTGGCAACACCTAATAACATGTTTGCTTCTTTTGCTCCTGCAATTTTTATTATATCTCGACCCATTAGTACTTACCCTTACACTCTTTCCTTGTTCCATGTAAGCCGTGAGTTAGTGGACATTAACCTGTAGACAAATTGAGCGACCTGAACTCCCTGTTGTAAGAAGAGCTGTCTGACACTTGTCTTCATCTACAACACATACAACTTTAAAATACTGCTCCATGTCCTTTAACCAATTCCTGTACCCACCATCTTCCCTACACACTGATAGTTGTGTTTTTTAAAAAGGACTCGGCTCTCAGCATGTTCATCATGGAACCAGGCATGTTTCTTAATTCTAAGGTCAGACTCCAAACGAAATCTGTAAATATGTGTTGTTTCATTTTAAATATTACAAATCTAATATATATATATATATATATATATATATATATATATATATATATATATATATATATATATATATATATATATATATATATATATATATATTGGCATCCGTCAGTCGCAACGACTATGGATCAGCGCCGTATTGGGATGTTATTTGTGTGCATCTTTTTGTGTGACTGTAGAGACCAATTCTTGATTTGCATGGTCTGCTACAGCCTTGACATATGAAAGCTGTTGTGTAATGTGTCACCTCGGCTTGTTGGTCTGCCTGTAGGCTCGCTCTTCTCCTAGCTCTCTTCGCAGCGTTTTCATCATAGAGGGTCTTCTCACTGATGATCATTCCCTGGTGTATCTGTTTCCTCCAGGCAGGTCTGTCAGCTGCAGAGGCTTCGCATGTATTAATGTCAATTGAGCAAGCCTTCATATCTTGCTTGCTGACATCCTTGAAGTGGATATGGGGACGACCCCTTTTTCTTGAGCCTGAGGCAAGCTCGCCATAGAGAAGGTCTTTAGGGATGCGCCCATCATCCATCCTGCGCACATGGACCAGCCAGCGAAGACGTCACTCACGCAGTAGGGAGTAGATGGATGGAATGCCTGCTCTTTGCAGAACATGATTGTTGCCCACTCTGTCCTGCCATATGATAACAAGTATCCTACGTAGGCACTTCATATGAAAGACCTAGAGTTTCCTATCCTGTGTTGAGTATGTGGTCCAGGACTCACTCCCATACAGTAGGATACTGAGAACGCACGCTCTGGAGACGGTCATCTTAGTAGAAGTGGTAAGGTTGCTGTTTTCCCAGACTCTTTTAGTTAGTTTAGAGAGGGTTGTGGATGCCTTACCAATCCTTTTGTTAAGCTCTACATCCAATGAGAGGGTGTCTGAAGCAGTGGAGCCTAGGTACTAGAACTGGTGAACGACCTCCAGTGGTGTACCTTGGATTGAAATGCTGGGTAGGCTGGCGGTTGCTTGTCTCATAACTTGGGTTTTCTTCTGGCTGATGGTGAGGCCGAACAGGCTGCAAGCATCAGCAAACCTGCCCATCAGTCTTTGGAGACCATCTTCCTGATGCGATGTTATGGCTGCATCATCAGCAAACAGCATATCCCTGATCTGGACTGACCTGATCTTAGTCTTGGAGTGGAGCCTGGCGATGTTGAAGAGACTACCGTCAGATTTGGAGTGAAGGTAGATACCATCCGCTGTGTTCTTGAAAGCATGCTTCAGGAGTATGGCGAAGAAGATGCCAAAGAGTGTCGGGGCCAACACACAGCCTTGTTTGACACCACTCTTCACCCCGAACCCAGCAGACATGCCGCCGTTAAACTGCACAGTGCTCATCGTGAAAGGATCTTATGATGCTGAGGAGTTTTGGTGGGCATCCGATTAGTGGAAGGATCTTGAATAGACCGTCTCTGTTCACGAGATCGAACGCCTTGGTCAGATCTATAAAGGCGAGATACAGTGGCTGGTTTTGCTCTCTGCACTTCTCTTTCAGCTGGCGTAGGGAGAAGATCATATCGATGGTTGATCTCTCTGAACGAAAGCCGCATTGAGATTCCGGGTAAATTCGATCGACAAGAACTTGCAGTCGCAGTAGTACTATGCATGCGAATAGCTTGCCAACAAAGCTCAACAGTGAGATACTGCGCTAGTTGTTGCAGTTACTGCGGCCCCCTTTGTGCTTGTAGAGTGTGATGATGTTTGTGTTTCTCATGTCGTGAGGCACTGAACCTTCTCTCCAGCACTGTATCAAAAGGCTATGAAGGGGCTGAAGCAGGCTAGCTTTTCCACTTTTTAAGACCTCTCTTTGAATATAGTCCTTTTCTGGGGCTTTTCCAGGTGGCAGTCTACTGGATTGTTCTTCTATATGGAAGGCTGCGCGTCAAGCTCATCCATCAGGGGGAGACGATCAATGGCATCCAGGGCATATATATATATATATATATATATATATATATATATATATATATATATATATATATATATATATATATATATATATGGAATATGAAAACAGAAAGCCAAAAACTATATCATTTATGTATTCATGAACGTTTCGTCTTAGGATGAAGGAAAATGCAAAAAAATAATCATACAATCATCAATTTGATTTGTCTGACAGTGGCGAGTCTCGGCTAGTTTGTGAGTGAAAGAATAAAAAAAATTGAAAAAGTCAATTTGGCTGCATGTCAGCAACAGCAGTCAATGGAGTTTTTAGGAGGGGAAAGGGATGAGTTGGTTAAAATGAGTTTATTATTTTTAGCCTTAAAAGAAAGATATTGTCTGGGGCATTGTGTCAAAACGAGTGTAGGGGGCGATGGTAGATGGGGGCAGAGTCTGAACTCATTGCTACGTTTCGAATTAAAAAAGGAGGAAGAGGGAAAATAAATTTCTATGTGAATGTAATTGCGTGAAAAGTTTTAGAAACGCAAATTCTGATGAAAAATTTACAATGTGGTAAAAAAGAGAGAAGAAGGAAATAATATCTATTAGATTATTTATTTATGTGTGAAAGTATTTATATATTCCTATTTATTTAATTATTTGTGCATCATTAATTAATCAATAATCATTAAATTATTCATAAGTATATAAGTATATGCATATGCAATATGTATATATATGTTGAAGAGAGAGATGGAAATATTATCTACTAGTTCATTCATTGTGTGTGAATGTATTTATTTATTCCTATTTATTTAATTATCTGTGTATCATTAATTAATCAATAATTATTAGAATATTTATGAGCATATAAATATATGCATATGCAATATGTATATATATATGTGTAAGAGAGAGATGGAAATAATATCTACTAGTTTATATATATATATATATATATATATATATATATATATATATATAGAGAGAGAGAGAGAGAGAGAGTATTATGTCCACATTTGCTTCATGTTTAGATGTATATTTATATGTATATAGGTGTAATCAGTCAATGGAAAATCATAAGCGCACAAGTGGGAGTAAAAAGTATAATAATAGGGAATAAAAAACTGAGAATGGATAAAAAAATAAATGTGCAACTTACAATTTCGTTTCGAATTTATTGGACGATTTCAGAAGCAAAGTAAAGTAAATCCCAATTTCAGTTTTTGTTTTGTTTGTTTGAGATAATCTGTAGGAAATTTTCGGGAACCATTCCCTGCAATCCTTCTATGAAATGTGAACAGGGCTCTTAAAAACGGCGAACTAAAATCAGTTTTCAAGCGCCCTGTTCACACTTCATAGAAAGCTTGAAGAAGGGAATGGTTCCCGAAAATGTCCTACTGCCCCAGAAGGTATCTCACGCCCGACGCCATCCTCTACTTGTACAAGAGTCAAACACGTCCTAACATGGAGCACTGCTGCCACATCTGGGGAGGTGCCGCTCAGAGCACCCTTTCCTGCCTTGACAGAGTCCAAAACTGACTTCGAAATCTAGTGGGGATGCCCTTTTCTCTTCCCTACAGTCACTCTCTCACAGAAGAGAAGTTGCTAGTCTTTCTTTGCTCTACCGTTATTTTCATGGCAGGTGCTCGAATGATCTCAAATCTATGCCCCCCCCCTGTAAAACATTCACAATGAGAACCTGCTTTACTACTACCACTGTCAATAATTTCCCTTTCTCCCTCTGTGGGCCCAAGACGAAACGGAACTTCCATGAGCAGAGCTTCTTTCATAGAACTGCCCGTTTGTGGAACACAGTGCCACGAGCCTGCTTCCCTACCGACTACAATATGGTCGTTTTCAAGTTCTTGCTGAACCGACCCCGTAAATGATCAATTTCTGCCCTGCTACAACTATCGTGCCGGTGAATGCTATATTATCTCACCATAAATTCTTTAACTCCTATCCTTCAGTCAAACTCTTTAACCCTTATCCTCGAGTGGCCTTTGGTTAGGCCTTAATAAGCGGTGCCCTTTACTGTAACCCCCCCCCCCCCCCAAAAAAAACAATCTAAATTTATTGATATTTTTCGGCCATCTTATGGAAAATATTTTTTCTGTATTGGAAAAAAGTTAATTAATTAATAATAATAATAATAATAATAATAATAATAATAATAATAATAATAATAATAATAATGAACACTTGGGCAGTATCACTAATAAGATACTCTGGACCATTCATAGGCTGGATCAAAGAAGAACTTAGGTACCTTGACCAGAGGACTAGGAAACTAATGACCATGCACAACGCACTACACCCAAAAGACTGTGTACACTAAAAAGAGCTGGAGAAATACATAAACCAGAACACAGAAAGGCTGATCACCGCAGCAAGAGACACCGTTCCAACAAGCAACTCAGGAAGCACTGAAACCAGAAACAAAGCGACAAGAAAAGAAAAGTGGTAAGAAAAACAACTACATGGACGCTTTAAAAGACTGACAAGAGAAGAAACCAGCGAAAATAGCTGGGCATGACTAAAAAAAAGGACACTTGAACAGGGAAACGGAATCTTTACTGATGGCTGCACAGAACAATGCTATTAGGACAAATTACATTAAAGCTAAAATAATTAAAACCCAGGAAAAAAGTAAATGCAGACTGTGTGGACAAAGAGACGAAACAGTAAATTATATAATAAGTCAATGCAGCAAACTAGCCCAAAAAGAATACAAGAACAGACATGACAGTGTGGGGAAAGCAGTACCCTGGGAACTGTGCGAACGATTGAATTTCGAATTCGCAGACAAATGGTACAAGCATAAACCAGAAACAGTACTGGAAAACGAAAAACACAAAATCTTCTGGGATATGGATGTACAAACAGACAAACTCATACAAGGAAGAAGACCGGATGTTATAATAATCAACAAGAAGAAAACATCTTGCAAAATCGTAGACATCGCCGTTCCAGCAGACCTAAGAGTGAAGATAAAAGAGACGGAAAAATGAAGCAAATACACGGAACCAGCCAGAGAACTAAAAGGAATATGAAGCATGAAGAAAGTCAGTATAATACCAATAATCGTAGGAGCATTTGGAACAGCCCTAAAAAACCTGGAGAAAAGACTGGGAGGAATTGAAATCAAAGGAATCATTGAGACCATACAAATGACGGCAATGATCAAAACAGCTACAATCTTAAGGAAAATCCTCGAATGCAGAAACCAACCTGCATAAGCTACGAAGGGTAACCAGTCACATGGAATTTACAACAGGAAGAAAACAAAACCACAGGAAAAACGCCACATCACAAACCAAGGAAAAGAAAAAGCCCCCCTCCCCCCAATAAATTACACCGGCTTCAGCTGACACTACTTAAAAAGGAACCAATGAACAGAAATTGCAAGAAACACCATAAGCTTTGCTCTCCCACTCTCCTTCCCCACCCCGCCGCTCCATTTTCCATTTCCCCTCCCGCATTCCCTTCCCCCCCGCTTCCCTTCCTCCCCTTCTCGTCCACCCTCTCCCCCTACAAATGGTGCCAGCATAGGCTGACACTACACAAAATATTTGTAGAGGGTCAATGAGGATGAGAAGACCGAGGAGGGACAGCACAAACCAGACCTCCACTGGAAGTGCAGAGACTGCTGGGACCTTGGGGAGGCTTATTGCCACCCAAATCCCAGAGACGACCAATGGTCCTTACCAGCAAGAAATCAATGGTAAACGGCTGTTGCGATATTGCAAGGTTATTTACAGTGGCTATCGAAAAGAGGTGACGAATACTGGAAATCTAGGGAGACTTGTTGCCACTCAGACTCCAGGAAATATCACTGGTTGTTGTTGGTGAGCAATCACTAATGATTACATGTGGGAGAATTCCTAGTGAGTACACATAATAATAAGTTTTTATATAATAAAATAATCTATTTAACTTCTACGTTACATGAAGATATAAGTTTAAATATGAAACAAAAATTAATAAAAACATGTTCGTAATTAATTTTTAATTTATAAACCTCATTTAAAATTTCTTTCAAATAGATTTTTTAATATACATTTACATTTTTATGTTGGCAGGAAAATTTCTACTCTCTCAGTAGTCTGTGTATTCGTGTCTTGTCAGTTAAGGAAATAATAATAATATTAATAACCAAGAATCATTTTATTATTAGTCTTTGATTTTATTGCCTTCTATCTCCATCCCAATCCACTTTTATATATTTAGAAATTAAAAAAAAAAAAAAACGGGTTAACAAACCGGAAACTCAAAATCAAAGAAGAATTGACGTCAGAGTGTAGTCTTGCGTAGAGCCATGAACATCTGTAAATTCACTAATTCATTTATACCTACTTCGACCAAGCCTTTGAAATGTTCTAAGTTTTTTTCACACGTTTTGGTCACATTTTAATTTTTTTACACAAGTAGAATAAATTTACATTGTATTTTTAAAATGTTTTGTTCGGTTTGAAATTCTTTAAACCTAATGCTTATTTCCATTAGAAATTAATTAAATCAATTTCCAATTTATGGAGAATTTAACTGCTAAACAAATCTCTAAAGTAGCTATTTTCACTGAATTTAGGTAAACATGACACAAGTGGATAAATCGGAAAAAATGTCACAAGTGAAAAATATAGATGAAAATCTCACAGTGCGTTTATCAAAATCTTGGATACAATACATGAAGGGAAAACATTAAGAAGTTTGTCAAATTAAAAAAGAAATTATATCTATATTTAAAAGTAACCCCCCACAATTTTTTTACCACCACCCCCAATTATTTTAGAATTTAGAGTGTGGGGTTAGTTGCATATATAAATTTAACGTAAAATGATCCCCCATTGCCATTAGTAGTAGTAGTATTACTATTATTATTATTATTATTATTATTATTATTATTATTATTATTATTATCTGTATATTGTCTGTCTTTTTACAGTAAAACAAATCAATCTACAACATATCTTTTATTCTAATTATAAAGATTTGGTCGGTTATTGCAACCGACCAAATCTTTATAATTAGAATAAAAATATGAACATTCTTTTATAGAGGGAAGGCACAGAATAGTTAACGAATCACACTCCTAATGTTAATTCATTATCACTTAAAAACCATCTTTAATATAGGGAGGGGGCTTTGCTAAATATTTTGTTCCTACACTGTGTTCTTATTTTGCATACCAATCGTTGACTATTTTCAATTGTTTATGAAAAAATTTAAATAAGATTTTGTCAACTAACGACGAACTAATGCAAATCTACTTCGTTTTAAACAAAAAATAAATCTTTAGTTGCCTCACAATTGCAATCAATTACAAGAAAACTTTGGAAAAAAATATTTAGAAAGATTTATGCATGTAATATATGCCCCCTCTCTCAAGTGTATTTCAACGTTTGCGAAAATATAAGCGTACATTACACAAGGGTGATTTGAAAATTTAAAAAAAAAGCAACAAATCTCTAAGCAGAATTGGTAATTACATCAGAAACGGGAATTTAGAACAGAATCGGTAATTGTATCGGGAATTTAGAACAGAATCGGTAATTGTATCGAAATCAGGAATTTAGAACAGAATCGGTAATTGTATCGGGAATTTAGAACAGAATCGGTAATTGTATCGGGAATTTAGAACAGAATCGGTAATTGTATCGGGAATTTAGAACAGAATCGGTAATTGTATCGAAATCAGGAATTTAGAACAGAATCGGTAATTATAGCGGAATCGGGAATTTAGAACAGAATCGGTAATTGTATCGGGAATTTAAAACAGAATCGGTAATTGTATCGAAATCGGGAATTTAGAACAGAATTGGTAATTGTACCGGAATCGGGAATTTAGAACAGAATCGGTAATTGTATCGGGAATTTAGAACAGAATCGGTAATTGTATCGAAATCGGGAATTTAGAACAGAATCGGTAATTATAGCGGAATCGGGAATTTAGAACAGAATCGGTAATTGTATCGGGAATTTAAAACAGAATCGGTAATTGTATCGAAATCGGGAATTTAAAACAGAATCGGTAATTGTATCGAAATCGGGAATTTAGAACAGAATTGGTAATTGTACCGGAATCGGGAATTTAGAACAGAATAGCTAATTGTATCGGAATCAGGAATTTAGAACAAAATCGGTAATTGTATCGGAATTGGAAAAGATATTGAAATCGTCCCATCACTAATATATATATATATATAGTAATATTTTATAAATAACTATTAAATTATATTTACCTACAGACGATGATGTTTCGAGCTTTTTTACTCTCATCAGTGTACACCATTTTCCCACAGGTGAAGAACAAGTGTGTGTAACAGTGGGATGTTAACTATTCACATCTTTCCACTTTAACCCTAACCCAATATCCACATCTTTCTTCATACTTACCAGCTTGCCAGGTCAGCCACTAAATTGTATTCATTTATCTGTCTATCCCCCTTCTCTCACTCGCTCTCCCTCTCTCCATATATATGTGTGTACGTGCATGCCTGTGTCCTT